>CM055833.1:26332287-26932287 GCA_029582265.1 Zoroaster sp. YZ-2022 | reverse complement strand
TTTCTATATAGTTATTTCTCTAAAAATCAGTTTTTTTATTTTTTTATTTACTGTCAGTCACCCCAAACAAGGCCAAAAAGCCACTAGAGTGTAAGGGGTTACATTTGCGATAACATCCACCATTTAAGCAAGATTACATTTGTTGATATTTTTCTTAAAATTAATTAGATCGTAAGTTGGTGGAAAACAATCAGCAGGAAGGTCGTTCCATTGTAATGCTGTTCTAGGGAAGAAGCTATCCAAATGGAACTTACTCTTGATTTTGGGGAGTCGAAGATAGTGAGGGTGTTCACCTGCTTGTTTAGCAAAATGAGTTTATGTAAATTTATCATTATGGCGTGTCGGTTGATGCGGTAGTGTAATTGGAAAACACCAGACTCAAGACCAAGAGATCCAGGTTCAAATCCCACTGGTGAACATTTTTTCTTTTTTTGGTGATGTGCAATAAAAATTATTTTAAGTAGTTTAAATTGTAGTTCCAAATACCATCAGGGCTGGGTGGCTCTGCAGAAATTTATCATAATTTATGTTCAAAACGTAAGACCAATAACTACTATTTTGCATTTATACTGAAGCAATATCTTATTCCCTTTTATAATTGAAATAAATTATTTTCTACTTGATTTTATATAAGACGATAAATAGGGGGTTTTCAAAGGAAAATAATTAAAAAATTGAACAAATAAATAATTTTAAAAATCACATGTTTGTATTTTTCTCCAAAAATCACAAAAGCTTGGTCGTTTATTTTTCTAAAATCACAAGAGTTATGCCTTGAAGTTCCCCCCAAAAAGCAGTTAGCCTTCCATTTTCCTTTAACAATCACATGGGGTTAGCCTTGCAGTTTTCCCCAATAATCACAAGGGTTAAGTTAGCCTTGTAAAGTTTTTCCCCAAAATCACATGGGGTAAGTAGTTTCCCCAAAACAATCATAATGGGTTATCAGCCTTGCAGTTTTCCCCAAAAATCTCAAGGGGTTAGCCTGGCAGTTTTTCGCCCAAAACCTAACCACTGGGCCACTTGCTCTTCTTAAGAAACTTGAACCCAGGACTTACAGGTGGACTAATTGGACTAATTTCTGTTTCCTAGAAACAAAGTAGAAGCACTCTTTCCAAACAGGAGAAATTATTTACTGAAGATCATTTCAACCTTTATTTTTTACCACCATTCCCTTTTCATATTCAATCAAGCTAAATCAAACTTGTTGGAGAATTTACCCAAAAACGGAAGAACAAAAGTATTTGGCAATTATGATTTATACACGTGGTACACATTATAGTATAATATAATAGAAGATGAGTTTTTTAATTTATCTAATACTTGGGGTGAACTTACCATACAAATATGTGGAAGCTTGTTACACGTACATATTCTGTGTTAGTTGTAGTACATGTAATCCAATGACATGATGTTCAATTTACAAAGGATTTTGAAGGAATGTGGTTACATGCTACATGCTCTTTGCTACAGTGAAGGATTTTGGAGGATTGGGGTTATTAGGCATACTTGCCTTTCCATGGTACGTGTACATCCATGTTTGTTGTAGTGATTGCAAGGTCAGTGCTTGGGTCAGTGGACACTGTTTATTGCTCCATGCATGCAGGGAGGGTCCCTGGCCCTGTACATGTATCACGGATTAGAAACACATGTGTGCATACATGTCATGTGCTTGCTTTACTACTGAATGATTTTGGAGGATTCAGGTTATGTGTAAGCAAATGGGCCTAGGGAGTTAGGAAGGATTCAGGTTATGTGTAAGCAAATGGGCCTAGGGAGTTAGGAAGGATTATGTGTAAGCAAATGGGCCTAGGGAGTTAGGAAGAATTCAGGTTATGTGTAAGCAAATGGGCCTAGGGAGTTAGGAAGGATTCAGGTTATGTGTAAGCAAATGGGCCTAGGGAGTTAGGGTTAACATTGTCTTTTTGTAATTTTAGAGAAGTAGTAAATTACTAAGACATTTTATTACTTGACTGAAGAATTGTTAAACAGATATTGAATTTATCTGCATGGTAATTAATCAAGTTTACTGAATTACTTGTTAACCCTGCTCCATTCAAAATGATCTACATTGAAAGTAATTATCTTCCCTTCGGAAAGGAAAAAAATGCAATATACTGATTTAAATAAAAACCTGCACATTCAAATAATGATGGTAAAACAGGAAATATGCTTATATCCCTTCTTCCTCTTTCGGCTGCTCCCGTTAGGGGTCGCCACAGCGGATCATGATCCGCATATTTGATTTGGCATAGGTTTTATGCCGGATGCCCTTCCTGATGCAACCCTCCCATTTATTCGGGCTTGGGACCAAATATGCTTATATCCCTAACCTCCCCAAATCCTCCAAAATCCTCCAAGGGGCACTTTTTGGGGAAAATTCAGCACTGTTGGAAACTGGTACTTTCACCTCTTCAAATGGGCCAAAATTACTACCTGGCAAGAAGTACAGGCCATAAGTGCTGAATATGAAAGATCAATGAAAATGCATGGTGCATTTTGAAGATACGGGCATGTTTCCAAAAGTGCACTGGAGGATTTTGGAGGATTCATGAAGGTTCCTAGCCAGAATACCTAGGGGGGTTAGAGTTAATTGTACTTTTCTCTTTGTAAAGCTATATAGGCAAATAACTGTGTGTGACTCTATGCTTACTTGGAAGTAGGTCATGTGACACCACTCTTATCTATAAAAAAAAAATTAAAAAAATTAACAAAAATGCATGTACTTTACTCATATTTATAGCTGCAACACTTCATTGCATGAATATAACCCTTTTTTTAAATTCAACACAATACATCTAAGTTTATTCCTAAATAAACAAAAATAAGTGAGACCCAAAAACCCAAAAGAACAATGATCAGGATAGTACATGGTAAAGGAGTGAAGTAATAATAAGTTTTTAAGATGTAAAACATGTAAAATCAAATACTTTGAAAAGAGATATTTGTGACCCACTCTGGCAAAACCCGAAACTTCTTGGCATTTACCATAATGTGTAACAGCCATAAAAAGGTCAAAAACTGACCCCAGGGACCAGTTTGAGGAACCAGTTTTCATGTCACCATATAGAACATTTTCTCTAGATTTTGATGGAAAAAGAAAAATCCTGTAATGTTGTTGGGAACATTGTTAATTTTCACGATAAATTTGGGAGGTCACTTTTGAAAATTGGGTCCAAGTTTAGGGTTTTGCCAGAGCCAGTCACATTTAACATTAAAAAAGCTTGGCTTTGCAGTCAACGAGTGCCCACATTAATTTATGAACCCGCCATTAATTCATTTTGGGGCATATTTAAAAATATAAAATCATGCTTCTCAAGATTATTTTGAGAAATGTTTGTTTTTAAACTTTGCTTTCCTTCCATGAAGGGTTTTTGGACTTAGATCAAGCCCACACTCTAAATTAAATCACCAACATATAAATTATTTTTATTATAAAATTTATCATATAAATCTAAAATGCAGATCAATGAAACACAACAAGCATTTTACAATTTTGTGCGTTTCAGGAAATATTGATATTTGTACATTTGTTTAAATTTGCTTTAAAAACACACACATGATAAAACCATATTATTATTCTGCTTTATACAAGTTAATATAAAAATAAAGATTATATTCAGTTGCTTGCAGTGCTACTCATTGTCATAATAGTAATCATTAACCATCCTACTACTGTCAAATCAGTCATAAGGTATATCTAGTACACTTAAAAGTCAAAACCTTACGTGTATCTGTATCTGTATTCGTATTCTCTCCACTACAGCCGCATCCCGCTAGAGTGGCGTCCTAGAGGAGGGTTATTAAACAGAAAATCTGCTGCAGCACTTTTAAACAGACTTAAATTAGGAGCATTGATGACTGAGGGGGGCAGATTGTTCCAATGTGGAATCATGGATGGAAAGAAACTAGTGCTGTAGATCTTACTTTTTGCATGAACACGATGCATGAACACTTACGTGTAGTAAGTACATTTACAGGTCAAAATGAGTCGACCGTTTTTGACTAGTAAAAGCATTGTCTGGTACAGTGGCGGACCGTCAGGGGGGGCTGGGGGGGGCAGCCGTCCCCCGGCCCGGAGGGGGGGGCCTCCAAAGAAATTTTTTTTTTTTTTTTTTTAACATTCTGGTGGAGGGGGGTGGGGGGACCGGGCCCGAGCTGGAACTTACACAAATCAACCGGGCCCTTTCTTTATTTTGAGCTCCCCTGAAAACATGAAGTGTAATCATGACGGGTCTCTCGGAAATCACGTGTGGTTAGGGAATGATGCGGGGGGGGGGGGGGGGGCCCCACCGTGCGCTCTGCCCCCCCCGGCCCGGCGGTAACTTGTTCCGCTACTGGTCTGGTATTGTTTCAGGGTGGTCAAAATGACAGTAAAAACAGTCACAAATGCCCCCGTGTGCACATTTGGGTCAACAGTCAAAATGGGCAGTTGACTGGTTTTGACCACTATAGCTACTTGCCACTAAAGTGCAGCTATAGTAGGCAGGTTAATTTACACATACTATATACCAATTACTGCTATCTAGAATAATGAGAATTATTCAATTTAAAATTCTCAGGTTTCTGGTCATTGGTCGGCTTCAAAATCGGTGCAGTGACACGCTTTTTTGGGGGGCTAAAATCACTAACTTCCCATCGAGTAAGTTTTTAGAATATTATTCAGTAATGTTGTAATCTGGTAATTACTAAAGATGTAAATGTGTAGAGAACAAATAATTAATAAATGAAATTTAAAAAATCTCTGCATAGCAAGGAGATTTATATGTACAATTTTAAAAGATTAAGTTTTATTCAAATTAACTAGTCGCTTTCAGTGACATAACGGTACACAGTTTAATTGTGTACTGAGGATACAATGCCTTTTAGCATTTCTTACAGGAGTCCAGGGGCCCACAAAAAGCTTTAGGGTAGAATTTTTTGTCAAATTGTTTTGTTTTTTCAAAAACAAACACAAACTCACATAATTGTTCAGTGAATTTGTTATTAAAAGGCAACCCTCATGGATGAGCACGTGCGGAATGTCCGTATACGTTGCAGGTGCCATTGGTGGTCATACTACGAGGTAAAAACAGAATTAGCACATGCATGCCATATGAACACTGCCATAATACACCCTAGTCTACAGTCGACATCACAAACCCTTATGCAACAGCAAACTTCATTTTCTTCAATACATGTACAGGAGACCATACCGAGGCTGGAAGGAAAATAGGCTGGCCCCTTTCATGTATTGAGAATCAGTGCTATCATCACAGTCTGACATACAGGGAATCAGACTGAGACAGTCAGCACACGATAACAGAGCTGCCAACATATGAGTTTGAAAAATGAGGAAGATTTAATTTTCTAATCAGAAAGACTCAATCGAAGCGAACGCAGCAAGCGAGCCCTTGCGGGTGGGGTCCATGGGTTTTAGGCTTTTTGGCACCAAAAGGAGAGGCCTCCTTCCATATATTTTAAGTAAGTAAATTACCGTCAAATACAGAAGTCTTCCGCAGAATCCGGAAGAGTTGGCAGCTCTGCGATAAAAGTGCAATTAATAATGTCACTGTGACACTGTGCTATATTAAGCACACACATATGATACGGGAAACAAAAATCAAAATTCAAAATTGAGATCAGCTCCACCACAAACCGGAAGTTATTATTTGGAAGTTTTTCTTCGCTTACTCCAAAAAATAGCAATTTTAGATTTTTTTTTTTGCCTTCGAGAAAGAACCTGCTAGGTTCGAAACAACCATTATTGCTGTTTATCAATTGAAATGAAGCGCAGTCATTTAATTTGTTAATTTTCAACAAGAAGAAGGAGCCAAAAACTCTATCACCATATATGCATATCTTTGGAGAGTGTTCACATGGTTTTGTTGATGTGAAATCTCAGGGGATAGATGTCGTTACTTACCATGTGAACAGACTTCAGTTTTTTATACAATGATCGGCGGTAGGTTTTTCAAGACTGTCAATGATCGCTTTTACAGACACATAAGTGCCAAATGCAAATCCAACGACGCCGAAGATGATGAAGACGATGTTCCGAATCACTCGTAATATCTTGGCAAAACTGGCATAACCCCTGTCCCAGAAGGCAAATTCTTGAAGAAGCGGTGGGAAGATGATTGCCAAGGCCGAGGAGCTGAAGGCACCAACGAAGGCGATGAAGAGGGCTAGATGAGGTACTACCATAGCTAGGACCACTGATGGAGAAAAGAATGGAGAGTGGTCAATTTTGAGGAAGATTTGAGGCTCTGCCTGGTTTGTTACCACGTTAAGTTATCTCTAGCGAGACTGCGGCACTGATAAGAAATGTTAGTTCTTTTTTTACGTGAAGAATATTCTGTCTATTTATGTCTCTTAGGCCCCCCAAAAATATCCGGTTTCTGGTCATAGGTCGGCTTCAAAATCGGTGCAGTGACGCATTTTTTACTTTATTTATTTTTTTGGTAATCCTTTTCTTTTTTTTACCAACCAGTGAAATACGTGATACATGTATACACGGTTACTGGAACCAGACCAAATTTTCCATACACAAAGTAGGGTGGCTAAGGTTAAAGCTTCATATCCCTACAGATGTGGAAAAGTCGTTTAAAACACACTGCAGCAGAATTCCAATCAATCCAGCAATTTTGGCTGCAATTGGACATCGTTTCATAGCACACACACACACACACACACACATTGATTTGTGGGTACTATTATCCCTTTTGGAAAATTCTCCTGCACAGAATTCCAATCAATCCAGCAATTTTGGCTGCAATTGGACATCGTTTCATAGCACACACACACACACACACACACACACACACACACACACAAAAAAAACTTAAAATGCTGATGCACAGGTCTGAGGCAATGTCCATGAAGACCAGAAACTGCAGACTTTTTTTGGGGGGGGGGGGCTAAAAGTAAACAAAAATAAAAAATCCATTTCTTTGCTCTCCAGTCTGAGTAAATAACGCATAAATTGTTACTGTATTTTTAAGAAGGAACGCCATAAATAACACTCACTTGTAAAAAAAACCAATATCGTTCTGAAGATCATCTCCCCGATAAGATGATATCTTTCTGAAATCCGCTCCATGAAGAAGGGCCACAATATTGTTACAGGGACGTAAAGCTCGATGCCATAGGAGACAAAGATGGCCGCCACTAGCATGATTTTGACCGATAAGTAGAGACTGTGATAACAGAGAAATGTGAAAAAGTTGATTAGTTATATTTGATTCAATTTTGCCCTACACCGACGTGTGTATAGCACTGCATACTCAGTGCTTTCCGAGTGTCTGTGAAAAAAACTTCAAAGGCGACTCGGGCGGGATTGATTAGTTATACAGATAGAAGTAAGGGAGGAGGGTCAAAGTCATGGTACAGCCAAGCCTTTGAGAAGCCTGGCCAGGCCCAGGCTACCTGGCCTCCTAATCTGTCTTTTTTTAGTCCTAATCCTGTAACAATAGAGTACCTGCCAATCAACATAACCTGGGCTTCTGGAGGGCCTAGCCCACTCACAAAAGACATATTAGGAGGCCAGGTAGCCTGGGCGTAGCCTGGGCCTAGCCTGGGCCCTAAGATTTGTAGCTTTGCATGGTGTAGATGATCAGAGTATACTGGTCGAAACCACCAGTTCTTTTCAGAATTAATTACTACTCAAAAGAGAATTTTTCACATGGTTTCAGTCTTTACCAGAAACACTTTATCAAGTTATAAACTCACTTTAATCACTTCAAGGTAAATAAGGCCATAGGCATAATTTGTATTAACCCTAACCTTCCCAAATCCTCCCAAACCCTCTTTGCTAAAGTGAAGGATTTTGGAGGATTGAGGTTATTAGGCATACTTGCCTTTCCATGGTACATGTACATCCATGTTTGTTGTAGTGATTGCAACGTCAGTGCTTGGGTCAGTGGACACTGTTTATTGCTCCATGCATGCAGGGAGGGTCCCTGGCCATGTACATGTATCACAGATTAAAAACACATGTGTGCATACATGTCATGTGCTTGCTTTACTACTGAAGGATTTTGGAGGATTCAGGTTATGTGTAAGCAAATGGGCCTAGGGAGTTAGGAAGGATTCAGGTTATTCAAATGGGCCTAGGGAGTTAGGAAGGATTCAGGTTATGTGTAAGCAAATGGGCCTAGGGAGTTAGGAAGGATTCAGGTTATGTGTAAGCAAATGGGCCTAGGGAGTTAGGAAGGATTCAGGTTATGTGTAAGCAAGTGGGCCTAGGGAGTTAGGAAGGATTCAGGTTATGTGTAAGCAAATGGGCCTAGGGAGTTAGGAAGGATTCAGGTTATGTGTAAGCAAATGGGCCTAGGGAGTTAGGAAGGATTCAGGTTATGTGTAAGCAAATGGGCCTAGGGAGTTAGGAGGGAGTTAGGAAGGATTCAGGTTATGTGTAAGCAAATGGGCCTAGGGAGTTAGGAAGGATTCAGGTTATGTGTAAGCAAGTGGGCCTAGGGAGTTAGGAAGGATTCAGGTTATGTGTAAGCAAATGGGCCTAGGGAGTTAGGAAGGATTCAGGTTATGTGTAAGCAAATGGGCCTAGGGAGTTAGGAAGGATTCAGGTTATGTGTAAGCAAATGGGCCTAGGGAGTTAGGAAGGATTCAGGTTATGTGTAAGCAAATGGGCCTAGGGAGTTAGGAAGGATTCAGGTTATGTGTAAGCAAGTGGGCCTAGGGAGTTAGGAAGGATTCAGGTTATGTGTAAGCAAATGGGCCTAGGGAGTTAGGAAGGATTCAGGTTATGTGTAAGCAAATGGGCCTAGGGAGTTAGGAAGGATTCAGGTTATGTGTAAGCAAATGGGCCTAGGGAGTTAGGAAGGATTCAGGTTATGTGTAAGCAAATGGGCCTAGGGAGTTAGGAAGGATTCAGGTTATGTGTAAGCAAATGGGCCTAGGGAGTTAGGAAGGATTCAGGTTATGTGTAAGCAAATGGGCCTAGGGAGTTAGGAAGGATTCAGGTTATGTGTAAGCAAATGGGCCTAGGGAGTTAGGAAGGATTCAGGTTATGTGTAAGCAAATGGGCCTAGGGAGTTAGGAAGGATTCAGGTTATGTGTAAGCAAATGGGCCTAGGGAGTTAGGGTTAATGCATTAAACAACTCAATCCCTATCTTCATGAATATGTATACATGACTATACATATCAAACAAAAGCACTGTATTTTTCACTCGTGCTTGCGGGATGACTTATATAAATATTGTATTGACTGTTACCAGTACTCACCGTGTTGGTGGTAGATTTAATGTAATGGTCTCTAGGGTATCATCACCATAGCAAAGGTAACCCAGTGTACCCATGGAGATATAGAGCAGAACCACTAACAGCATACCACTGAGCAAGACACGAGTGAAATTCTGTGGGTTCTTCATCTTGTTCTCAAGGGGTAATACCTACAGTGACAAAAATTCAGTTGGATCGATCAGGGAAAAATCAATATATGTATAAATTACAATACATTTTCGTAAAATCGGCAATATTTCGCAAACCAAGAATTTTGTAATTTTGACAATCAATGGCAAACCTTATCAACATATTTGAGGCTAGAAAACTCTTTAAAAGGTTATTTTAGTAAAGGTGTTTGCTTTATTTGGCACACTGTTTTTAAAGCACAAAATTTGTTCTCGAATGAGTAGAGGACTCCTTGTCTATGCACATTTGTCCAATCTTATGACTTTCTCTGTTGTTTGTACTTACAACACCAATTCCTTCATAGGAATATATGGCTGTGCCGAAGAAAATGAAGAAATCGTTTACATCATTGTCCAATGGCAAATCTTGAGGATCTTTAATGTGTGTAACCAGATACTGTGGAGAGAATGCAATTAAAATTAATTTTTCCTTTATTATTACATATGTGATGCGATCTGGAAAAACCCGTCGGATGTCGGCGAACTTGTTTTGAAGATAATGGCAAAATAGTCTCCCAATTTTTTGTTTGACAATTTGAGTTTTTGTTACCATTTTAATTGTTAATATCTAAATGATCATTCTTTTTAAATAAAAATTCCATCGTTTTATGTATAGTTTTATGATGACAGATAATTAAAAAGCCGTCTTTTGTTTTTCGTTTCCGCCATTGTTTTTTAAGGACAGTTTTTTATAGACAACCTAGAATCATGAATAAAACAGTTTTGAAAACAACACAGTGTCCTCGTTAATTTGATGTATATAACACAAAAATGACAAATTTCTCCATGTGAAGGGTTTTCCCAGATCACATCACATATTTCCACAATAAAAAGAGTTGAGGATCAGCTACAATATGGTTAAACAATTACAATTATATAAACAAAAAATTTAAATTTTTAAAGAGATGGTACAACATTGGTTATTATCAGGTTATCAAATTAACATATTATTATCTAAAAGCTTTCTTGATGTACTGTTAGTACAAATATAAATTATCCTGAGAAATGAACCATGAAACACTTTTTCATCTTAGAGAAAAAAAGGACTTGCTATGTTAGAATTTCAAATATATATATAGCGAGAAAACAATTTTTGGCTGATGCCGGACTCGAACCCACGACCTCTCGAATACCGTATGAGCGCTCTACCAACTGAGCTAACCAGCCCCTATGTTGGTGGGCGGTCCACTTATGCCAATTATCTATTGCTCTATGGGGCCAGGTCAGAGGCCAAACCATATCTGCCAAGTAGCCAGGGATCAAGCCCCGGTCAGATGCAAACAACCTGAGTAACGGCAGTAGCGGGGATCACACAACGGGACACATATATATATAGTACCTTTTGTAACTTACAGGTTATTTTTACAATATATTTCTTAAAACTAGAAAAAACTGAGATTTGAAATAACATTAATTTCCAAGAACCAACATTGTACCTTTCCTTTAAGAGAGTTATTCTTGTGTATAATACTATTTTGAATGAATAGCATTTATAATGAATATCAGCATCTTCATGAATAAACGTTGCAATGCTTTGTTATCGATTAAATAGAACTTATACTTTCTATAGCTGCTCTTTTGTAGTTCAAAATAAGTAAAATACCCCATCAGCAAACACTTTCAATCACTTTGACCTAAATTATTGTACACGTTATGTTTTTTCCCAAATAAGGCTGTGCGTTTTTGGGAACCGGACCCGAAATTAGAAATCTTCAGATACCCGCGTACCCATAAACAATTTTGTAAAAACAATTTTGTAAAATATTCCTGAATGTATAAAATAACCAATATGAACAGAAGTTTCTCTTGTTTAATTAGAGTCATAATAAATGTGGACTTACTGTAATAATTTCCCGCCTCTATATTAAAAACGACTCATAGCATCCCCATTCCCAACACAAAAAATTTTAACACAAAAAATCTGAGACTTCCATTTGTGTGGCTTAAATGTTCAGTCGAAATTTTCAAAAGTTTTGGTCGGGTATCCGGATACCCGGACAACCGACACAGCCTTGTGACGAAAACTTTACACTTTTCTCATCCTTGCAAAGGATGATTTGAACAAAAAAACTAGTGATTTCTTTGGGTTGGCTGCTGTTTTTTGCTAGCCTGCATGTTAGCACTTGACGTCAATTGTCTTGACGATAGCCTCAAACATGACAAAGCATGGAATCAAGAATGATAAATTGGTTGTATTGATTCATTTTGACTTCATAAAAAAAAAAAACTGATTCTTGCCTCATAAATAATGAGTATTCCTACAAGAGTGAGAACATTAGCGACCGCAGAGAATGGGGCCAAGTCATCAAGATTCCTGATATAGCAGTAGATTAGGACCAGAGGGAGTAACATCAGAAGAAAGATTGTCATAGATGGAACGCTCTCACCGTAGTAACTGCAATAAATCTGTTATAAGAAACAGGAATTACGAATATTAGTGAGGGTATCAAGATTATGATGCTTAGGGAGTAACATCAGAAGGAGTTACATAGATTGACCCCAAACAACATTTTTTGTTATTTATTTACAAAATGACAATAAACAACCAACATGTTATCTTAAATTTAAATTAAATCTATGACGGTATCAAACATCCCTTGAAATGTTTATTTGTCAAAACTGAATCAAATTGGAAGGCAGATCGAAATTCTGCAAATTCGACCAGTGTAAGAATTGTAAGCAAACTTTCGCACTTTTTAAAAACTGCATGAACCAATTGACCTGTAGTTCACAGGTTGGGTTTGAGCCGTTTACTTGATTTTGAGTTTGCACAAAACGGACATTTTATCAATGTTGTACAGCGGAATAAAGAACTAAACTAAGGATGTTTCCTGACTAGAATGACATTTTGTTTACAAAAGTTCTATAAGGCTAACTCTCTAGGCCCATTTGCTTACACATAACCTGAATCCTTCCTAACTCCCTAGGCCCATTTGCTTACACATAACCTGAATCCTTCCTAACTCCCTAGGCCCATTTGCTTACACATAACCTGAGTCCTTCCTAACTCCCTAGGCCCATTTGCTTACACATAACCCGAATCCTTCCTAACTCCCTAGGCCCATTTGCTTACACATAACCTGAATCCTTCCTAACTCCCTAGGCCCATTTGCTTACACATAACCTGAATCCTCCAAAATCGTTCAGAAGTAAAGCAAGCACATGACATGTATGCACACATGTGTTTCTAATCTGTGATACATGTACATGGCCAGGGACCCTCCTTGCATGCATGGAGCAATAAACAGTGTCCACTGACCCAAGCACTGACCTTGCAATCACTACAACAAACATGGATGTACATGTACCATGGAAAGGCAAGTATGCCTAATAACCTCAATCCTCTAAAATCCTTCACTTTAGCAAAGAGCATGTAGCATGTAACCTCAATCCTTCAAAATCCTTCACTTTAGCAAAGAGCATGTAGCATGTAACCTCAATCCTTCAAAATCCTTCACTTAATAGCAAAGAGGATTTTGGAGGATTTGGCAAGGTTAGGGTTAATCATACTTGCCTGTCTTATGTTATCAGCCATGAAGAGGAAATACACACAACAGAAACCTAACTGAGTGAATACTAGAAAACCATTCACTATATACCTGGAAAAAAAAATTACAATAAAAAACACTTTAACCCTCCTACTTCTGGTACCTTTTTCATACAAGTTGATGCACCATTTGAAACCATTCGCTTTTGTGGTTTTGAATGGTGAAATAACTGTGTACAGTATTGATTCCCCCAAATGGTTTTGAATGGTAGGTCAGCTAATACAAAACCTTGTTTGGATCTTTCCAAATGGTAGTACAGCTAATACAAAACCTTGTTTGGATACTTCTAAGTGGTGAATCAATGGATCCTCTATGCATTTGAATGGATTTGAATGGTAGTAAAGCTTGCTACCAACACTGTTCAAATGGTATCACCATGTGTGTACAAAACCAATGGGCATTTTGGTAAGTGGAAATTTTGAATGGTTTCAAATGGTCAAACATTCAAACAGTAGGAGGGTTAAATGATTGAAACGCTGAAAACTGCTTTTAGGGAAGGTACAAGATTAATATTCTCAAAAACATAAATGATCAAATCTTACTTGATGTAAAGTTGATGATGGAATCAGACATCTCTTGAAATCTTTCTGTATAATGTGCTATCGTTTTTGTTACATTAGTCAAATTATTTCCTGACTGAGTCTCAATAGAATGCAATTTCCATATAAATTGTCACTATTTTCTCATTAACATAACTCAATCATATAGACTTTGATAGCTTGGTTGTTTAACCCTTTTAGAGATCAGTCTGTTCTTGATAACCACTGTCAAATGCCCCGAGGCTAATGGTAGATTGGAATCGTTTTGCTGCTATTTCGTTCAAGTGAAAACATATATGCAGATTTTATCAATCTGCAAAAATGTTTTTATCTCATATATGGGAAAGGGAAATATCTCATTTTTCAAAATGAAATAAATGCAAAACAATCTAATACCCCCCCCCCCCCCCTCAATAAAAGTCTCCGGTTTCTGGTCTCCACGTGTGTCGCCTCAGACCCGCATCGGCATTTTTAATTTTCTTTTTTTTGCTATGAAACGATGTCCAATTGCAGCCAAAATTGCTGGATCGATTGGAATTCTGCCGTGCTGTGCTTTAAATGACTTTTTCACATAGGGGTATGAACGTTTGCCCGATTTCTGAGGCCTCTCTTAGCCACCATACTTTGTATGGGAAATTTGGTCCCTGCATATACAATGTATCACATATTTCCCTGTTGGCAAAAAACAAAAAAAATGGCTGGAAAAAACAAAAAAATGGCCGGAAAAAAAAGAAGAAAAAAATGGCCGGAAAAAATTTTTAAAAAATGGCTGAAAAAAAAAAAAAAAAAATGGCTGGGAAAAAAGAAAAAAAAATGGCCGGAAAAAAAAAAAAAAAATGGCTGGGAAAAAAAAAAAAAAAGTGTCACCACACCGATTTTGAAGCCAACCGATGACCAGAAACCGAAGAATTTTGTTTTGGCCTAAAAGCTTTTCACTATTTTCTTGTTAATAAAACTTTCACAGCTTGGTTTCTGTACATTTCTTTTCATTCCTATAAATTATAGATGCAATATCCCTCCTATGACCGCAAGGGTCAAAATCAGTCAAAATGTTGATATACTTGCCAAGGTATATCTAGTACACTGAAAAGTCGAACACTGTCAAACCTTACGTGTAGTAAGTACATTTACAGGTCAAAATGAGTCGACTGTTTGCCTAGTAAAAGCATTGTCGTATATTGTTCAGGGTGGTCAAAATGACAGTAAAAACCAGTTACAGGTCAAAATGAGTCGACCGTTTTTGACTGGTAACAGCACTGTCTTGTATTGTTCAGGGTGCTCAAAAATTCAGTAAAAACCAGTAAAAAATGCCCCTGTGTACACATTTGGGTTAACAGTCAAAATAGTCAGTTGACTGATTTTGACCAGCTACTTACCACAAATGTTCAGCTATAGTAGGAGGGTTAACAGATGTTTTACCAATTCATGTACAATTCCTTTCAATATTACTCATGTATTATTTGGTTTTACCTTCCAATAGAGCAATGTGTTCGTAACCAGGCAATGGGGCCGTGTTTCAGTGACTGCTCTGCAACCTCTCCATAATCTAAAGTCACACAGTTAGTTCTGGTAAAGAGAATGACGAGGAAACATCACATAAAATAAGAACATTCCAATGCTTACTCAAGACTGTTATTACTTCTTATTATGGTCAGCGAAAAATTTATAAATAATAATAATAATAAAAATACACGATTCTTATAAAGTGCACATATCCTCGCAACTAGATCAAGGTGATGTACATTATTATCCCTGCTCATCAGGCTCATAAATCATTCCTGAAACCATCTCAGCTCCCTGGGGAGTATACAGCTCAATTGCTGCCATTTCGGCGCATATAGGGCTAATCAAACACAACGACCAACTCTGCTCTCACCAGGTACCCATTTACCCCTGGGTGGAGAGAAGCAATTATGGTAAAGTGTCTTGTTGAAGGACACAAGCACCATGGTCGCAGCCAGGATTCAAACCCACATTCTGACGACTCGGCCATGAGAACACAAATCCGATGCACTAAACCGCTCGACCATGGCACTCCATATTGTATTAGAAATAATGACATATAAACAGCACTTCAAAACATTACAGAAACTGTGCTTTTAAAGAAAGTGGAGTGGATTTTAAGGAAATCCTTTTTTAGTATTTTGTACAATCTTTTCTTAAAGTGTTGCTTTTGTTTTGTTTATTTTTCACACTACATTTTTGGGGCTTAATATATGGTTTTGTATTAATAAAACATAATACTTACTATTTTTATAAGTTTGTCATGAGTTATAACAATTTAATTTGTCCCCAAAATTTGTGTTGTCCCTTTTGATATCGCTTTTCGGGACGTAGACCTAGGCACCGAATGACAAAGGACATTGACAATGCACATTCCTGACCATTATGCTCTGGTATGCTTCACTGCAGCCGTCCAAACAAATTCGTTGATATTTTGGATCTGATGGGAATCTGTGCAGACTGACACCATTCTTTAGAAGTGTTGCTGTAATCAGCAACAATACACCTTGGCGGCATAACAACAAAAACATAAGTTTGCACGTTGTATCATTCATATGTATCAATCGATGCGTGCCAACAAACAGCATGTTCCTAGGTCTACGTCACAAATTTGTCCCCTTTTAGGGGCGCGGGTTCATCCCAAATTTTTATTTTTTATTTTTTTGCGATGTAAATCTTCAATACATTTTTTTTAGATTGCATTTATAGGTTAATGTGTGCATATTTTATAGTTTACAATGGGAAAAATTTCTAATTCATAGGACCTTTAAATGTCTTCTGTTTTCTGAAATGCACATTTGTGTAACTTATTTTATCCGTCTTTCATGTGTACTATACACTGTCAGCCAGCCAGCCAGCCAGTCAGCCAGCCAGCCAGCCAGTCAGCCAGCCAGCCAGCCAGCCAGCCAGCCAGCCAGCCAACCAACCAACCAGCCAGCCAGCCAGCCAGCCAGCCAGCCAGCCAGCCAGCCAGCCAACCAACCAACCAACCAGCCAGCCAGCCAGCCAGCCAGCCAGCCAGCCAGCCAGCCAGCCAGCCAGCCAGCCAGCCAGCCAGCCAGCCAGCCAGCCAGCCAGCCAGCCAGCCAGCCAGCCAGCCAGCCAACCAACCAGCCAGCCAGCCAGCCAGCCAGCCAGCCAGCCAGCCAGCCAGCCAGCCAGCCAGCCAGCCAGCCAGCCAGCCAGCCAGCCAGCCAGCCAGCCAGTCAGCCAGCCAGCCAGCCAGCCAGCCAGCCAGTCAGCCAGCCAGCCAACCAACCAACCAGCCAGCCAGCCAGCCAGCCAGCCAGCCAGCCAGCCAGCCAGCCAACCAACCAGCCAGCCAGCCAGCCAGCCAGCCAGCCAGCCAGCCAGCCTATCCTTCTGTTTCCCTCTTATTTCCCTCTTATTTCTCTCACTTTATAAATAGCATAAATGATATAATTACCTTTCACATAGATCATGACATACTTGGACCATTATATTCATGCAAGTTATTGCAATAACTCCCATGAATGCCAAACCCAATGATCCAACCTGTATGCACACAAGGATATCAGACCATTTCATACAAAATACAGCATTATTTATAATACATTATCAAGTCAAGGACAGTTCAATGCAATGCAATGAGCACCTAAAATATACATATGGCCATAGAACGTTAAACACGTAGGAACACAAACATATTGTATAATTTTAGGCTACAAAAGCCAAAAACCTAGTAAAAATATAATCCTTGATATTACTGATTGACAAGGCAAAACCTCACTTTGTGACTAGTCGCTCATACTGGTTGAATCCAATCAAATTCAGTTGTAAACGGTCATTTAACTAGTTGAAAAACAGCTGTATAGACAAACTCCTCCATTTTGCCTACCACACTGACCGACAAGGTGAGCCATGTGATCAATATACATGTACATGTATGCAATATATTTGCACACTAAAATAAAGATATGGATAAATAAATAGCCATTTGATAATTTTCCTCACCAATATTCCAGCCTTTTGTACTGCATACGGTAGACCTAGTAGACCAGTTCCTATATTCCCTTTCAGTAGATGCATCAGCGTCTGCATATCACTGTTCAAAATTAACAAATGTCATCAAACTCAACATGAGCAATACCGAAGGTGCATTGTAGAGTTTCTTGAAGTTGTACATACATGTATCTAAAGGGAAGGTGAGTAAGACTTGTAGCTTTGCGTGGTGAAGAGGGTAAGTAAAGACTATTTGCGGTGCCACCATGTGAAATTCTCAATTCAATGGTAATTAGTTCCAAAAAGAACTGGAGGTTACAACTCGACATTTTCGATCAGTATACTCTGATCGTCTTCAAAGGGAAGGTACAACATTGGTACACGTTATGTGACCTGCTCTACAAAAAAGGGTATTATGTCACACAAATAAAAAAAATAGTTATATATATAGTTGAATTGGTCACATTGGTCGCATTTTGCATTCTGGAGATA
Organism: Zoroaster sp. YZ-2022; assembly: GCA_029582265.1. Classification (NCBI taxonomy): domain Eukaryota; kingdom Metazoa; phylum Echinodermata; class Asteroidea; order Forcipulatida; family Zoroasteridae; genus Zoroaster; species Zoroaster sp. YZ-2022. Next base: position 26,914,337 of record CM055833.1, on the reverse strand, counting down.
TATTAATAATTTGCATATTCATATTTTACAATGTAACGAAAGTGCTTTCAGAGATACAGCCCTTTAAACATACGAAGTGGGAAAAAAAATGAGCTAAAAATAAACTCTCTTGAATGCCCATAGCAACAGTTATGTTATTGATATAGGGTGTTAAAACCGTATTACTACGAAAGCATAACATTGGTGGTTTTTTCCCTCTAAAACGGACAAAGAGTAAAACAAAAGACGAAAACAATGCACACAAAAACGTTTGTTTTTTCATCTTTATTCATCAATATTAATATTTCTGAAAATAAATTATGAAAATATTGATATTGTAACAGATGTGCATTCAATGGTGCACACATTCTCAAAAACACATCCTTGTGGAGCAGCCTCTTCTTTAGAAATGTCTTGTGGAGACCTTTTGTCCCTATTGTCTTGGGTCTCCACAAGAATCCAGGTATGAGCACATTCAATCTTTTTAAACTGGCTGGGGCCAGGAGAGCTTTTGTTTTGTTTCTTTAGAATTGAGTGAGTTAAAGGGGATTACTTGGGATTAGGTTTGATTGTGTTTCTTCTACCAGCCAAGTTCCTTTTCTTACTAGCCATTTATTTGCATAGAGTTTCTTTGGGGGGTTAGTCAGGCGGGCAGAGGCTGGGTATAAAAGCTCAGTGGTGCTGGTGGTGCGTTGGCCAGTGCATTTCAAACATCGACACGTGAGGGTTGGAGGCAACTATTCTTTTTGAGGGTTCTGTTGAGTTTCATTTATGGTTTCAGGTATGGTTTCTAAATTATTTTTATAAGTTCCCTCATAGTTATTTTGGCATGTTATCCTTTTTTTATTAGGCATGTTTAGTGCAAGGTACACCAGCCCCCTAGCACCACTCGCTTACTTGGTCTCTGCCCCCATTAATTTATCCAACATTAGTTCATAAGTTTATTTAATTTCTCAGTAAGCACTTTAATTATTACTGTATGTACATGATTTCATTATTTAATTAAATCATTCCAAGTGACTGGAGGGCCCTCCGGATTTCCTGTTTGCCGTGCGTGGGTTATTTTTGTTGCTTTGTGGCTTATTTTAGTAATTCTTGGTTTCAGAATGTGCGTAGTCGCTGCCCTTCCGGGCAGCCCCACGCTTTGACCACTTGGTCCGTTACAATATTATAGAAGCCAACAAACCAACAACAACAAAATCAGTTTGAGAAGATTTGTTCACCCGTCTCCACATAGAACAGCCCTTTACGTGTAATAGCATAGCGTGACTTAATACCCTTTTTTCGTAGAGCGGGTCACATATATATGAAAACATATATGGTGGTTTCAACCCTCTAGTTTCATATATGCTGAACAGCAAAAGAAACGCAAGTCCGAGGTCTTGTCAAGTTTTCAAACAGAAGACAAACCATTTTGATTCTAATCACTCATTTAATGAAAAATGCTTTCAATTTGTGAGCTGAAAGTGACTGTTGAAATTGCATTGCAAGATTTTCACATTCAACAGTCACTTTCAGCTCACAAATTGAAAGCATTTTTCATTAAATGAGTGATTAGAATCAAAATGGTTTGTCTTCTGTTTGAAAACTTGACAAAACCTCGGACTTGCGTTTCTTTTGCTGTCCTCGGACTTGTGTTTCTTTTGCTGTCCTCGGACTTGCGTTTCTTTTGCTGTCCTCGGACTTGTGTTTCTTTTGCTGTTCAGTATATCATAAAACTAACTAGTGAAAGTTTTATTGACAATACAACAAACTGTAAATGAGTTTTATGTTGTAAAGTTTTCAAAAACTTGTTGGACAGCAATTTTGATATAAAAATTTCCTTGATTCTCTAAGATTGAAAGCACTTCAGATGAAATAATTTCTCAGGAAGATTGATACTTTTACTAAGTTTCCAAGCATTTAGATAATAATTTGGTAATTACCAATGTTAAACCTTACCTTTATTTAGCCCATATGATCATGTACTTTTTTATATTGATCACAATACCTGCAAATGTGTTGGTAACGCTTATTCTCAAATGCCATCAGGATGATGAGGTAATCTACATTAATGTTTGCACACGGAAATGGTCACGGTGGAAAACACAAACTGCTTGCTTGTTATATGACATAAAACACAATAAAGGGGGCCACTTTCCTACCGTCACGTTAGCAGTTTTTCTAATGGTTGTAATTTTTTTTTAAATATCTGAAACCACCCAAAAAGAATTTCAACATTTGAATAGACATGCATGCTTATCCTAAAGATAATTTGAGTTGATTATTACTATAATTTTTTTAATTACCCTAAAATTTCCATCAACAAATGGACGGAAAAGTGAGGTAACTTTTTCCGTCCAATTTTTATGGAAATTTGAGGGTAAAAAAATAAATAAAAAATAAATAAATTAAATAAATCAACTCAAATTAGTTATAGTATAAGCCTGCATGTCCATTCACATGTTGAAACACTTTTTGGTCGGTTTCAGGTACTTAAAAATAAATAACCATTGGAAAAACTGCTAACGTGACGGATGCAAAGTGGCCCCCTTTATTGTGTTTTATGTCATATGAACAATTTTTTAAGAACTAATATTATACAATATTACAAAGTATGGTTGATAAATACAGTAGATAGTGGGTGTAGATTTGCATCACTAAAGCAATACGTCTTTGTATTTCAATCTCTCAATGATCTATCTTACACATACGTTAGTTTTCCTAGGAATACCTAATTGTTCAACATTAGGGAAAACCATATGGATTAAGAAAACCTTGCTTTTCATTCAGGTTTTTATCATATACATGTAAAAAGGTGTATTATCAGAATTAAATAAACTATAATAATCCAATGACTTTTCTCTAGTTGTCCCAAAATTAGAACGTACATGTACATGGGGGAGACAGAGCATACGTATGTACATGTATAAGCACCACCTCGATTGTGGAATCGACTTCTTTAATCACTTAAGACATCCGAGACTGTAGATAACTAAGAATAAACTGAAAATACATCTAATGAAAAGCATGCCTTGTAGGCACTAAATCTTTGTTGTTGTGAGCTCGTGCCTTGAGCACCCTTAGGTGGATATACTGCGTGTTATAAATGTCTATCTGTCTATGTCCCATAGCCTTGGAGGCCATTGGGGCGACATCTTGATGGCTCATAGTCGTTGCTGTGGGTGATACTACTACACTTGGTGGCACCTATCTCCTCTCCAAGTGTTGCTTAATTAGCTACCAGAGACACCGGGGTAAACCCCTACTCTTGCACGATAAGTGTCATTATGGGTTCTTTAATGTGCACTGATGTTAGTACACGGGACCAACGTCATGGGCGGATCCAGAACATTTTTTAGGGGGGGGCTGAGAATCAAAAACAATTATTTTTCAGTACTACAAAGGGTGCCGCCACTTCCTATGCGCAACGGTTAGTACAGTACTAAGTAGGTAGGGAATGGGAGTGCGTTCTCCCCTCCCCCTCTCTCTCTTTTTTTCTCTTTTTAAAATTTTATTTTTTTATGATTTTAGGGGGGCTACAGCCCCCTTAGCACCCCCCCCCCCCTAGATCCGCCAATGAACGTCCCATCCGAAGGACGAAGCAATTATGGTTAAGTGTCTTGCTCAAGGACACAAGCGCCGCGACCGGCCAGGCCAGGATTCGAACCCACATTCTGATGCCACCAGAACTTGAATCTGATGCACTAGACCGCTCGGCCATGACACTCCAATGTCTGTAGTATTATTATTATTAATAATATGTATTGACAGTAACGGTGTACAAACTGATATTTTGTAGTTTTCCATTTATAACAATTCCATTTATGTTTACACTTTTCTATCAACTGCATAACTAGGGTTAATAATGGAGGTATTTTAAAGTGCTCTTACACAAGGTATCACAGCGCTGTACATAATTGCTCATCAGGCGCATAAATCATTCCTGAAACCATCTCAGCTCCCTGGGGAGTATACAGCTCAATTGCTGCCATTTCGGCGCATACGGGCTAATCAAACACAACAACCAACTCTGCCCTCACAGGTACCCATTTACTCCTGGGTGGAGAGAAGCAATTCTGGTCAAGTGTCTTGCTCAAGGACACAAGCACCACGGTCGCGGTTGGGATTCGAACCCACATTCTGACGACTCAGCCATCAGAACACAAATCCGATGCACTAAACCGCTCGACCATGGCACTCCATTGGTTCAGTTTGGCGAACTTTGAGGGGGGGGGGAGGGAGGGGCTAGTTTATGATGGGTCTATCATTAAATCACTAAGGTATCTACATGTAATTCATATTAACCAGTTCGCGTCGGAGGCTGTGTATACACACACACAAAATTTGCACCGCGGATCGGAGAGCGTCTAAACACGCCATAGGAAATGCCGGAATATATGTACATGTATGCATGGTCGGTTGAGCCATGCATGTACGGTGACATGCTCGGAAGACGTGGCCACAGGCTGTGGAAGCTTCCATTGACGTGTGTGGGAAAAAGAAACCCGCACAGGGGCCCAGAAAAACTTTTTTATTCCCGACGCGAACTGGTTAAACCCTGACCTTTGGCCAATATGTTACAAAATATTTTATATTAAATATTATGTCATCTTTTAGTTAATAAACTCACGTGGTAGCATGTTCAGTCATCAGCCGTGATTCTGTAGACAATGTGCAACTACGATAGGAGCCATCTATCCCCACAATAGTACCATCTTCACCATCTGTGATCTCTGCAAGAGCCTTGTTTATAATGGGTCTTGTGGTAGGGGGGTTTCGCTTGGACTGTCTGATTAGCGGCTCTTGTTCAGCCATGCCGTCGTCAAATAAATATCTTGTGTGAGACATGGTTGTTTTTACAAACCTGTGAATATATCACAAAGCAAATAAGGGACCAAAGTTTAATTTTATTTTTCCGAGGCAAAGTTTGTTGTCCTGTTTCGATGAGGTCGTGCACACAATCAACAGTGTAGACGGGACTTGCTGCTTATGACTTATCTTTTAGAAAAATCATTTCTAGCCACCTGAAGTACGGCGTGTACCTGTAAATCTTATCTTTTTGTGATTACTGACACAACAAGTAGGTCATGTAAAAGATGACAATAATTATGGAACAAGTTCAGACTTTCAATACATTTATGTAACTAGTTAAATCAAGTACATATATATACTGTTGATAAAACGTTTGACCTTCCAGTGAAACACTGTTTTTCAAAGGCGCCCAGGAAACCTGGAAACAAGGGTGCTTGCTTTGTGAACCAGAAACACGGGTAAACCCCTATACTCTTCCACAATAAAGGTCGTTTCACACGAGACCGTTTTAACAAGGGACCTTGACTATAAATCGCATCCATGTTAAAAAATAGCAAATCCCAGTCGTGTGAAAGCTATCCTTGTGAAATAATTACCACGGACCCTCGTTATTTATAACAGAGATCGAGACCTCCTCCAAAAAATCGCAACGATGTTAAAATCGCCACGATAGGTCGTGTGAAATGCTTCGTGCGCCCAAACAGGGGACCCTTGCTTTGGCGGTATCATTTTGCATGCGCAGAACGCGTCACTAGATCAGCTTGCAATAATCCTGGATGTATGTTGGTAAACAACTTGTACGTCCCCATCATGTTGATCAGTGAATGAAACGGTTTCATCGTAAATCCAAGAGACTTTCTTGGCCCGGACACGTTTATTTTTCTTGTTGGATGGCCTTACATTAGAAATCTGGCTCTGTGAATCCGTCGGCATTGTTGCAAGTATACTTGATTCGATATCCATAATAAAACAAGAATAAAATTGTCGGGAAATGGGAAGGAAATGAAAATAAAACGTGAGAGAAAGTAACATTTGACCATGGAGGAAGGAAGAGATTTTGACTTCGCACAACGCGTATATCTTTTCGGGAAAACCACTGGTAACGTAGAAGAAAGCGTTCAGTGAATAAGCTCTTCGCGCGGTACCAGTGAAATATTGGATTGCACAATCATGACCTTTGACCCTCCATGGAAAACGAGGGACGTTAGTTTTGCCGTGAGTGGAAGTCATGTGAAAGTTTGTTAAAAAAATCGCAAACGACCGAGGTGACAGACAACTGGCACCCATTACCAAGGACCTTTGTTATCGGTGCTCGTGTGAAAAGGGCTTAAGTGTTCTGGATTATTTTACGTGTATTAATGTTGCAAATATTTTCCTTGCATGTGGTTTTTAACAATTTGTCTTTTTTTATCCTCCTTAAACTTAGTTCTGTGTTATTGGTGGTATTTGTATTCTGTACTTTTATTATATTATATTTTGTATTAATTAGGTTTTTGTGTATTGGTAGTTTTTAAGTATAAATTGATTTGGTGTACCAGTGTATTTTATGTTTAAGTGCCTAGAAGCTTTTGCGTTATGCGCTACACAAGTTCACTATTATTCTTATTATTCTTATTATTATTATTACTTTAATAATCTAGTGCACCGGACCTACAGCGTAACAGCTTAACCTCCCATGGGAAGGACGAAGCAATTATGGTTAAGTGTCTTGCTCAAGGACACAAGAGAACCCACATTCTGACACCAAACTTCACTCCATTGAATTTATGCATCCATAATTGATAAGAATCAAGTTTATAAAAAACCAACACGTCAAAGCGTCAGCTTATTTCATTATGTCATTAACAAGAAAATATTTATTCCAGCGTGGAATTTCTGTGTACATATTACAGAAATACAATTTGGAAATTATTTTGCTAATTTTTACCACAATGACAGCACCTTAGACAGAAATATTTCAAGGGATGTTTGATACCATCTTTAACACTGGACGCAGTGGCCTACGCTCTTCAAATCAGTTGTTCCTAGCTGAACACCTAGCATATAACACCGGTCAACAGTTTTTTTTTAAGTTGTCTGCTTCGGAGATAAAATGTGCTATTTATTATGGATTTTGATGTGCTGAATTCAAATATGACAATTAAAATTGCTGATTGGCTACTGTTTCCAAGATATTTAAGTTTTTACATTGTATATGGTGTACATAGCAGATTTTTAATTATGAATTGTAAACCTAGGTCTTTTCATGTGTTTATGTAGATACTGACATGGTACCATATCTTGAAAACTAGAGCCAATCAACAATTTTAAGCATTATTTCCATTCTCAGTGACCCATAATTAGTCAAGTTTGACTTCATTTGTTTCGGAAGCATTTTGGCTGTAGACAGTATAATCAATGGGGACAAAGATCATTTGAGATTTCTGCAGCCAAACTGTGGAATTCATTCCCAGCATTAGATTTGCTGCCTCTCTCCAGACATGTTCAAGACGAACTTAAAAACACATTTGTTCTTAGAAGCGTATGAAGTTTGAACTGACTGATTGAACTTGGATTTATGCTTTGTACATGTACTGTATTATCATTTATTATACTGTGTTGTTGTTTTTGCAAAACGCCATGAGCGTTATTTGGTTCACGGATACCGGTGCTATATAAATTTACATTATTATTATTATTATTAACTTTGATTATTTATGTTTTTTGGAGATTACCAATTGTGTATGGGTCATTCCACCAGGTTGGGGCAAGCATTGTGACATGGTGTCTTTGTTACGTACATGTAGGTAGATGTACCATTCATTATCCTTATTATGAGTGCACATTGATGGATCATTCCACCAGGTTGGGGCAAGCTTTGTGACATGGTGTCCTTGTTTACGTAGGTAGATGTACCATTCATTATCCTTATTATGAGTGCACATTCTTGGGTCATTCCACCAGGTTGGGGCAAGCATTGTGACATGGTGTCCTTAATTGTTACTTAGGCAGATGTACCATTCATTATCCTTATTATGAGTGCACATTGATGGATCATTCCACCAGGTTGGGGCAAGCTTTGTGACATGGTGTCCTTGTTTACGTAGGCAGATGTACCATTCATTATCCTTATTATGAGTGCACATTCTTGGGTCATTCCACCAGGTTGGGGCAAGCTTTGTGACATGGTGTCCTTGTTACTTAGGCAGATGTACCATTCATTATCCTTATTATGAGAGCACATTCTCAAATTAGAATAGGAAGTTACAATACACACAAATGCTCAAGGATTTTTTATCTATTGAACTAAATCTAATGCATTTTGCACAAATCTTACCCGTTGGGACCAGCTGGACAATGTGAAATTTGTCTGAGAAAACAACAAAACAGCTTGGCCAAACAATTTGTACAACTACATGTTAATTACATATACCTGTATGTATATGTACATTGTGACAATGTACCAAAGGAAATGAATCTAAAACAATGTTATCTTATTTTTATTACGGTTTCATTTTTCATAAAAGAAACAGATGTCACAAGATAATATATTTCAATAATATTTTAAATTGTTAAAGATGAGGTAGCTCTGTGGGAAAAAGGGTTACAGGATATTCGACCTCGTACAGTGTAAATGTATAAATCCAGTACTGGTTTTAAATATATACATGTATAGCCATCTATAATGTGTAACTTGTAATGAAAAAGCAAAGTATCATTCTAGGGCTGTGCCGAATATTCAAATATTCGATCGATGGTTCGAATAGCCGGTTGTTTTTGCCAGTTCGAATATTCTAATAAAATGCAGCTTCCGCAGCAAATAAAGTTTGCGTTAATTTTTTTTTTTCTTATTAGAGTTTCCATCATTATCCCCCCCCCCATCATCCTCTCATCTACATTTGCAAGCCCATCCTATTCACAATGTTATTTGCGTGGTGTAGGCCAGGCTACATGTATTTCAGGTCTTATCTATCGTGCGTGCTCGTTGTATTATGTGGTGCAATTACAATCGACAGCCTTCGAATATCGAATATTCAATTGAAATAAAAATCTGAATATCAGGTTACCAAATTATTCGAAAACACATAGCCCTTTATCGTTCTTTGAAACATTCCCATTCTTTGTACACATGTACTTGGGAAATAACATTTGACAATTCTTAAAAAATGAAAGCAGATTTCAAGGATTGTTTGATATAATAATCCCCTTTACACCAATTAAGTTACAAAACAAGTACGTAAAGCAGTTTGAACAATTATCAAAGGTATACACTGCCTTTAAAACAAATTTAACCTTGGGGCAAAGTATCATCACTCATATAGTCACATGCCATGTTGACTGGAACCAAACTGCATAATGCCATGGATACAGAAATGTATTCCTACTGGTTCCTGCAAATCCTCTGTTGGAGTCCAAATGAAAGTGAAAGGTCTAAGAAAACAAAATAATAAGATGGGGTATAATTTCACATTCTGCTGAAACAATGGGCTTCAAACTTAAAGGCATATTTCCTAATACTCCAACAATCAAAACATAAGTACATTTGATGGAAATTGATATAAAACAATAACATGTATATCCTGTACACGTACATGCTATTTATTCTGAATATAAAACTTTATCTTAAGTATTATTGTTTCATATGCATTTTTCCTTTGATAAACTATCACTATTTTCTCTAAAACATTGGTACTAATTCAGCTGAAACAGTCACAGGTTATACACTGAGCAAAAATATAAACACCCCATGTTTCAACCTGACCCCCACCGTGTCCACATGCATGTCCATGATTGCCAGACGCCACTATCGTGTTCTAACGGACAGTAATCTGTAGCATATTGAACAACAAAATGAATTTTGTATGATTTTGCAACCTCTAAGGCTAATAAAAGTTTCAAAGTGCCACATGGGGCGTTTATAATTTTGTTCAGTATAGTTTCATTGTATTTCTTGACCAACATGAAAATAGTAAGAAAACAAAATTGTTATGAAAAAAAAGTAAGTTTTGACTAACGTGTCAATGACAATTAAATTGTGGTTGGTATTTGGAAATTCCAGTTTAAGTACAATGGAGGAATTAAATCCAACTTTCTTGTCAGGAGTTGAAATGGAAATCCTGGACATAAACTACATCCTGTGCAGACATGGTATTAATAAATGACTGCTACTAAAACAACGTCAAATTTATGTTTTGTGATTATTTTGTGAACTTAGCATAAATAAAACAAGGATTGTCATGGATGAAATTGTTTTTAAAGTGTGGTGATGTATAACATGTCATGAAATGATTCTTATTTTATCATTTCACCGAGTCAAAAACCGTCTATTTCCGCTGTAAAAACCACAAAGGAAATGGCACTTGCACTAATTTAACAATGGCGTGTTTCACTTCAACATACAGAAGTATGTTAAACTAGAAGTCTACATGTTTGTAATTTTGCGATGAGAATCTATAAGACTAGCAATTTTACTTCACTTGTATGGTATTTGTAGACATTGTAAGGTTTTTTTCCCTTCAATTTTGTAGAGTCCTTTCACATCAGGTTTGGACAAAAAAAAGTCTCTGGTTCCTGGTCAAATGTCAGCTTTTTTTTTTTTTGGTAATCTTTTTTTTTTTGGCCAACCAGTGAAATACATGATACGTACATGTATACTCGGTTCTGTTTCTTTCCTCCATGGTTATCAGAACCAGACCAAATTTCCTATACACAAAGTATAGTGGCTAAGAAGAGAGAGGCCTCACAAATCGGGCAAACATTCATACCCCTATGTGAAAAAGTCATTTAAAACACAGCGCAGCAGAATTGAAATTGATCCAGCAATTTTGGCTGCAATTGGACATCGTTTCATAGAAAATTAAAAATGCCAATGCATGGGTTTGAGGCGACGCGCTCGGAGACCAGAAACCAGACTTTTTTTTTTTTGGCCTTAGAGATAGACCTGTTCTGTAAATTTCCACTGTGACTGTGTAAAAACTGAAATATTTATCATGATAATGGCATTTATTGATTGAATGATAACACTGATGTCATGTGAGAATATTATGTGTACTTTGATCAGAGAATTTTAATTCATGTAGTTTGCATATAATGGCAGGTTTACAAGTTTGATAGACATCAATACTAGTATGATTGTCGACACGTGCTTTAACAAGTGATTGTTTGACATTCCTGCACCGAGGATTATCTTTCACATGGGACTGGTAAGGGGTCTGCTCTCGTCCCGTGTTTGTCGTATCGGTGCTTAAAGGGACAGTATCTTCATGATCAGAGCAGACTTTCAACATGGCATGGAATCGGTGTCCTAGTTTAAGATGAACACAGTGACTGAAAACTACTGGCTCATTTATGCAGTAGCAGTTCAGCTTTTCAATCTCTTGAGTTAATCTCAATCTAGCACTCCGATTCCATGCCCTGTTGATCGTGACAATATTGCCCCTTTAAAGCAGGTTTACAGTGAAGGAAATATGTTTGGGGTGTGGAAGCCAATTTGCCTACTGTCTTCAGTGGCGGTACAAAACTGAACACCTTAACCCTCCTACTGTTTGACCATTTGAAACCATTCAAAATTTCCACTTACCAAAATGCCCATTGGTTTTGTACACACATGGTGATACCATTTGAACAGTGTTGGTAGCAAGCTTTACTACCATTCAAATCCATTCAAATGCATAGAGGGTCCATTGATTCACCACTTAGAAGTATCCAAACAAGGTTTTGTATTAGCTGTACTACCATTTGGAAAGATCCAAACAAGGTTTTGTATTAGCTGATCTACCATTCAAAACCATTTGGGGAATCAACAGTGTACAGTTATTTCACCATTCAAAACCACAAAAGCGAATGGTTTCAAATGGTGGATCAACTTGTATGAAAAAGGTACCAGAGTAGGAGGTTTAATAATTGGCAAAAGATGGGGGGTGGGATGGTAGGTGTTATAAATTTTTCCCAGATATAAAATCACCTCGGTCACAAAAACAAGCCTGCTTTAATGGTTTGATTTGTTTGCCTACTGAGGCTTGGTTTTACCGAGTGAGACTCAATATTGGGTCCACACACGGTAGAATGTCGAATCCGACCACCACTTTTTCTCATTCAATAAAACAATAATGTAATCTTACCTACCCAGTAAGGTGGAGAACATATGGATGATGATGGACATATACTTCAAATTATTCCAGGATATTTATTTCATGAAAAATCAGGCATTTTTGGTATACGATGACTTCCTCAGTCATGTCAGTCTGATCTTGTCAACTCCCCTGTTAGTGACCAACACGGTCATTGTACATGCGCAGTGGCAACTATAATAGGATCCTTCTATTTTCTGAAGGGGAGGATGTTTAAAGAAGGGAAATAAAGTCCGAAAACCATCATAAAGGTGGATTTTAAAGAGTTTTCGCTTTCTGTACCCAGAAAAATCGATAGTATAATTTTTAAACTAGTTAGTGGCTGCAAACAAATTCACCAAAAAACCTTTAAAAGTAGCGGTCAGATAAGACATTCTTTCCCTGTACTTTCCCTTTAAAGCCACTTTAAACTAGTATTGGTAATCTCAAAAACATACCATGTAAATAATCACAGTTTTACATAAAAATTACTGTAAAGATGATGATAGTATCAAATATCCCTGGAAATATTTCTATGGTGCTATCATTTTAGTAAAATTAATTTATGAAATAATTTACTAAAATTAATTACTATCATCCGAAGATGGAAATTCCATGTTGGAATGAACACAAAGATACTGAATGCATTTCACTTTTTTCTCATTTTAAATGAAGCAAAGAAAAAACTCAAACTTTCCCAGGTTGGTTTTTCCATGTTTTTTATTATTATTATTAATTGTGAATGCATTTATAAACAATTTACCAATAGTGTAGTTTAACCCTAACCTTCTCAAGTCCTCTTTGCTAAAGTGAATGATTTTGAAGGATTGAGGTTACATGCTACATCATGTTCTTTGCTAAAGTGAAGGATTTTGGAGGATTGAGGTTTTTAGGCATACTTGCCTTTCCATGGTACATGTACATGTACATCCATGTTTGTTGTAGTGATTGCAAGGTCAGTGCTTGGGTCAGTGGACACTGTTTATAGACCTTATGTAGCTATGTGACAAATTTTCAAAATCAACAGATTCCAATACAACTGGTATCATTGTCAAGGTCCTGAATAGACGATTACAATGATATAAGGATCATCTTCCTGTGACCAAAAATAAGGAAGTTATGACACGTTGAATCCGGCAATTTTAGGCCCATAAATGGCAATTATTTTATAAGGAAAAACAAAAGAAATGTAAATTTGACTTGTGACCCGTTTCCAAGATTTTCTCGGATTCCATATCATAACTTTCTTAATTCTTGTCCGATTTTCAAAAGGTTGGTATCATTGGAATGCTTGGGAAAAGAGGAAGAATAATAACCTATTTCCTGGCTAATTCAATGATTAATTTGTTTTGTAGTGCTGATTTACAAATAAGAAATACAAAAAAAATGTGTTAAAAAAATAAACAAATTTAAAAAATAATGATAAAAAAAAATTACTCAAATCTGAGGATTATTTTCCTATTTTTACACTGAAATCTTCGAAAGATTCTCATCCCTGATTTAATTAAATATTAGAACAGTTTATAAATTATATTGGACTGGAAAGATAAAACCAAAAAATGAAAATAAATTTTTAAAAATATTAAAAAAATTACTCAAATCTGAGAATTTTTAATATTTATAGTATAAATTATACTGAAATCCGCGAGAAATTCTTATCCCTGATTTAATTAAACATTATAAAAAATAATAAATGATATTGGACTGGAAACATGAAGAAAAAAATGAAATAAGTTCATGAGAACTAATAATAATATTTATTGTGTTACGCCGATATTAGGTTTAAACGGACGATTTATCGGACTGAAAATTCGGCCGATTGAACGTTCGTTTTGTTGACATCAAAAATAGTACACAATGTAGCGTGCTGAACGCGGCGCAATACAATCTTTGATCGACATCAATTTCTGCGCGTCAAAAAACGTAACTGCGCATCGTCCAATCGCCGTCAAAATTGGCCAAGAGGTAGAAAACAAGTATAGAAAAATTAGTAGTGTGGTTTGATAAGGTATATTACTCACCTTTTAGTAAATCGTCGATGGTTTTGATGAGCAAGAACAAACCCAAATTTCGAGAATTTTTTTTGGAAACTTCTAGATGCCGCATTCAGAAAATTTGAGAACGAGGTTGAAGTAGAATATTTGATCTACATGTACGTCTTCGAAAAAAAAGCTCCTGGGTACGTTAAAAAGAACGGCCACAGCGAAACGTTACAAAGCGCTATCTCCACGGTGTCTTCGCCACGGCGATTCAACCCGAGATTAAGGCCGCGGCCAAAAAGATTTGCGACAATGCGTGCGCGTGGGTGGGATACGCACATACCTAGCTACCTTATGCATATGACGTTGCAAACGGAAGGTCGCCCTCGCCTCCTCTACTCTCTATCAAAGGCTAGAGAAGGCCACTCATTGGTTCATGTATGCGCGCTGTGCATGAACCAATGAGTGACCTTCTCTAGCCTCTGATAGAGGGCGATATTCAGTTTGTGACATCATATGCATAAGGTCTATTGCATGCTCCATGCATGCAGGGAGGGTCCCTGGCCGGCCACGTATGTACCACATTATTAGATTTAGAAACACACGTGTGCATACATGTCATGTGCTTGCTTTACTACTGAAGGATTTTGGAGGATTCAGGTTATGTGTAAGCAAATGGGCCTGGAGTTAGGAAGGTTTCAGGTTATTATGTGTACTGTAAGCAAATAAATGGGTCTAGGGAGTTAGGGTTAAACTACTACTAGTTAAAGGCAGTAGGCCTATACACTTTTAGTCAACTCAAATGTATGTACATGTACATATAACCATTTACATGTATGCATCCATACTTTATAAGAATCAAAAGAGATTTGTATAAAACCAATGAAGAAGGGAAACCAACATTGATTACAGAATTAAGTTTCAGCGTTATTTATACTACTTAGTTACAAAATAGGCTCGGATGCTCAAGCCTCAACCAAAGAAACAATATTTCACAATGAAAAAATACATTATTTGATTTTAAATAACTCACCAAACTACTCTCCACAAATAAATCTTCCTGCGTGGCTTGAAAAATAACACAATCAAGTTTCATTTAGAAGAGCAATCTTTAGAAATCTCGCCCCAAAAAATGTGTTAAAAAACGACTTGTTTTTCTTCAGGTCATCAGTCATACACGAATCCAGATTGGTGCAATTAGGACGTCCCATTAATAAATGCCTTTTCTGTGATGTGGGTTAGGAAACAAGACCATATGAAAACATAATTCGACGGCTGTTACATTTTTTAGATTGTGCACACAGTACAGAAGCAGTGAGCAGCAAACAGCAAAGCCAATTTAATTCCAAACAGGATATAATATTATAGGAAAGGAAGCAGTGTAGCAATCAACATTGCATTTGCATTGTTGAGATACAGCTGCTGTGCACGTGGGCATGATTACGCGTGGCTGATCATACAAATGCCAGCTGACCTATGACAATAAGCCTTGTGCAAGTGACCCAGACTTTGACCCCTGTGCGTAGCGACTGTTACTATGCCACGTGATTCGGGGCAAGCTTTACGGCCGCGCCGGACGTAAACGATGCAACCATGCATGTTTGATTAGGCCTTTATGTAGTTTCTAAAGAGTTTCGGTGACATGATTTTGCAGGAGTTTCTTTGCAACAAAAGACGAAGTACATGTATTTCCGTGTTTTTTCTAACGTATAGTGGACAATCAAATACGTCAAAACAGCTGCATTAACTTTACTAAAGTTAATGCAGTCTTTAGTTCTAAGGAAGTAACAACACGAGTTGTGTAGATAGGTTCCAATCGTTATTAATGCGTTGATCATTGAGTTATATGTTGCAGGTACCAGACCACGCACCGCTGCAGTATTGTTGGTTTCTAAGAAAAAGCGGAAAAAGCTTGCCCCGAATCACGTGACTGGCAACAGACTCGGCTGACATCCGGTCACGAATAGTCTGGTGCGGGCGCACTATAAACTGATCTGCGGTATCAGTGGCATGTTACAGGGTTCCGAGCCGATATGTTAATCAACACGCAAAAGGCTTATTAGTACACCATGTGGACGAGCAATCAACGAGTATCATTTCACTGAAGACTGCAGTTTCCGTAATATTTGCCCCAAACAATCCAAGGTCCTTTGAGTTTGACTTGCGCCTTTTTGCTGTGAATCAAAGGACAAGTCCTTGAATTGCATTCCATGCTTCGAGCTTCGTTTACTCATTAGCTCGTGAATACTCAACCTATATCAACTGATGAAGACGTCTGAAACAAAGGCAAAGACTGAAAGTGAAAGAGCCACATAACAAGATTGACTGCGTTCCTTCTTCCAGCGTGTGAATTTCCTGAAATACTGAAGGAGGTGCTTTTGGTAACCCGTCCATTTATAAGCCATCCGTGCCCTTAGATTGCCAGGTTTCTTTGTATGGTTGCCCTCAACTTCCCTGAATTTCCCTGAATTTAAGGACATAATTTTATGTCTTGAGTGTATTTACCCATGGAGGAAGGAAAACTTTTTCCTTGATCCTAGTGAGTTCCTCCATGATTTACCAAACTTTATTTCTTGGTGCTGTTATATTGATTGGTATGAATTTAAAAAAAAAATTAAATGTTTTTTTTTAATCGAGTGGATTATTAATGGTTTATCTAATAATCAAAAATTGACCCCCCCGAATTGTCGAAGTTTTAACGAAACATTCGTGACGTACACAAAGGTAGAGAATTTCTACGCAGCACAGGCCCCCATCATGCGGTAGAAACACACACCGAAGGCAATGCTAACATTACGGTGTTATTTTATGAAATAACAGAAACAGTCGAGTCAAAGTTCTGATCATTTACTCAAAAGAACTCAAAACAAGCGCAGGCATAATGAGAAAGGTTTAATGTTTTTATGTTTATCTTGCAAGGATATAAAATCAGACACGATGGTTTTATTAATGCGGAAAATCACGGCATGTTTTCATGCCGTGAACACTGAATGTCGTTTGGCATGGAAGTGGACTGGGTTATGCATGGGAGTATAACTAAATGGCCACTTACCTGAGTCTTTCTCGCTTTAAAAAGCACCTCTCTTCTTCGTTGGAGCCTTCCTAGCCTTCCTACTTAGCGGGAATATCGTTGGAATTGCATCTGGTAGCAGCACAGCCTTAAGCCATACCCACCCGGCTGTGAAGGCCCCGTTCAAAGCATTGGTGCGTTGTATACGACGCATACTTGGGCAAGTGCTGTGGATCGCGGATCGGGAATCTCCTAAGTGTACGTCACAAATTTTATGTTAATGAGCGGATATGGGCGTGTCGAAAAGCACCCCCTAAATTTAAAAATTTATATTTTTATGGTGTAAACGTGAGGGGAAAAATATACAAATGACAAATATATGTTCCAGTAGACATACTTTATTGTATACAATGAAAAAAAAAAACCTATTTCATAGGACCTTTAAACTTGATTGAAATTAAAATATGTGTAATCTTTATGAGATAAACTTTTCTGTATTCTCCATACATGCACAGGTCTAAAACTGTCCATGCCTAGTGGGTTACTACTATTACAGAATATGGCAGAACAAGATCCCCTACTTGGGCAATCTAAGAGTTACCCACCCACCACTAAACCCAGTAGCCACGCCCGTAATGTGGCACCCTATGATGACCTTAGTGATGTTGTACGGGGGCCATCACAATTTCATCGCAGTTTGACTGTGTCATCTGAAACACGACTGGCAACAGAAAACACAACTACGTGAGTCGTTTTCAATTCTGTTCAATTGAATTTTGTTAACTTCATTACAATAGTAGGAAAAATTATGAAAAAAATAATAATTGTGCTTGTTTTGCACAATAACAAAAAACTGTTTTAAGGAGAAATGTTAAAATAAAGAAATGTGCAATTTCTTTTCAAATTGCTTTAGGCATTCTATGCTCATGAGTAAAATAAAAAGATTATTTTAAATTTAGGGGATATAAAGAACAAGCTGAGATTTCATATTCCTCAGGGCTCGGTTTTGAATTGTCAATTCAGTCATTCCTTGACTTAATAAGAAATTGTAAAGGGATTTGATCGTGTAAAAATGTACAGATTTATTTTCTTTTTTTCAGTGATATGCAGACTCTGATGCATCTACTGAAAGGGAATATTGGAACTGGTTTATTAGGTCTGCCGTATGCAGTACAAAATGCTGGAATATTGGTAAGGAAATATATGTATTTTAGCACAGTATTAATTGTTTTTCAATTATAAAAAAAAGTATACATAAAAGAAACCCCCTTACCATGGAATGATTTTGTTCAAAATGTTTTCATAGCAAAATGTTTAGGCAGAAATATTTGTGTTGTGTACTATTGTAATTATTTTGAAAAGCAAATCTTGAATTTTGATTAGCAAATTGTTTATTGTGGTTACAACTCGACGTTTCAATCAGTATGCTCTGATCAGATCATTTGATTTTTTTTTTTCTTATGTATAAAGCTTGGCCCATTGAGTTTGGCTGTTATGGGAGTTATTGCAGTAAGCTGCATGAATATCATGGTACAGGTGTGTCAGGATTTATGTGAAAGGTAATGTAGTGATTTTAGCTGAAGGGGGGGGGTGTCGTTGTCACCCAGGGTTCTCCCCAATGGTACCCAGGCAATCATAAACATAGGATTGAGATTGCCTGGGTACCATTGGGGAGTACCCTGGGTGACAAGGACCCTTCAGCATTACTAATGTACATATACATTAGGATTGAGATTGCCTGGGTACCATTGGGGAGTACCCTGGGTGGCAAGGACCCCTTCTGCATTACTAATGTACATATATAGGATTGAGATTGCCTGGTACCATTGGGGAGTACCCTGGGTGACAATGACCCCTTCAGCATTACTAATGTACATATAGGATTGGGATTGCCTGAGTACCATTGGGAGTACCCTGGGTGACAACGACCATTTCAGGAGAGTTTTTGCCATGTCTATCTAGCTGAGGTGATCAGAGACAAGCGGTCAGTCCACTAGTAATGAGCGATGCATTGGTAGAATGATACGTCTTGCTTTGTACACTGACATTAGCTGACTGTTGATGAATTATCATTGTCTCAGGGCTAGGATTCAGTGGCTTCTAATTTACAAGATCAACTATACATGCCATGTGGAGTGTCATGGCCGAACGGTTTAGTGCATCAGATTTGTGTTCTGATGGCCGAGTCGTCAGAATGTGGGTTCGAATCCCGACCGCGACCGGGGTGCTTGTGTCCTTGAGCAAGACACTTTACCATAATTGCTTCTCTCCACCCAGGGGTAAATGGGTACCTGGTGAGGGCAGAGTTGGTTGTTGTGTTTTGTTAGCCCATATGCGCCGAAATGGCAGCAATTGAGCTGTATACTCCCCAGGGAGCTGAGATGGTTTCAGGAATGATTTATGCACCTGATGAGCAGGGGTAATAATGTACAGCGCTGTGATACCTCGTGTAAGAGCGCTTTAAAAATGCCTCCATTATTATTGTTATTGTTATTGTTATTGTTATTGTTATTATTATTATTCCTAATTAACTGTCTATAACTAAAGACTGTTTGCGGTGACACCATGTAAAAATTCTCTTTGGAGTAGCGAATAGTTCTGAAAAGAACCGGTTGGTTACAACTTGACGTTTCGATCAGTATGCTCTGATCGTCTTCAGGAGAAGTGCCAATATTTAAACAGATTGATGACACTGTGTCATAAATGCTAAAATTATTTACTTGAACTACTCTTTATTCGAAAACTTATCAGTTATCCAGTGTATTTTACTTTCTTTCTGAAACAATCTTAAATTACAAATCAAAACAGGAAAATGAGGATTGACACAGAATATATGCATTTTTAATTGTCTGACTGTGTTTTTCTTAAATAGTCTTGAAAGATGTTCAAAAATTAAACCAAGAAACAGACAACATTAAATGAAAAAGTTCAAAAATGCAGAAAAACAAATTATCTAATACCGTTTTGTGTTTTTCTTTCTTTTCTTTGTAGAACTAACAGTGTGACTTTAGATTATGGAGAGGTTGCGGAACAGTCGCTGAAACACGGTCCAGTTGCCTGGTTACGAAAACATTACTCTATTGGAAGGTAAAGGTCTTTTTAACATTTAACAGAATAGCGCTTAGTGACATAAGGCACCATGTCAAATATGCTTGTGTTTGTATGGTTTCTTCAAAGCAAGTTATGACTTAAATAAATTAAGGCTGTGCGTTTTCGGTGATTTCAGGAACCGGATACCCGAAATTTGAAATCTTCGGATACCCGGGTACCCGTAAACAATTTTGTGAAAACACACATACTCCCGAATGTATAAAATAAGTTTCTCTTGTTTTATTAGTCATAATAAATGTGGACTTACTGTAATAATTTCCAGTTTCAATAATTATTAAAAAACAACTAGTAGCATCCCTATTAACCACACACATTTTGTTAACAAAAAATCACAGACTTCCATCTGTGTGGCTTAAATGTTCAGTCGGAATTTTAAGAAGTCGTTTACGGGTAATTGGAACCGAAAGATAGAACCGGGTAATAACAGTTTCGGTCGGGTACCCGGATACCCGGCACAGCCTTAAAATAAATCATACTTTAATTGTGTTAAATTTTCCCTTTTTTCAGTTATATTGTGAATGGGTTCCTAGTCTTCTCTCAGATTGGTCTGTGCTGTGTGTACTTTCTCTTTATGGCTGACAACATCAGACAGGCAAGTGAAAAGTCTTCAGTCAAGAAAGTGTGAAGTGACAGTGAACAAATCAAAAATATTATTTGTGTTTCGGTGATTTACCAGCAGTTGTATTTTCATAACCGGCATACTTCTATTTCAAATGAGATTTTTCACAAAAATAATACACCAAAGTATTGTCAAATAGTCCGTAAATAATATTATTGGACCAGCTGTTAAAATAGTTTATTTACTCAGAATCCACGTCATGGTAAATTATTTTGTGAAATTATTTTTTTTAACCCCTTGCGTACGGTATTATTTTTACCGAGTGAAGGTGGTTGCAGCCAACATCTGTGGGGCCAGGGAGTGCCAGGTCGAACCTGGTCATGGACATGTGTACAACACCACTGTTCAGCCAAGCGTATAGACCGAACAATAAGAGGGCAAGCTAAACCGGGCATACTCTATTCATCGCCCCTGAAGTCCCCACATATCATAATTGAAAGGGCTGTGTTCAGAAAGCTCATGAAAAGGCTGTATTCATGAGAATGCTCTCGAAAGTCCAATGTATTATATAACACTCCCATTCAAGAACAATATGGTTCACCAAACTATCAGCCTTCTTGAAGATTTCTATTCAAGGCGAATTCTCAGCAAATGCAGCTGGAAAATCAATTAATTCACCGGCCGCGGCTATAGTCATCAACCGTACGCAAGGGGTTAAAGGTAATTTCATTTCTATCTTTAGGAAAAAAGCAATGTTCAAAATTTAAAAATAAAGTATAAATTTGGTAATTCAAAAATGGTAAAATTGTAATGAACAGATACTAAGTGTAAAGCTGATGATGGTATCAATCTTCCCTAGAAATAACTTCGTCATTTGTGAGATAAATATGATAATTTCTAGTTCTTATTTAGGAAAGAGTAATTATTAATCACTCATGTTCTTTCTCCCCTTTTCTTACATCATATCTATTGTAGTTTGTACAGTCAGAGTGTTCCATCTCTTTTTTTCTGATATTACTGCTTAAGCGTCATAATCTTAATAACCCTGTTCTCTTCCCTCGCTAATATTCTTAATTCTTTTTTGTACAACAGATTTATTGTAATTTTTACGGTGAGAGTGTTCCATCTGTGACAATCTTTCTTGTGATGTTACTCCCTATAATAACCCAGTTCTCTTCCCTCGCTAATATTCTTAATTCCTTTTTCGTACAACAGATTTATTGTCATTTTTACGGTGAGAGTGTTCCATCTATGACAATCTTTTTGCTGATGTTGCTCCCTATGATCCTAATCTACTGCTCTATCAGGAATCTTGATGACTTGGCCCCATTCTCAGCGCTCGGCAACATTCTTACAGCAGCAGGACTTCTTATTATTTTAGAGGTAAGAATCAATTGAAGTTATTTTCAAATACAAAATTAATAACTTATTCTTAATTTTTCAGGGGTGTTTTGAGGTGTTTAAGTTGTTTTTAGTGATGGCAAAAATGCAAAGTGTAATTAGGGTGATTCATTAGTTGTATGTCAACATTTAGTAGAACAAAAATTTCATTGTGAACCAAAATACATAAAAATATGCTGGTTTGGGGTGAAACGTGGAAATACAGTAATTTTATGCCCTTTTGGTTCATAGTTTTTGCCAAATACTTAGTCAAGTCGGTATGTTGCTTACCCTGGAGTGTCATGGCCAAGTGATCTAGTGCATCGGACTCAAGTTCTGGTGTTGTCAGAATGTGGGTTCGAATCCCGGCCTGGCTGGTCACAACTCTTGTGTCCTTAAACAAGACACTTAACCATAATTGCTTCGTCCTTCGGATGGGACGTTAAGCCATAGGTCCTGTGTACTAGATTATTAAGGTAATGCATGTAAAAGAACCCAGAACACTTATCGTGGAAGAGTAGGGGTTTACCCCGATGTTTCTGGTTCACATAACAAGCGCCCTTGTTTCCTGGGCACCTTTGAAAAACAGTGTTTCACTGAAAGGTCTCCCAGGTTAAATAAGCAACAAATAAATAAATACCTTCATTGTTGGTGACTTGGGGTCCAATTCTGCACTTGCTGATAAAAAGTGTTATTTAGCATATTATTCTCCATCACATTGATGACACATGCAACTTGTAGCTGCGTAAACTGAGAACCTTTATTTCATGTTCTTCAGGATTACAAGGCGATTATACTGCTAAAATGGTAGCCATTAGTAAGCTTCCAAAAGATGGCAATGAATTTTTCAGTAGGCTAGCTGATTATTGTTGGAACTACTCCATGAGAAGGAGAAGTGCCTTATCTTGAGATGACGTCACACTTAACTGACCCGATTTATTTCCACAGTATCTAGCCTCTCATATGGGAGAGGATACTGACCCAGGAGGTTTGCCGCTGACCAGTAGTCTTCATGGATTCTTCTTTTTCTTTGGTGCGGCAATCTACTCTTACGAAGGCATTGGTGTCGTAAGTAAACACAAACAAATACAGAAAACAAACAAAAACATAGAATCATAAACTATCATGTTCTGGTGCGTAGCCAGAAATTTGTCAAAATAGGGGTGGCGAAATTTTGTTCCCCCCGTTCTTTTAACTGTAAAACAAATTTCCCTGTGGGTTCAATTCTTTGTTTTTATTATTTAAAAATCAACAACGGGCCATTAGCTACACAACTGGTCTTTTTTTTGCATGATTACTTTTATTTTAAAAGGTTTTGATCTTAAAAACTGTAATAAAAAATGTTATAATACCTTTTTTTTGGAAGAATCTATAAGTACTATTCTCTGGATGTAAAAAGTTGCACACCTAAACATTTTCTTCAGTTTGTTCAAAATGATTTATAATTACTTGATAGTTGAAACTGATTGGGTTTTTTTTCTAAAGGAAAACAGTCATATTATATTAAAGTAAATGTAAGTACATGTACCCCAAAATAGTTGGTCTTTTTCATGGGTAAAATATGCTGATTTTATTTTAATGGGTCGATTAAATTTGTCCCTTGCAAATATTAATGACAGAAACATCACTCTAGGTATTACCCCTCGAGAACAAGATGAAGAACCCACAGAATTTCACTCGTGTCCTGATGAGTGGTATGCTGTTAGTGGTTCTGCTCTATATCTCCATGGGTACACTGGGTTACCTTTGCTATGGCAACACTACCGAAGACACCATTACGTTAAATCTTCCAAATACTGGGTGAGTACCACAGACATTAGGCCAAAAAAAAACAGTCTCCAGTTTCTGGTCTCCGCACGCGTCGCCTCAAACCAGCGCGTCAGCATTTTAATTTTTTAATTTTTTTTTTGCTATGAAACGATGTCCAATTGCAGCCACAATTGTTGGATCGATTGGAATTCTGCCGTGCTGTGCTTTAAACGACTTTTTCACATAGGGTTATGAACGTTTGCCCAATTTGTGAGGCCTCTCTTAGCCACCATACTTTGTATAATGGGAAATTTGGTCCCCGCGTATACAATGTATCACGTATTTCCCTGTTGGCAAACAAACAAAAAATACATTTTTGAAGCCGATTTTTAAGCTGACAAATGACCAGAAACTGGAGACTTTTTTTTTGTGGCCTTAGTAGTACATAGAAGACATAGGACTGTCGTGTTTGCATATTCTGTAGTCCACTTGAGGAACTCTAACCTATTGAAACATACTTTTCAGTATAAGGTTTTAACAGGTAAGACGTCCCTTCATGTACAACCAAATTGATGAGAGTTGGGGGTAATTATGATTACTCTGGAAGTGAATGTTTATGATGGCTGTGTCATCAGAATGTGGGTTTGAATCCTGGCTGAGACCGTTAACTTTTAAGTTTAATTCTTATTTATTGATCGGTGCTTATCACTTTACTCCCTCGGGGACCAGCTATGAATTTCGACGAGGGCAAGGAAAATTTCAGTTTCAAAAGTGAGGGGAAAGATCTCCGATTATTTTGGGTGAAAAACTCAAGATCAAGAAGGGACTGTAAACCCAATCCACATATCAGGGTCTGAGTGGGCTGGGTTTCGAAATAGGTCCACCTCTATAGAACCTGAGCTCCATTGTGATTGTGTCATTGACCCATGCCCTCCCCACAAAATAATAAAACTATAATAATTTAAAGAAAAAGAAATATAATTGTATAGTTTCCTGTGTTTTTTTTTAATTGCAGTCTGTATTTAGCAGTGAGAATCATGCTAGTGGCAGCCATCTTTTTGTCGTTTGGCGTCCAGTTTTACGTCCCTATAACAATACTGTGGCCTTTCTTTATGGAGCGGATTTCAGAACGATATCACCTCATCGGAGAGATGATCCTAAGAACTACATTGGTTGTTTTAGCAAGTGAGTGATGTTTAGCAATGCCATCTGTTTATCCTCTCCCTGCACAAGCTGTAGAGGGCGCACTTAAGTATTTTTAGTCAGAGCTGTAAACAGAAATGTGATAACTAGAACATTTGAACTCGAAATTAATCAATTAACAGTCATTACTCTCAAAAAGATGTATGGATTGTCTGTATTGCTAATTCCTTTTGGTGTACTTTTCTCCATCAGTGGTCATAGCTATGGTAGTACCTCATCTAGCCCTTTTCATCGCCTTCATTGGTGCCTTCAGCTCCTCAGCCTTGGCTCTCATCTTCCCTCCACTTTTTCAAGAGTTCTCCTTATATGACAAGGGCTATTCGGGCCTGATCAAGAAATTACGGGTCTTCCGAAATGTCTTCTTCATGGCATTTGGTTTTGTAGGATTTGTGTTTGGCACCTACGTAGCTCTTAAAGGAATAATTGATGACTTTGAGATAAATCCTGTTAATTAGGCCAATTAAAGTAAACAACAGTCATCATCTCTGTGATGCATAGGGTCTGAGAACCAGGGAAATAAGTTGGTAGTCTGAAACTTGTTACAGGATATTTGATTTGGAATCATTTATTTCATGCCGACATGAATAAGCACTTGTACACAACAGTATAGCAATGATAATTGCTTTACACAAATGTTATTTGTTGAAAAGGAAATACATGGTATGGTATGACATGAAGTAATGTCAGGATTATAATTGTAAATAACTTGTCTTAAGAGATTTGACATAGCTCACTACTGCTCATCATCACTGCTCATCACATGACATCTGCTTTATAATATTAGTATGTCTTAGCTTAGCCCCAAGATCTGACATCACACTTTGAGGTTCATGAAAGACGCCAGATACTGGCTTCTCAGTTTGCAGGAGATTCAACTTTGACCTTGGTTGGTAGCTAGCACATGAGCCTCAAAGCGTGATGTCAGATCTTTGGCACAATGTATCCAATAAATTCCTTGAATAGTACGCCCGGAGCCCACCTTTATTCTTGATACGATAAGACAGGGGACCAGTTTAGTTTTAGCTTTTCTTTGCATTAGTGTTTATAGTAACTCGTCATCTTGGTTGCCGTGTTTAATTATTTTGAAATTACTTGTTTAAAAGTTGTATGTTTGTTTTATTGAGATCGTGTTTAGTGGCTTTAAAGTGTGGTAAGTCAGTCATCTTTTCCAATTATTATTTTTCCCCTCTAAAGACAAGCCAGTATAGAGCTCACACAATCTGGATCAGCTTTGGTTCAGTACAATTCGTCCTAACAGGGTTTTCTATTTTCTTTCCAAAGATTTACCATTATTATCCTCCTATTCTGAAACCCATTCATTTTTAATAGGGTTTTGAGGTATCATACTATACAAGGATTATAATATTATTTGTTTTATTAATTGGTCTTCCTTGGACGGTGTGGAGAAGCATCTCTGAAGAAATCTTGACCAATACAAAATTTCAATTAATGGCATTATGTGTGTTTGTTTATTCCATTTTATTGTAATTTTTACAGTTACATTTTCATTGACAACAAAAACACTTTAATAAATAAATAATTGGGTAATTTTTATTTCAGTGTAAACATATTGTAAACATTTAGTGAGCAAAGTCCAAGATAATGAGGCTGGCCCACAGTTTTTTGCCCAAAAAAAAGGAATAAAAAGGCACTCTCGAACCATTTGAAATTTCACGAAAAATTGTTTGATAATGCTCCTAGATAAAGAAAAAGTATCTGCTCGGTTGCAAATGTTTTCACTGGGCTTCACCCCAGTGTATGCCACTATTTATAGTCAATATTAGCTTTTACAATAAAAGCAACAACATGTGTTTTGAATAATACCTGACCCACTGGGCCTCTCTCGGAGCAAGCTTCACTCCTCAAGAAATGCATAATATCATCTCGACAGTCGGCTGGGGCGTTCTGAGCAAAGTTGATGGTATGCGTCAAGAAGTCAAGTAACTTGCTTCCTTTTTCGGAAAGTTGTAGAGGTGGATCAAAGCAAGCCGATATATTACAATGGGTCTTGATATTGAGAATTTCAGACACTGGAATATTCTGATTCTCACAAGCCTTCGTAACGTCGATAGACGTAAAATAGTTACCTCTTCTACCATACTTTTCATAAAGAAACCGCCAGAAACTTCCGAATCCTGCTTCCCCTGCAAAGTGTAAATGAAGAAGATTATCAAAGCCGTGGCTAATACAATTTGTAAAATGCCCAACCGCCCCAGCAAAACGCATAGGGAGGAGGTTAATGAGGTATAGGGAGGAGGTTAATGGGGTATAAGCCTATTCGGAATCTCACGCGCAAAGCATGGTGGGATCGTGTCAAGGTTCAACGAAGATAAACAATCGGGGTCGCGACGCGCGTATAATGCGTGCTTTGGCATTGCAATGCGAACGTCGTGGAACATGGATTTCTTATTTTAAAATATAGCATTTTTATCGGGTTTTTTATCAAGTGAATTTTGTAAATGTCTTTGGAGGAATCTTCTGCTTTGTCACTAGACGTTATAGAACACTGGATGTTGATGATTTGAAGGATTTTTTTCAGATTAAGGGGACAAAACTACTGGTCCAAGCGCTTGTCTTCTCGGCATCGCAGCTGAATGTAACAGTAAAAAAAACTGACAAAGTCGACATATATTTTACTTTTTGTATTTTACCTTTTGAACATTTGTTTTTAATATAGAACTGCACATTTACTTTTTAGTATTGAACAATTTTAACATGTGGTCAGGCTTCAATAATTTTAATACAAATTAGGTCAGTTCAAGGCTAGAGGGGAAGGGGATTTGACACGTAGAGGTGCACTTTATGTGATCTATACTAAACTGATAATGACCAGAAAAAGGGGAGCATTCTTGTTAAAATTTAATAACCCTTGACAAACTGTATACTTGACAAACTTTTATTTAATAAATTTAAATAGTGATATTGAATTTAAAATCACAATTTAGGTCCAGAGAGCATTATTAGCAATGCAGTGTTA
This sequence comes from Zoroaster sp. YZ-2022, assembly GCA_029582265.1. NCBI lineage: Eukaryota > Metazoa > Echinodermata > Asteroidea > Forcipulatida > Zoroasteridae > Zoroaster > Zoroaster sp. YZ-2022. The sequence goes on along the minus strand of CM055833.1, from coordinate 26,886,508 downwards.
AAAATGTACACATTTACTTGAATAAAAACACGACATAAATATTCTTTATAACACAATTAAGTTATTTGTATTTAAGTAATATTTCTAGTTTTGCATGGTGAAAAGGATAAGTAACAATAGTTCTTTTCAGAACTAATTACTACTCAAATGAGAATTTCACATGGTGTCACCACAAACAGTCTTTACTTATTTGTATTTGATTAATGTATTTTGTAATCAAAGCCAAAGTTCTTGATACAAAGAGGAGTGTTCACATATTCCACAACTACAGTGTACCTGTACAGGTGTATATATTATTATTCCATTTTGCAACATAAATACAATATTTCAACTTACTATTTATTTATTTCTCCATTATTTATTTCTCAGTAATATTTTAATTGTTGACATTATTATTATAAATGTATACATAACTGAATTATTAATATTGTTATTTTAAGGTTTGTTTTACTGTTTCATTTCTTGTATAGTTTAAATAAAGTTCATTTTTTATCAAGTACATGCTTAGTTGAAACTTTGTGTTACTCTTAATGAATATTTTGAACGGGGGAAATATTTAACATACAGGTGTACTAAACAATGAGACCTGGTTGCAAAAATAGTAATGACATCAGCAGAAGGAACTAGAGGGATGGGCAATGTGTCATTCAATATTTTGAAGGTCTTTGATCTACGTATAGGACGCTCGACATGTATGCGAAGATTGGCCACTTTTTTCTCAGATGGGAATGGATATATATATATGAAAAGGTGGCTCACAATCACAAGTTCCAAATCCAAAATGGCAGCCATGCATGTTTTATGCAATAACCTTGTTTCCACTTTTCAAGTTTATAGGTACTGTTCCCACAGCCTGTAACAGCACATATCCTCATTGTTGAAATTGGTCTTGATCAGCTAACCTGTTAATCAGATAACATAATAAAACAATTAACATATGTATGTGCCTAGTTAGAAACAAAATATTTTCGGTACGCTATTTTTGTTGTCCTTTCCTACATAGAATTTACATGTTACTGAGTGTTACTACAGTGCGAATGCCAGCAAAAATGAAAGTGAGAAAATATCATGCAAAAAATCATTTAGGCTTTCAGATTTAAAAAAAAAAGGTCATTATATGGATTCTTAAAAGCGTAAAATCTTAATTAGGGCCTATACAAAATTGAATAGGCCCTAATTAAGAAGATTTTACATTCAATTGGCCACTGGCATAGCATTCCGTTTTACGAAATTAACAAAACAAAAAGAAAAACACGGATAATCACAGACATTTTACAAACAAATCCAACAATATTTTTCTTTATTTTCTTTCTCTTACCATTCAGTAATGAAAGTGCTGTTCCTGACCACAAGAAAATTGATGAAAAAAAAGGTTTTCAACTCAAGAAGATATTCCGTTTACACGTGTAAATACATTGATGCGATATGCATTGCAACACGTACACACACACAGGTACACACGCGTTGTATGCATGAACGGGTACCATGCATTGTTTATCCAGAAAAGAGGTCGTCAAGGTCAAATGGCACATGCGCAGTAGGAACTCCGAAGTGGCTTATAGGAAGGAGGTTAATGGGGTATAGGGAGGAGGTTAATGAGGTATTGGGAGGAGGTTAATGAGGTATTGGGAGGAGGTTAATGAGTATAGGAATGGTAAAGAGGGGGTTTTAGGCCCCTTATATTCCCATCCAAAATCCATATGTGACTGGTTCTGGCAAAACCCTGAACTTGGACCCAATTTTTAAAAGTGAGATTTTGGTATAGTTTAATTCTCTACGTTTTCCTCTTTCATTTGATAGGCCTACCAGATTTGTAGAAATCAGGAAAACATCTGATTTCTATAAATCTGGTATCAAATGAAAGAGGAAAATCTAGAGAATCAAATTAAACTAGACCAAAATTTCACTTTTGAAAATTGAGTCCAAGTTTAGGGTTTTGCCAGAGCCAGTCACATATAGGCTGTTAGATTAACAGAAAGTGTTCATATTTAAATCGCATTGGGACATTAGTGAAATGCGCTAACGTTAATTATAAGAATTAAATATTTATCATTATACTTTTACCTGACATCAGCACTATCAACAAAATGCCCCCAGTATCCAGTAAATCGTATAGGTACTTGAGAGTAATTTTTTTGTCTTTCACGTAATAAAGTGAGCTCACAGCGCTGATAAAATGAAACTTTTCTTCTGTGCAATTCTGCCGGTACTCCTCGAGTGTCTGTGATCTCCACTCAAAGTCTATACCGTGTAGCTTCAAGGACTCTTTGGACACCAGGGCTTTGTATTGTTGCATCATAAGATGATCAGGTTCGACAATGACCGCGTGGATTTGACAATTACTTTTCCTGAGTTGTATCAATAACTTGCTGTCAATATCACCTACAAAGGGAAACAGTCCAAAATGTTTTCAAGAGGTACTTACCGGTACCGGTGTCACACGGTCTCAGCTATCCGGCGTGCTCAGCTATCCGGATGACCAAATATGGTAAAATTACGTCATGAAATTACGTCATGCTATGTCTGCGCACAGCGTACGAAAGTAGTCCATTTTAGTGCCGTGCTGAGTCGTGTATGTGTACGTGTATACGTATACGTACGTAAACACACTTGCTGGAACTGTCATGGCGGCCTCCACGAGCAGTGACTACAGCGTGCTGAAATGCCCGGCTACGTCATCCGGATATCGATAGCTGAGCACGCCGGATAGCTGATACCGTGACTACAGCGTGCTGAAATGCCCGGCTACGTCATCCGGATAGCTGAGCACGCCGGATAACTGAGACCGTGACACCGGTGTATCATAAAACAGTATTCAGTCGTTACGCCCCATCGCCATGACGCCCCTCACCATCACTACAACGCCCCAAACCATAACGCCCCGTCGCCATTACGCCCCATCGCCATTACGCCATGGCGCCACACTATTTAGTGAAAGTTTCATCACATATACTACCGGAATAAAGTAACTGTGCATCATTTGAAGTTATGCTATTTTTTAATGAAAAAAGATAATACAATGATTTGTGGTGTTCTGTTAAATCACTGTTTAACTGTTAACAGGATAATCTCGAAATCTGTATGCTTGGACACTAGGCTTCGTGACACGTCCTTGAAGAGATGTGGTGTCAAAAGTCAGTTCACAAACTCAGTATCGTGTGTGTCCACCATTGGCGTTGATGCAGGTCTGAGATACAGGGACGAGATCATTGGGCCTCATATGCAAGCGTTCATTCAAAGACAAGGACGTAACATCACGCTTCAGCAAGATAATGCCCGTCCACATGTCGCTCGTGTTGTGACAGATTTCCTGAGACAGCAGAACATTCCGGTACTCCCTGGCCAGCTGTTTCTCCGGACCTGCCCCTATCGAGCACGCTTGGGATGAAATGGAGGCGGCGTTTACGTCAAGCCCAGAATCAGCCATTGACGTTAGCTGAATTGGGACAAGCGTTGGTTCAGACATGGAACAACATTCCCCAAGCTTTCTTCAATCGCTTAGTGTCGTCTATGCGTCGTCGTTGTCAAGCCTGCATCAACGCCAATGGTGGACACACACGATACTGAGTTTGTGAACTGACTTTTGACACCACATCTCTTCAAGGACGTGTCACGAAGCCTAGTGTCCAAGCATGCAAATTTCGAGATTATCCTGTTAACAGTTAAACAGTGATTTAACAGAACACCACAAATCATTGTATTATCTTTTTTCATTAAAAAATAGCATAACTTCAAATGATGCACAGTTACTTTATTCCGGTAGTATATATAGGAGCTCACGTTTTTTTGGAGAAAATATTTTTTCTGATTATGTTTTACAAAAAGTTAACGTCTGCAACTTTTTGTAAATTCGACATAAAATTACTCTTTTTCTCCAAGATGAAAAACATTTCTCGGGATGATTGATAGGCCTAGTCCATGTACGTAATTCGCCGCACTCGTGAAATGACGCACTTACCTTTGGCTATAATGGTTGCATAAACTTATCTAAGTCATACTTGTTACAAAAATAAAAATCACAGTGAAATTGTATGATTTACTGGAAAGTTAGTGCATGTGAAAATGGAAAAAGTTGTTTAACCACTGATTTTACTAGATACAAATAGTAAGGGATTTACATGACCTCAATTTTTTTTCACGAACTTCTGTGATTTTATTTTTCTGTGCCGGCAACGAACTATTGTCTGTGGAAACCAAAAGATACTTAGGCCTATGCTTTGCATTTGCAATGATTTTTTAAAGAAATTAATACTGATCCTCAAAATGGACACATTACTTATAGAATAAGTGAACAAAGACTACGTAATTGTTTATTTCGTCGGCAGTGGACAATTATTGAGAAAATGAAACATTAATATCATGGTTATGAAAAGAAATCTTTTATTTGACAAAATGTTAACAGAATTTTTACACATTTCAAAGTTTTAAAGTACTTTTTGCAAAAATTTTAACCACCTTCCATTTTATTGGTCTTTCAAGAATATTGATTAAAAGTTTTGAGAGCTTCTCCAAATTATACCACTTTATTTTAAAAATCTAAAACAGTATTTTTATTTTCAAGATTAAAAACAATTTTACAACCATCTGGAATAAGATGAAACATGATTCAACTGTTTTTCTTCTTGGGTACATTTTCTGTGCCCCCATCAACTTTAACAGTTTGGGGGTGAATCTTTTATAGCTCCATGATTATACCAACATAAATTTTTTGACAATTCTGTGCGTCTCAAAAAACGGCGCTCAAGACGTCCACGCATATGATCATGCATTGAAATTCAGCATTTTACAAGAGAATCCTTCACTGAAACAAACTGAAACACCAAACTGCTAATTTCATGTTAAGTTACTGTCCAGTTGATTATATAACCTTAGGTGCGTCATTCAGGGTAAATTGAGGATATATACATGTACAAACTTAAAGATGTGTCGCTCGTGTTGTACCGGCAATTTCCGGAATGTTTGTTTTCATTGGAACATTGATAATTTCCATTTAGAAAGGAATACTTTGAAATAAGATAAGTAAAGATCTGTAATTCGTGAATTTACTATAGGCCTATAACAGACAGTATTTTTACGATAAATCTGTGAAATGTACGACAGAAATTTACCGTCTCCAGGCCCAATGCTAAGCACTCTCAATGTCCTGTCCTCGTCCGGGGGAACACCTATGGAGTCAACAAGTTCCGGTAGTTTTTCATCGATCCATTCGTACATTCGTTCCCGTCTGTTGCATTCACTTTCATATGCATCAACTGTTTCCCAATAATACTCGCTATCATCTGTTAAATCCTTTAGTTTGGTTGTTCCTAGAGTAGACATCATAGTGTGCACCAAATTGTTCCAAAGTATAGGATCTGGATAATGGAGCCTATAGGTTAGACCTGCATCCAAATTTGATTTTAATTTCACTATTCCAATGTATAGGATCTGGATAATGGATAATGTAACCTATAGGTTAGACCTGCATTCAAATTTGATTTTTACTTCACGGTACGGTCTAAAGGTTGTTCGACGTCGCGACCATATGGGAACTCAGTGACTCGTAATCGTATACAACTAGACTTAAGTGTTTGTTATATTACAAACACATAGATGTTCGAGTTTTGTCAGGGCAGTGATGATGACTCGTATACAATAACTCTGCCGAATAAAGGAAATTAAAGGGAAGGGAGGAAGAGTACTGACTTCTAATTCTACTCATTAGTTTGCATTCGGCCAAAAAAAGTCTCCGGTTTCAAAATCGGTGCGTTTTTTTTTAGGTGTTCGGGTATAACCCGAAAACCTATTGTTTTTGTACGTTTTTTTCTTCTCCTCACCACCGATTGTCTACAAAAAGACACATACTTGCGAACTTTACATGAACTTGGAAATTGACATATACTTAGACCCTAATGTGAAGATGAAACAGAAGTTGTGACGTCATGATGACGTCATCAGATATCGAATTACTTAAAATCAAATTTTAATATTTAAAAAAATCATAAATCATTAACTACACAATGGATTTTTATCATCTATACATCATCGGAAAGGTCTTGAATTATCTAATTTGCACAGACATGACCCCATTTTGACCTTGTCAAAAGTTGAAAAGAAGAAAAATTCTAGAGCCAATGTGTTAGGCAATTTCAACATGGTTTCTGTGAATGAAATCTTTATTGACATGTGACCTTTTCAAAAATATTATTGATGACGTCATCACTACGTCACAGAAAAAATTGACAACAGAGTGAAAATAAATATTATTTTGCCATCTCAAAAATCCTTCTTCCGAAATAGCCCAAATACTTTTTATGGATAGAAAATAAAGAAAACAATCTAATTCTGAAGTTTCAACGCAATCGTGTATCCAAAACGGAAGATACGGTCAAATGAAGGACAGCGAAAACGGGGATATACCCCCACCCCCGCGCCTTTCGACGAGTTCCGCGCACATGGTCGGTTGCCGCACTCCAACGCACGTAGACTTGATTTCAAGTCTGAGATCGCGGTTATTTTTGTCTGCATCAGCCACGCAAAACGCCGTTTACCCCTACTGGCTATCACAGCCCTAACTCGCGATCTCAGACTTGACCCTCTTGTGTTTGTGGGATATTCATGTATTCATAGCTAAAATTTACATAATAATACGGATGCTAGAGAGATGGCCAATCAGGAGGCCACAAAAACCTTGTAGGCCGCGTCTATTACTAACAGGTTACACTCGCTTAAAATTCTTTCTGTAATATTCATTCGATATTAAATTTGTATAGTGCTTGGTACGTAAATAGTATTTGAAATGTATAGGTAAATTTAATGAGATCTTAAAGTTGTAAAAAGCACAAAATAAAATACATAGGCCTAATTCCTTCTCTACAAAAAACGTCTTACCTACAGTTTAAATGGAATCGTTGAGACATCTCCAACTGCATGTAGAAGTTTAGTTTGAATATTCATATTATGGAAGGCTTTCCGACCAATCAGATTGTTCCGTCCACTTTTGGACTAATTCGCAATAGGGTGTGTACAAACCGATGAACAACATTCCCAAGTCTGTGATCGAAGGTTAATGTCGGAGGTTAATACACAAGAGGGCGCTATTTAATGCGATACTGCAGAGCCGTATTGGCTTCAGGCAGACAAAAAACCTATGTGGCGCCGGCTCTAAGATTAGACAGCACTGACTGCGGGCGAACCAATCAACGAACGAGGTTCATCTGATACATGAATTATTCATACCACCATTCATTACGGGGAAACCGGGAGCGGTGTGTGTGTGATAGCGCCCTCTGTTGCCAATGCATTGTGAATAATGTGTGGTCGTGCATCATCCCGTAGCACCTAATGTTTTTGCGCGAGTTTTATTTCTCATTCTCCCCGTCTATTGTACACACACACAAAATACTTGCTAACTTCCCATGAACTTGGAACTTGGCATGCACTAAGACCTTAACAAGTAGATGACACAGAAGTATGATGACGTCATTGGGTGTCAAATAACATGAAATATTAATTATTTCAAAAGCACGTAAGAGACATGCTTTAAAAAGGTCAATCTAATCAAAATTTGTATATCGCAAAAAAGAAAATCATTTTCTTTTAAGTAAGTCAATTAAATTGTTGGTTTATTAAAAGTTATCAAATTGGTCTGTTAATACGCTTATCAAATGATGGTTATCCATCAAAGTTCATAAGCTAACAGCTTGACTCATTTCTCTTTATTTACTTGCCTCCTGTTCTTGAAAAAGAAGTAGATAGCAATACAGACATGACAAATCAAAGTATTATATTAATCACATATTATTGATTCATTTTACATAACACATACAACTTTTAACTGATATCAAAATTCTGTCTTAGTAGAGGTACATACATGCGGTGGAGAGATTTATAATTGATTTATATGGGCTGTAGTTTTCATTCTGACAGATATCATCTGCTTCCATCTGTTAGATATTCTCTCATGGACATGAAGCTGATCTGACTTTTACTTCCGGTCCAAACTGGAAGTTTTAAATTAAACATATTCTAATGTATAGATCTTTTGAAGAAGAAAATTAGTATTGTTATAATAAATTATGTCAGTTCTTTTCAAAAGTATGATTGAGCCGAAGTTGAAGCGAACACCGTGTGTTTGTTCCAACAAACACTCAATCTCTAGTTTCTTTTTTTCTCTTTTTTTCCCCTTTTTTTTTGCCAACAGGGGAAATACGTGATACATGTACAATGTATATGGTCGAGTTGTCTCGTGGGTTGAGTTGTCCGTGTCAATCGAGTTGTCACAAGGGTAGAGATGTCTTAGTCTTCTCAATGTCTTTGTACGCGCCGCACATAAGTCAGTGCGCAACGTCCGAGTTAATGAAGCTGACGCGCAACGTTTATTTGCAAAAATGGGCCTGAAAACGCGCTCTCGAACCAGTTCGTTAAGCAAATGTTTCCACTGTAGGACCGAAACTGATGGAACATTATCTTGAAATGTTGTTTTCACTAAATTAAAAATAAAATAATCGCTTTGACGATATATTTGGGAGAAAACTCTTCTTAAAATGTTGTATAAATTCAACATATTTTTGCCGATCCCTTTGTGTTATCCGCGCCCCTGACTGTTTCCCGCGCCCCTGACTTAAAAAGGTTAAATATAGTATCTTGAAGTATTACGCTATCGTAATACAAAAACAAATTCACTGCAGTTCAATGGAACAAACCTTTTTTCTTTCCTTAAAAACCTTACATTTACTTATTTTTGGTTAAAAGTTAAAACACGCTTATGACGTCAAGCTTGCAGAGAAAGATAAATACAGGCTTAACGCACAATGTTCTGTATCTATCGGTTTATTGCACGCCCAAGATTCAAAGGGAACGTATAAACGCATGGCTAAGCGCGTACAGGGCGCACGTCGGAACATTGCTGTTTTGAGTGTTCTAGCCTGTGATTGGTCAGTTTTTGGCACTGTGTGATGTTTTTTGAAGTTTCAACCAATTACCTTTGCTTTTCAATAAAATGTATTTATCTATGATCTGATTATTTTTCTCAACATTGAATAAATTGAAGATCGCCCAAGCGAAATGTTAGCCGCGCCCCTGACTGTTTCCCGTCACTTGGGAAAAGGTGAATAAGTTTTTTTGAAAGACGAATAACCTGTCTATCTATACATATGTTCAAATCTACTGCAGTATGTTAAAAGGTGACTTTTTCTAAAACCGAAATTTCCGTAAATATTCGTTAATGTTTTTATCATAAAATCTCTCGAAATAAAATAAAATTCCCTTTTTCAATAATTGGGATCGAACAATACACTCGTTGGGTTTAATATTATCAACTCCAATATTTGTTTAAAAGAAAGGTTCAGATGTGACATAATTTTTAAAATTGACACTAACAGCTCATTATATATGCAAATATCAATATTGTGCGCGCGTGCCTTGCATTTTTGCAATTAAACTTAACGGAAGCACTTTTCAGAAGTTGCGCACTGACGACGACATAGAGTTCTTATAACCCGCGCCGCATCGGATCTGACTTACTTTCGTAAACTAAGTACCAGTCTAGTCAGAGATTGGCGCCTTTGCAGCCAAACCACATGTTGTAAACTTCATGGTAGACGTTAATTTCCAAACAACACAAGGCGATGGCTTCCGATCTCGCGTACAAGGATCCGAATTAAATGAAGCTCTAAAACGAATGAGGGCGCTGCCGCTCTGTATCCCAATATACGGCTCTGGTATGCCTCAGAGCCTAGACTTGGTTCCAAGTCTGTAATCGTGGTTTTTTGTCTGCCTGAAGCCAATAATACAGTATCGCATTTATTTATTTGGAATTACACTTTTGAAACAGTGGCACACGATGTATGTAAATATCATGGTTTTTTTTCTTTGTTTCCGCGCCTTGAGCGCCCAGCAGGGTGGATATGTACGGAAGCCGGATAGTGCCAAGGAAAATATTTTTCATGAGTGCGTGAATATATTTTTTTGTACCATTTATCTGGCGGCCGCCACTTAATTATCTGGCGGCCGCCACTTAATTATCTGGCGGCCGCCACTTAATTATCTGGCGGCCGCCGCCGGGTATCTGGCGGCCGCCACTTATTATCTGGCGGCCGCCACTTAATTATCTGGCGGCCGCCACTTATCTGGCGGCCGCCACTTATTATCTGGCGGCCGCCACTATCTGGCGGCCGCCACTTATCTGGCGGCCGCCACTTATTATCTGGCGGCCGCCACTTAATTATCTGGCGGCCGCCCGTTATCTGGCGGCCGCCACTTAATTATCTGGCGGCCGCCACTATTATCTGGCGGCCGCCACTTAATTATCTGGCGGCCGCCACTTATTATCTGGCGGCCGCCACGGTATCTGGCGGCCGCCTTATCTGGCGGCCGCCACTTATTATCTGTACTACACGTTCTTTATTTATTTCGCGGGTTTAGAGTGCGCGCGCGCGTGTGGTGTTTCTTGTCTATTGATGGCCTCCGTGCACTTTCAGCTTATATTCAGAATGGTTAGAAAAAAAGAGAGCAATTTTTCACAGCAGTTTTCTTCTTCTTTGTCACGCGTGTCTTTATTATCATCAAATCATAAGTTAAAGTATCTTTGAATTATCTTTAACTTAAACTTATACTTATACTAACAATCATGTGTGAAGGTACAGTTTTTCAAGCTCCAGAGCTCGTCAGTAAAGTGGATATAGAATGAAGCCGTCCGTGGGCAAACATAGTTTTCCCACCAGAATATTTTGAAGTACCATATCTCAAAGACAAAAAAGTAAATGCGGTTATTTCTCCACTATTATATTTGTACGATAAATATTATAATACCATTATTAACAATTGTTGAAATGTGCTCAACAAGTCGGCGAAAGTTGCTGTGAGAAATTGGTTTCCCTTTTTGTAAAGGTAAAATATCGGATTAAGTAAACTTGATAGATCAGCGTTCTTACTTTGTGGGACTCAACATTAAAAAACAAACAAACTCAACATTAAAAACAAACCAATGGAAATTAATGGCCCAATCCGTCATCTGAGTCCGTCTGGAGAAAATAGTGACATTTTTACAACGTAAACAAACATATTGTTTTTAATTTTGGTTGTTGCAACCGAAATTAAAATCATGGACTTCAAAAAAATAATCAGATAGCTTTCAGACAAATACAAAAAAAATTATTTTATGATAACCAATCCTATATTTTACATTTAACCACCCTGTATTTACCTTTAACATCCATATTATATACTAATCACAGCCTGGGATTAGCCTGGGATTTATTTTATTATGTAACACAGCTAAACACACTCAAGGATACCTATTCATCAGAACTGAAACTCTTGGAGAATACACAATGGCCACTCAGCAGGGAGTGTTTCTTATTTTGCTGGCCTTTGTGGGCTCATCAATTTGTCTGTTCGACCTGGCAGATAATCCTACATGTACATGCTACTACTACCATCAGTGTAAACATATAGGTATCAGTGCACAATTTCATAGGCTTAAATACCTTGGAACTCGCATTGCCTACTATGGAGGCTCAATGGCATCTTTCAAATTGATATTTTGGTAGAAGGAGATTTCCATGCTAACCCTGGCCCTACTGTAAACAACGACGTCACCCTTGATAACAAGTTTGTCTATAATGCTGACCAATTTATCTCCTTAATCCTTCAGCAACTGCACCCTTCAATCACTGCCCCGGCTTAATAATGAAGTCTGGAGAACAATTAAGACCCTCGGAATAAGTGTTCGTCAAAAATATGTTCATTCAAAAACCAGAGGAAAGCGAGGAGGCGTAAATTATGGCAAAAAAGCGCCAATTCTTTGCCTTCCAGTCCTACTAGCTCACCTTCTTCTATACCTGTTAACATTACTACAAACACTCGGACTCTCGGTATACACAGAGATCCCAGAACAGCTAACATATCTAACCTGGCACAATTACATCGTGAAGAATTGGATAAACTTAACGTCAGCTCCTGGAATGCACACTCTCTAAGTAACAAATCGGTTATCTTATGTGAACACATTATGGATAAGAATATTGATGTTATGTTCATTGTGGAGACATGGCTGTCTAGCAATGATCCCGTCATTATATCTGAATGTACACCTCCTGGATTTACGTTTGTTAATGTTCCCCGTAACGGAGATTGCCATGGCATGGTGGTGTTGCAGTAATTTTCAGAACAGCTCTAAATCTCTCACTCGCCAAAATCAGCATTTCGCCTACCACCTTTGAATATGCATGCATAACCGACCCTTTTAAACGTGTTTTCTTCGTCGTCGTGTACCGCCCGCCTCCCTCACCCAAGAACCATCTGAAAACTTCAGATTTCCTAAACGAATTTGACGATCTCCTAGATGTAGTGTCACCCCTACCCAGTAAGCTGTTACTTCTCGGCGATTTTAACATTCACGTTGATACGCCGTTGAAATCAGACACATCGCATTTCCTGACATCTCTCAATGATGCTGGTCTACACCAACATATAACTGAACCTACACAAAAACACGGCCATACACTCGATCTTCTCATCTCAAACCCGGATGACTCACTTGTTCTCGGCAGTGAAGTTTTGAACATTTTGAACTCAGATCATTTCGTAGTAAACTGTACCATTAGGTTTTCTAAACCAGTCAACACCGCGTTGATCACTTCAAACTCCAGCCGGGATTATCGTAACATTGATCATCAAGCTTTTGCTAGAGACCTCAAACTTTCTTTCAATTGTTTTCCCTATGATGCCTCTCTTGATGACCAAGTAAAATTTTATCATTCTAATGTAATTTATGTATTGAACAATCACTGTCCACTTACGCAACGTAAACATAAGTTTAAACCTCAACCCGTTTGGTATACTATTGATATACATCTTGCTAGGCGCAATCGACGCAAACTTGAAAGAAAATGGAAGAAAAGTAATAACCCACATGATCATAATCTTTATCTGGATGAAGTTCACCGATTTTCGAAACTTGTACATTCAGTTAAATCTAAGTATTACACTGAGCAGCTATCCACTGCCAATACTAAAATTGTTTTCAAAACTTTAAATACTCTGCTCAACCGAAAGGTTTCACCACTTCCATGTACCATTTCATTCAAAAATCTTTGCGAAAAGTTTAGTAATTACTTTGAAGACAAAATTGTCAAAATCCGGAACACAATTAACTCATCCCAGACAGATTATACCCCACCTCCCCATAATGCAATTGCTCCTGAAATATGTGAATTTAGAACAATTAACGAAGCTGGAATTTCGAAAATAATTAAGAAATCTCCTAATAAATCCTGCACGTTGGATCCTCTCCCCACTTGGCACGAGGGACGTACCCACGACTTTATTCGAACGCTGCACCTCTCCTCTTTTCAGTGGCACCCCTATCCCCTAGGGAATTAATTATATTAAAATTGTTCTCTGCATTCCCCATTGACTTTTTACATCCAAATGACTTCCCCACATGCCCTGCTATTGTCTAGAATTATTTTCAACCCCCAGATGACAAGACGTTGGCATAACCCCTCCTCTTTTCAGTGGCACCCTAATTTACCTACTGTAAAAAACAGTAGGGCTCCCGTTTCGGAGGTTGTAATTATATTAAAAATTGTTCTCTGCATTCCCCATTGACTTTTTACATCTAAATGACTTCCACACATGCCCAGCTATTGTTTGGTATTATTTACAAACCCAGATGACACACAACGGCTGTGTAGTGTATCTATCTCCTGTATAATCTTGCAAACAGTAAACAACCGTCTGGTTTATCTCTCCGGCATGTAACCCAACCATGACCCAACCCAGACACTCTGTCTGGGGGGGTTGGGGGTTATGCCTAGCACTGGCTGTCGCAAGACATCAAACAACACAGTCTGATGGTCAACAGATGGTTCCACTTATCAGTGGGTTAGATTTGGGGGGGGTCTTTATGTTTACACAATGGATGGTTGATTTTGTGCACAGATATATGGCAGTAATTTCTTTTCCAGCCCAGAAAAAAACTACACAGCTCTGGGAACTGACACCCCTTCTAAGATATGTGGAATGGTCCCCTTTAGGATATCAATGACTCTCAGCCATCTGTGGGTTTTTTTTCTGGGAGAAACAATGAAATACATAAAATCTGCCTCTACCAAGAGGAGGGCTCCCTCGCCGGAGGGTTAAACACAACTTGACCACACTCCTGCCCATTATTTACTTCTATAGCTAACATGTCATTGTCCACAGGGACCTTCCCCACAGTAGGCCTACTCAAGGATGCGGTGGTAACCCCATTGTTGAAGAAGCCCACCCTGGATAAGGATACCTTAAAGAATTACAGGCCCGTTTCCAATACTGCTTTTCTTTCTAAATTTATTGAGAAAGCTGCTTTGTTGCAAATATCAGATTATATCAGTAGTAATGACTTGTATTGTAAGGTCCAATCTGCTTACAGACCCAATCACAGCACGGAGACAGCCCTGTTGAAAGTCAAGAGTGACATCATCCAAGCTTTTGACAATCGGCAGGCTGTTTTCGTGGTGTTGTTGGATCTGTCTGCTGCTTTTGACACAATTGATTATGATGTTTTGTTACATAGATTATCACATGTATTTGGTTTCAAGAATAACGTTATTGCCTGGTTCAAATCCTACCTTAATAATCGAACATGTAGAGTTAGGATCGCCAATGAATATTCTGATCCTAAGGTTCTTCTTCACAGGTTTGCCCAAGGCTCATGTGTCGGACCTCAGATGTTCCTTCTTTATACTCAACCTATGTATGATATCATCACACGCTACCCTGGTATCAAAGCCCATTTTTATGCAGATGACACTCAGTTGATCCCCGAATACCTGGTGAATCAGATCGCGCAATTTCACTTTATCTAAATGCATTTCGGAAATCAAATCATGGATGTCTAAAATATGCTACTCTTAATGATGACAAAACCGAATTTTTATTGCTGCCAATCCCAACATTTTGCATAAGTTTTCAGATATCTCTTTACCGTAGGTAAAACTATTATCAAACCATCCAAAACTATAAGGAATCTTGGGTAGAATTTGATAGTGCAATGAACATGTCCCATCATGTATCATCAATTTGTAAGTCTGTTAATTTTCATCTTCGTAATTTATCACGTATCAGAATGTTCATTGATGATACCACATGGCACCATGCAGTCCGTGCTTTAGTAACTGCTCGACTTGACTACGCTAACTCACTTCTCATAGGTTCATCAGCCAAAGAAATTAAAAGACTTCAGCGACTTCAAAATAGGGCTGCTAAACTCATATTCAAGACAAAAAAGTCTGACCATGTATCTCCGCTCCTCCAACAGCTTCATTGGCTACCTGTACAAAAACGTATCGATTTTAAAATTATGACTATTACTTTTAATTGCCTTTCTAATAATGTGCACCATCTTATCTATGCGAGCTTATCTCGCTATACCAACTAACCGTAGTGGACTTCGCTCTAGTTCTGACCAAAAGATGCTCTCTAAACCCCGCACTCATCTTTGTTCTGCAAATAAGGGTTTCTTTGCTTCTGCGCCAAATCTGTGGAACAATCTCCCATCAGATATTCGTCATACTAGTGAACTTCAGATGTTTAAAAGTAAACTTAAGACTCATTTATTTTAGCTATGTTGTACATCTCATTTTATTCACAGTTAATTTAAGAATTACATCTCATTTTATTCACTGTTAATTTAAGAAATTATTAAGTTGATCCATTTTTGTAAAGCGCTGTGATACCTTTCAGTCGTGTAAGAGCGCTATATATAAATGCTATTATTATTATTACTAACTACGCCTTTTATACATGTTTATACATATTTATTGTTGTTTCTATTGTAACCTTTACAGCATTATCTCAAGTGTTAAGTATCATAACTCAAACTTTTCTGGTACTTTTTCTGGAATGTTACTTAAAGAGGCTGTGTCGTCATTCTGAATATAAGCTGAAAGTGCACGGAGGCCATCAATAGACAAGAAACCCCACACGCGCGCGCGCACTCTAAACCCGCGAAATAAATAAAGAACGTGTAGTACAGATAATTATGTGGCGGCCGCCAGATAATATTATCTGGCGGCCGCCCCATAATTATCTGGCGGCCGCCAGATAGAAGTGGCGAACCGCCAGATAATAAGTGGCGGCCGCCAGATAATTAAGTGGCGGCCGCCAGATAATAAGTGGCGGCCGCCAGATAATTAAGTGGCGGCCGCCAGATAATTAAGTGGCGGCCGCCAGATAATTAAGTGGCGGCCGCCAGATAATTAAGTGGCGGCCGCCAGATAATTAAGTGGCGGCCGCCAGATAATAAGTGGCGGCCGCCAGATAATTAAGTGGCGGCCGCCAGATAATTAAGTGGCGGCCGCCAGAGAAGAAGTGGCGGCCGCCAGATAATTAAGTGGCGGCCGCCAGATAATGAAGTGGCGGCCGCCAGATAATATGTGGCGGCCGCCAGTTAATTAAGTGGCGGCCGCCAGATAATTTGTGGCGGCGCCGCCAGATAAAGTGGCGGCCGCCAGATAATTAAGTGGCGGCCGCCAGATAATTAAGTGGCGGCCGCCAGATAATAAGTGGCGGCCGCCAGATAATTAAGTGGCGGCCGCCAGATAATAAGTGGCGGCCGCCAGATAATTAAGTGGCGGCCGCCAGATAATTAAGTGGCGGCCGCCAGATAATTAAGTGGCGGCCGCCAGATAAATGGTACAAAAAAATATATTCACGCACTCATGAAAAATATTTTCCTTGGCACTATCCGGCTTCCGTAGATATGTGCGCGCTACAAATCTTTATTATTATTATTATTATTGCATCCATCAAAACAATTTCTAAGTACAATAGTTACAACAATTAATATTTATAAAAATAACAATATTTAATAATAAAAATATTAAATAATAGTAATAATTTAGCGAAACAAAGCGAACGCATTAAATAGCGGCCTCTTGTGTATTAACCTCCGACATTAACCTTCGATCACGAGTTAGGGCTGTGATAGCCAGTAGGGGAAACGGCGTTTTGCGTGGCTGATGCAGACAAAAATAACCACGCTCTCAGACTTGAAATTAAGTCTACTCAGAGCCGAAATTGGGACCTCAATTCGTTCGTTTCAGAGCTTCATTTACTTCGGATCCTTGTTCGTGGGAGATCGCCTTGTGGTACATGGTGTTTGGAAATTAACATTATGAGAGAGCGTTGTATTTGGATTTTGGATGTTCTAAATGACATTGAACGGTGAACTCACACTACTTCAAAGATTAACTTTTATGCACAATACACAGGACTGACTAATTGTGGTAAATCACCGTTAGGCTGTTTTCAAGATGGACGAAATACGGCTTGATTTGTTAATCATAAGACTCTTCGATGTCGAAGCTGTCAAGTTTGGTTCGTTTACTCTGAAAAGTGGAATTCAGTCTCCAGTATACTTTGATTTGCGAGTCATGGTTTCCTATCCAGAAATAATGGTTAGTCTCATTTTATCATTTAGTCTGAATGCCTCTTCCGTTCACGGTCTCTATTTAAAAAAATAATTACAGCGACAATTATGTAGACCTAATTAATCTTTTTTTTAAAGGAGTCTGAACGGAAGAGGCATTTGGACCGGTCCTAAGTAAAAGCGTCAAGGTACACATGTAGGCAGTTTCATGAAAATTTGAAGTTGCTTCAATTCTTTTAAATGTCATATCACTGGATAGAGCAAAAAATTAGAAAGAAAATGAGGGGTCAATGGTCATGATAGGTTAACCCTATGCAAAGTTACAAATTTTTGTTGATTTAAATATTTGGTCATTTTGGAGGCCAGTTTCAGTTGAAAAGTTGTGACCGAATTTGCCTGCAATATGGATATATATGTACTACATGTACAGTAAAAACACACAGTGTCTATATAGCATGTCTACTAAACACATATTAATAAGGCTACAATGAGACAAATCTTTGGTTTCTGATAATTTATTCACATATACTTCTGCGCATATTATCGCGCGCATTATCGCACGCATTATCGCGCGCATTATCGCGCGCATTATCACGCATAAATTGTGTGGTAAATCTTTGCAGGTTTCTGATAATTTATTCACATCATATTTCTGCGTGTATTATCGCGCGCATTATCGCTCGCATTATTGCGGGCATTATTGCGGGCATTATCGCACATAAGTCTTTCTCCCTCTCCTTTGCAGATACAGCTTTGAGCACATCACAGATAACCTGATTGGTCAAGCGGTCCTTCGCAACCTCGTGGAATGGGCCAGCCGATGTGTACAGGACCAGAGAAGCTGACAACACAGGATTCTCCATTGTGCAAAATAAAAAGATATTGAGAATTATTGTTTAATTTGTTTTAGTCAATATAATAGTTTTCAAATTAATTAGATTTGAATTGTTTAGAGTTTATAAAAAACTTCTAGCACACATCTTTATATTTCAAAAAACACTCTTGTACCATATACAGAATTTTTTTCCACAAAGTGTAATTTTATTTTAGTGAATTAACATTAACATAAGTTTATTAAAATTATTAAAATTTCAGATTCTTACCTTTCAACTCACTGTGTACATGTAGTGTGTAGACTTTACAGCAGAAGCAAGACAAGTTGGCCTACATGAGAATTAAAAACAGAAGACACTGCAGCAACTGTAAAAACAAAACAAAAAATCCAAAATGTTTTAAAAGTATAAATTCTGTCATGTCTTGAGGTAAACAATACTATATTAGATTTTTTATGCTAATGTGTACCATGTAAGTTAATTGAAATATATCAAACTCTTACCCTCCAAGTCACTGTGTAGTGTGTAGTTATTCATATTCAGCAGAAATGGCTGTGACGCATGTCTTGGCGAAAGTTAAGCCAACTTAAGGTAGAGCAGAAAATTGTGCAACAACTGAGGGAAAAAAAATACAGTAAATTCCAAAATTGTTTTACTTTTTTTTTTTAAGTAGGCCTCACTTAAAACCATGGAATTTGCAGAAAAATGTGGATTAATTTTTTTCTTTCATTATGAAGACAGAGCCACCAATAACAATACATCCATGCAAACAACCCTGCCAGAGCCTTCGTTACAAAGTTACGGACCAAAACATAATGTGAAACATGATATAGCTTCACCCATCTCAATAAAAAAAAATTATATTTTTATAAGTCATTTAAAATTAAAATATTAAGTTAACATGTACTGTGATGTAGGCCTATCAAAAACACCAATTATTTGGCAGTAAATGAGCAAAGCTAAAAATAAATTATAATAAGCCGATCAAACAAGACTCTCCACACCCTCATGAAAATGGAATCACCCACCTACACATGTTGTCATCTACATGCCTCGGGCTAAACCATTGTAATTACAGGTTACAATTTCTCCCAGATGAGTGTGCTTTAACATTCAAATGCATGCAATATTCCATATAAACCAGCAAAATGTAAAATAAAAAAATTAGTTATCCCCTTTTTAATTTTATAACTAAAAAAATAACATTGGAATACCAAATTCCACCCGTGCGTGATACCCCGATTCAGCGAGTCAAGTCGCCGATAGCGGTGATTTTTTTAATTTTTTTTGCCGTTGGGTCATTTTCGGCCAGTTGCACTGTTTTTCCGCCAACGTTACAGTTGACATCGACTGACCAATTTAGATAACCAAGATGTGTAGTTTCCTTTTATCGACATTAGAACATCGATAGACTACCCTTTATATTACTATTTTACCATGAAAGTTGGACAAAAAATCGTAAAAACTTACCGAAATTCAGTTGCCTGTATTTCCATAACAAAAGGTTTCCCGTCGCTGATTTTTTTTTTATCGTCTGCATAATTTAATGCTCATAAAAATGGCATCCAGGAAAACATTGAAGCCTCATCACTGTAACGAGGCGCTAGTGATTATTGCGCCTATGCGAACTTTCGGCGGGTCACAACTTTTACAGAAAAAAGGGCATAAAAAATAGCACCACCATCGGCGGCTTGCGTGAAACTGCCTAGTCAAGGTCAAGGATGGATTTGTGGCGTCAAGGGCTGGATTCGGCGTCAAAGCCTACATCTCAAGGCATCAAGGGTTTTTCTACGACGTAGAAATAGCTCATTAGCTGACAAGAACATGTGAAATATGGCCAAACACTTGGAGGAAGCGTTAACTTAATAATGTGATACTGATATATAAATATGTTGGGGGGGGGGGGGTAGAATGCCGTATCCGACCGCCACTTTTTCTCATTCAGTATAACCAATATGTAATCTTACCTACCCAGTAAGGTGGAGAACATATGGATGATGATGGACATATACTTAAAATTATTCCAGGATATTTATTTCATTAAAAATCAGGCATTTTTGGTATACAATGACTTCCTCAGTCATGTCAGTCTGATCTTGTCAACTCCCCTGTTAGTAACCAACAACGCATGAAAGTACATGCTCAGTGGCAACTATAATGCTTATAATAGGATCCTTCAATTTTCTGAAGGGGAGGATGTTTTTAGAAGGGAAATAAAGTCCGAAAACCATTATAAAAGTGGATTTTAAAGATAGTTTTCTCTTTCTGTACCCCGAAAAATCGATAGAATAATTTTTTAACTCGTTAGTGGTTGTAAAAACATTCCCCCAAAAACCTATAAAAGTGGCAGTCGGATACGACATTCTTTCCTTTTGGGGAATTTCTAAGTCTTTTTACCATGAAAAAATGTGAATTTTAACTTGACAAAGGTTAACATTTTACGTTTGCCATTTTTCCTTTTCCCTGTTTGGTCATGCGCATAGGACTGTACCATTTCTGCGCATGACCTAACTGTAAAAAGGCAAAATGGCCGCCGTAAAATGTTAACGTTTGTCAAGTTTAAATACACATTTATTCATGGTAAAAAGACTTAGAAATTCCAAAAAATATTTGTATATCATATTAACGCTTCCTCTAGATAGTTAGCCCTATTTCACCATTTCACATGTTGTTGTCTCCTATTTTTACTCGTTGTGGTCGAAGAAAAACTTGACGCTGAATCCAGCCCTTGATGCCACAAATCCGTCCTTGATGCTTTTTAGTAGGACCTGTACTCATATTGAAGTGATTAATTAATTTTATTTATTTATTTAAAAAGTTTACTTTTTGTCAGGAATATTGTTCTGTGTAACAATGTTATTAACCCTAACTCCCTAGGCCCATTTGCTTACACATAACCTGAATCCTTCCTAACTCCCTAGGCCCATTTGCTTACACATAACCTGAATCCTTCCTAACTCTCTAGGCCCATTTGCTTACACATAACCTGAATCCTTCCTAACTCTCTAGGCCCATTTGCTTACACATAACCTGAATCCTTCCTAACTCCCTAGGCCCATTTGCTTACACATAACCTGAATCCTTCCTAACTCCCTAGGCCCATTTGCTTACACATAACCTGAATCCTTCCTAACTCCCTAGGCCCATTTGCTTACACATAACCTGAATCCTTCCTAACTCCCTAGGCCCATTTGCTTACACATAACCTGAATCCTTCCTAACTCCCTAGGCCCATTTGCTTACACATAACCTGAATCCTTCCTAACTCCCTAGGCCCATTTGCTTACACATAACCTGAATCCTCCAAAATCCTTCAGTAGTAAAGCAAGCACATGGACATGTATGCACACTGTGTTTCTAATCTGTGATACATGTACATGGCCAGGGACCCTCCCTTGCAATCACTACAACAAACATGGATGTACATGTACCATGGAAAGGCAAGTATGCCTAATAACCAAAATCCTTAACTTTAACAAAGAGCATGTAACCTCAATCCTTCAAAATCCTTCACTTTAGCAAAGAGCATTTTGGAGGATTTGGGAAGGTTAGGGTTAATCTGGTAATAACTAATAAAGTAATATTTATTTTCAATAGCAAATCTTAAATTTTGAATAATACTAGCAGGAGAGAATGTCAAACCCAACCGCCACTTGTGCACAATGTCTAAGCATGTGTTTTTTGCAGACAAAATGGCCAACATATCACTGGATGTGCATATATTCGTTGCTCAAAATCTCCCCAAAAAATGTTTCCAATCCTCACTTGACTACACTTTCCTTTCCTAAAGTGTCTGCTGTGTCATGTTTTAAAGTGAAATCTGTTAAAGTTTGTCATATTTGGACAGAAAAGTGGCGGTTGTATTCTACATTCTTCCCTAATAGCAAATTGTGAACACAGCATTTTGCCACCTGATACAAGTGAAATTGCTCACTGCAGGAGGGGAGGGGTGGGAGAAAATTGATCGATGCATAAATAACCTTTGACAGCAATTGTTCCTTCATACCAGCAACCATTCTTGTAAACAATTCTTGTACATCTTTCTCTATGATATGAATTTTGTTATATATTTTAGGCAGAGGTTGCTGAGCTGCTGTGGGAAGCATCAGTACAAAGTAAAGCGGATTTCAATGTGGTGTGTGGCGTGCCATATACAGCGCTTCCATTAGCTACAGTAAGTATAGTCCAGTTTTGCGGCCTCTCAAACACATTTGGTCTTGGTGTTTGAGAGTCCACTTTTAATTTTAATATTTTCAGTTGACTATCAAATTGATATAACGTCATCTATTGACTATGTATCCAGTGACAAATGATGGTTGATTTTCCTTATAATGTTCAATTTGAGGATTTCTATTTTTTTATGAAATTAATTTTGAATGATGATGAAAACAAAAACATTTTGTTCAGCCCTCTGGCATTTTGTGTCAGGAATACTACCACTGACCCCAGTGGGTTGACAATCGGATAAAAATTGCTGTCCTTAGCATAAAATTCAAGTTCATTCAAAATTCAAGTTAATTTCGACCCTTGTCTTTAAACAGCTTATAGCAGTGAACCACAAGAAACCCATGGTGATTAGACGGAAAGAGGCCAAGGACTATGGGACCAAGAAGATGATAGAGGGTGCTTTCCAATCGGGAGACTATTGCCTGATTGTTGAGGATGTCGTAACGAGCGGTGGTAGTGTATTTGAAACAGCTCAGGTATGTGACAACTCGACCCTTGTGACAACTCGACCCTTGTGAAGACTCAACCCTTGTGAAGACTCGACCCTTGTGAAGACTTGACCCTTGTGAAGACTTGACCTAAAAAAACTTTGACCCACGAGACAACTTGACCTTTGTGACAACTTGACCCTTGTGACAACTCGACCCTTGTGAAAACTTGACCCTTGTGAAAACTCGACCCTTGTGAAAACTCGACCCTTGTGAAAACTCGACCTTGTGAAGAATCGATCTAAAAACCTTAACCCACGAGAAAACTCGACCTTTGTAACAACTTGACCCTTGTGACAACTCGACCCACAAGTTCTTTGAAACTCACCTTTGTCTGGAGGGGGCATAGTACTATTAGCCAGCAACAACTTTGGGTGTCTTTTGGACGCCCTGTTTCCTAAATGGACACCCTGTTTCCTAAATGGACACGTTGTTTCTTAAATGGACACCCTGTTTCCTAAATGGACACCCTGTTTCCTAAATGGACACGCTGTTTCCTAAATGGACACGCTGTTTCCTAAATGGACACCCTGTTTACTAAATGGACACCCTGTTTCCTAAATGGACACCCTGTTTCCTAAATGGACACGCTGTTTCCTAAATGGACACGCTGTTTCCTAAATGGACACGCTGTTTCCTAAATGGACACGCTGTTTCCTAAATGGGCACCCTGTTTCCTAAATGGGCACCCTGTTTCCTAAATGGGCACCCTGTTTCCTAAATGGGCACCCTGTTTCCTAAATGGACACCCTGTTTCCTAAATGGACACGCTGTTTCCTAAATGGCCACCCTGTTTCCTAAATGGACACCCTGTTTCCTAAATGGGCACCCTGTTTCCTAAGAATAACAAATCCTCATTAATAGTCTGGGAGGGGGAGGGGATGGGGGTAGGTATCTAATCATGAAGACCCCACCCCAACATATGATTTGTAGGCTGGCTACAGTTATTTAACCCTTCTGTGACTGCAAGGGTCAAAATAAGTCAAAATGTTGATATGCTTGCCAAGGTATATCTAGTGCACTTAAATGTCGAACACTGTCAAACCTTACATGTAGTAAGTACATTTACAGGTCAAAATGAGTCAACCATTTTTGACTGGTAAAAGCATTGTCTGGTATTGTTCAGGGTGGTCAAAATGACAGTAAAAAGCAGTCGAAAATGCCCCTGTGTGCACATTTGGGTCAACAGTCAAAACAGGCAGTTGACTGGTTTTGACCTCTATAGCTACTTGCCACTAAAGTTCAGCTAAAAGTAGGAGGGTTAAAAAAGTGACTACTAACATACAAGGTCAAACAAGAGGTTTAGTGAATTATTTACGTATCGTAAATAAATATTTCTTGTATAAACCTGAAAGTAAAATTCCTGGTATCTTTTTTGATTGAACATTGAAAACATTCAAGATTTATTTTCAGTTGAGTATGTGTATTTAGTGAATGCAATAAATAATTTTCATTGAATTTATTACTGTCTTATGGTTTTATTAATTCCTTAACCCTCCTATACATGTAGGTTTAACAATCAAAGACACTCAAAATTTGTATGTCACTCCCAACCCATTGACTTTGTACAGTGCACTCAAATAAATGTAAGGACATGTGCCTCTGGTAGGAGGTCAAACCAAAACCACTCGACTGTAACTTATGCAGTACATACACAGCTCTGTGTGACTCTGCATATAACTTGTAAGACATACACACGTGTGTTTGACTTTGCCACTATCTCCAGCACTCTTATACACATGTGTGAACAATTGGCAATGCAACCAAAAATACTCAAGTGACTGTCTGTGGGTGCGGTGCTTACTGGGCCAAATTTCAGCCTGGGCATAGGAGGGTTAATTTGTTGGTGATTAACATAATATTTGATACAAGAAAGTAATAAATTTCCCCCCTTTAAATTGACAGTCTTTAGAAGCTGTTGGTATGAAAGTACGTGATGCTGTGGTTTTATTAGATCGAGGTCAGGGTGGAATGGACAGATTAAAACAACAAGGTATCCATTTACAGAGGTATGTGAAGATTGAAGAATGCCACACAGTGTATGTTATGTATAGATGGAAATAAGCTTGGGCGATAACACGATAATATTGAATATCGCGATACCTTTTTTTTATTACGATATTGAGAACCTTTTCAAGTTATCAAGATATCGGAAAATCGTGATTAAAAAAATATGTGACCATCCACCACAAAGGGGCTGTAAAGTCGAAAATTTCACATTTGGAGGTTCATATATTTTTGGAAAGAGTATATCATAAGGTTTAAAATGATACCAAACACAAGTCATTCCTACATTCCTACGCGAAGTTATGGTGTATCAAACTCATTACACTGGTTACTTACACTTCCATATAAACTTCATATAAACTTACATTTTGTACAGATTTATGAACTCATTGCCCGAAAGAAAATGTGGTTTTCATGATTTTTGAAATTAAATTTAATTCTGAAATTTTCAGAACTAAAGGAGAATATTTCAAACTTTTCATTTCTAAAAAAATACCAAAATGGCCAACCGACTGATTTTTCATGCATTTCAAGCCGTACTGCAAAATCAACGTGTGCGACTTTACAGCCCGTTCGTGGTGGACGGTCACATATATCGCAGCTTTCGGAAGTGAGAAACAAAAGCGAACTACTTCAGAAGTACATACACACTGTGCAAACGAATTTGTGATTTATTGTGACGCTTGTAGAAGGGTTCATCTACACTACGTTTTTATTTGATTATTATTATTTGATTATTATTCGGGGTAATGTGATCAGTGACTATTACTGTTCTCTCTCGGGACCCAGCTTTGAATTTCTCCTGAAGACGATCAGAGCATACTGATCGAAACGTCGAGTTGTAACCACCAGTTCTTTCCAGAACTAATTACTACTCAAGTGAAAATTTCACATCGTGTCACCACAAAATAGTCTTTACTTATCCTCATCACCATGCAAAGCTACAAGTTTTACTTAGCTTTGAAGATATTAAGAATAATGTATCGGCTGTGTATCGGCTTTGCTTCATAATCTTCCTGATATGAAACTATATCATGTTTAAACGTTTATTGGGATTAAAAAAAACATTTTTCATAATTTGTTGTTTTTCTTTTACTCCTACAGTGTTTTTACCCTACCAAAGGTTCTTCAAGTTCTACAGCATCATGGGAAATTGAACTCCAGCGTAGTTGCTGAGGTGGAGCAATTTATTCTAGATAACAGTTTCCTCAATGGAGCACAGGTCAAGATCCCAGAGCAGCCTACTGAAGCCAAGAGACCTCGTCTGGTAGGATTTTACATCTTTCACAAAGCAAAATTTGCTGTTCTACAAATGTGCTGACCGTTGTCATTGACCATCTCAACTTGGTGAAATTAGCCAAGAATACAACAAAGCCGTGAGAATATTTTTTTTTAAAGTAACTGCTTATTTTTGCAGCATATTACCTACGAGAAGCGAGCAGAGTTGTGTCAACATCCCATCGCTAAGCAACTCTTCACCGTCATGGTTGCTAAGCAAACCAATCTTGCCTTCTCAGCTGACCTCACATCTTGCCAGAAAGTTCTTGAGGTTAGTAGCCGAAAAACAAATAGTGTAGATGTTCCACAAATCTGGGCCCAATGTCATAGAGCTGCTATGCAGAGAAGTTTGCTAAGCAAATATTTTTGCTAAGCAATTTAAAACTGATTACCAGCCATACATTTTGTATAAAATTTTGGCTGTTAACCAAAGAAATATGCTAAGCAATTTTATCTACTTAGCAGCTCTGTGAAATTGACCCCAGATGAATTTTTAGATTGTATTTTGTCGTAATTGTTTGATCCAGCATTCTACACAACCGGGTCATTCTGTCATCATCCAGTCGGATTCCATTGATCTATCCTTGGAAGTATAAACAAGACAAATAAATATAAATAAATTTAACTGAAGCAATGAACTGTTCTCATTCCAGCTTGCAGACAAGGTTGGCCCTCATATCTGTCTCCTGAAGACGCACGTTGACATCCTTGATGATTTCTCACCAGAATTTGTGTCATCGCTAACGGCGATAGCTGACAAACACAACTTCCTGATATTTGAAGACAGGTTAGTTTGGAAGCTTACACTTATATCGTGATTCTGACAAGGATAGATGCATTTACAAACATATTATCACTAAAAGGGTTTACTGGTTTTAAAGTTTATATTTATTTTCAGTCAAATTTATCAAAAAAGTTCATTTGAGAATGTTATCAGAAATTATATATATTTTTTTATTTAAACCAAAAACGGTAATAGAAAAGAAAAGGAAAACATTTCTTTCATTTATTACTCTGTTGCTTTTGTCTTGTTCAGGAAATTTGCAGACATTGGTAACACTGTCAAACACCAGTATGGTTCCGGACTCTACAAGATTGCAGACTGGGCACACATTACCAATGCACATGCTGTGCCAGGGTCAGGGGTCATACAGGGATTGAAAGAAGTGGGCATGCCCAAAGGGAGGGCTTGTCTTCTCATTGGCCAGATGAGTTCATCCGGAAACCTAGCAACAGGGGAATACACTCAAGGTAAATTTTTATTTCATTATGAAAGCAGCTTGTTCATAAAATTAACCCTCCTTATGACTGCAAGGGTCAAAATCAGTCAAAATGTTGACATACTTGTCGAGGTATATGTAGCGCACTTAAAAGTCGAACACTGTCAAACCTTACGTGTAGTAAGTACATTTACAGGTCAAAATGAGTTGACCATTTTTTGAGTATTGTCTGGTATTGTTCAGGATGGTCAAAATGACAGTAAAAACCAGTCAAAAATGCCCCTGTGTACGCATTTGGGTCAACAGTCAAAATGGGCAGTTGACTGATTTTGACTTCTATATCTACTTGCCGCTAAAATGCAGCTATAGTAGGAAGGTTGAAGTTTTATAAAAAACACAAAAAGGTGTAACAGAAAGGATAATTTTTTGAGTACCGTAATTTCTGGAATATAAGCCGTGGCTTATACGTTGATTTTGACACGGTAAAAGTTGCCTGCGGCTTATGCGCGGTGCGGCTTATACGCCGAGGTATGAATCTTAAAGAACAATGCACAATTAAGCAAAAATCGTTGGTAAACAGACAGAAACAGAAACCTAAAAACCTTTATTGTTCGTAGCGAAAATGGTCTGGTCATTGTCAGTTTTAGTGAGCGGACCTCGATACACACATATTTATTCAAAGCTTCTGAAAAAATCGTTGCAACGTTTAGCGCCAGCGACATCAGAATCCACGACGTAGATCGTAGTCTATGCCATGCATGTACCAGAGAGCCAATGGGAAAATTCGTTATATCGTAGTCTATGGAAGGAGCCAATAGGAAAATTCGTTACGCGTGGCAGGCGATGAGTCATCGTTTCGTTGGTTGCCGTTGTAGTAATTACATGTACGTTGTGCAGAAAGCAGGCAACCAGCGGGACTACGTTCGACATTCCCGAATGCCGTAAATAGTGATACGGGAACGGAACAGCAAAATAAAAATGTCGCAGAAAGCTGCGGTGCAGAAATTTCGAGATAAATACTCAGAAAGCTACCCAGTTATTGCTGCCTCCAAACTTGGGGAACTTCACGCATTTTGTAAAATATGCAGCACGGATTTCTGCATTAGCCATGGTGGCCGTAACGATGTCAAGAAACACGTGGAGTCGAAGAAACATCGATCCCACAAGCAGTGCCGTTGATTCCTGTACATGCACATGTATTTCGGACATGCGTAAAATGTGCCAAACTTTACTATTAGTATTAGTATTACGAATTTTCACTTGTCAAGGTTGGCAGGTATGCTATTGTGTCTCTTTCAATACATTTTGACTCGAACGCAACACAATGACCCCCTTTGTGGTGATGTACCGACAGTGAGTGGCGTCCGGCAGGCCTCTGTGTGTGCGGCTTATACGCGGTGCGGCTTATATGTTGACGCATGAATCTTGTTTTGGTGATTTTGGGGTAGTGCGGCTTACACACCGCGCGGCTTATATTCCGGAAATTACGGTAATCTTCCTTTCTTTGCGGATGTTTCTGTCTTTGTGTACCAGAAAGCAAAGCACAAATTTCAATTTGTTTGCTCGACATTTTTTTTGGATCTTACTTTATGATATGAAACATTGATATCAGTATAAAGTATTATTTTTCTGTTCAATATTTATTTACAGCGACTGTCAAGATGGCCGAGGATCATGCAGACTTTGTGATTGGTTTCATATGCACATCATCTTTGTCGTCTGATCCAAGATTTATTCATATGACACCAGGTTAGTTGATTTAACATTCTCTTACGACTACGGAGTTTAAAGATTTTAAAGGTACAATGTTTGTATTTGGGATAAGACATTCATTTCAACCCTCTAGTTTGCAAGAAATATAGCATCAAACTAACCTTTGAAAGATATAATATATTATATGTCGTATTTGTCGTATTTTGTACGATAAAATACGACACTACGATATACATGTAAAAAATACGATTTCTTTAAAAAAAATACCAACTAAAAAATTATATTGCCTGGTTACTACTTCTTTCCGTCCGCGCGCACAAACCTTACGGTATTTTTCTGCAGGAGAAAACAATTAAGTTCCAAAAGCCGGAGAAAGGCGCGGGTTAAGTTTTTTGTAGTCGTTACCGATCACACCCACTAGTGTTGATGAAACAAAGTACTGGCTGAATTCCTACTTGGCAACCTAACGAATTTTCCTATTGGCTGAATTCCGACATTATGTAGGAATTCAGCCAATAAACAAATTAAATGTAGTACATATGCCGCGTAACAAATTTTCCTACTGGCTGTCTGCCTTCGAACCTAATTACCATGCACGCAAGCGATTTTAATGTGGGTTTCCCAGTACTGATTGGGTACCAATTGATATGATACACGTGTTTACTACACGTTTTGGTTTTATGGGCACCAGCGGTAAGCCAATTTTGCCGTCTTGTTACGTCTACTGGAATAGCTTTTTAACGTTTGTTTGCATTTATAACAACAGCAAAAAGATCGTTTTTTTTCTCGTCTAATGGTGGCATTTGTTATGCAAGATATAATGAAGGGCACGGCAATTTATTGCCGTGAAATGTCACGGTGATTTTGGGGGCATCGCAGCAATGGCACAGACCGACGGCAATTTCAAGGCCTGCACGTGTACTGAGTGTACGTTATCGCTCGTATGCGTGCACCACGTGTTGTGTTAAGTTAGTGAGTGTGTACTGTACTGGCTGTGCATGCAGCGTATGTGATCAACATGGCGACCTCCGTGAGGTGATTTTCGTCGTGCGAGGTGCAAGGGTTTTTTGTTTTTCATCAACATCGGCATTTTTTTTATTAAGAATACGATTTTTGTGTTAAAAATAGTATTTTGGGGGATTGTGAATACGATTTTTTTGTCTGCTGGGGTTGGCAGCTCTGTATATTACGTGCTCAAGCTTTTGAGAAAATTATGAAAAATTGATCAAAAAGTTCCCTTTTTCTGTAAGATTAAAGCACTTCAAACATCATTTCTCAAAATAGTTGATACTTTTACCAAGTTTAAACCAAGTAAGATTTTAGAAATAATTTTGTCAATTTCATAATCTGGTTATAACTGAGATATGACATTTTTCCCTGTAGGGTGTCAGTAAGATTTGGTGGATTGAGGTTTTGGGTTAGTTGGGAAGAATTAAGTTGTTCTTAAGGTGTATTGGGTAGGTTTTAACGGGGTTGTATGTATTGGTTATGTATTAAGGTCCACCTTAACCCTAACTCCGTAGGCCCATTTGCTTACACATAATCTGAATCCTCCAAAATCCTTCAGTAGTAAAGCAAGCACTTGACATGTTTGCACACATATGTTTCTAATCTGTGACACATGTACATGGCCAGGGACCCTCCCTGCATACACGGAGCAATAAACATTGTTATATCATGGTCTTAGATTGTGTAATTTCATTGGTCGAAAGCCTGTCACATGACAAATCTTCATGTTACCCTCGTGACGTCACTCAAAAAGTGATGTTACCCTCGTGACGTCACTCAAAAAGTGATGTTAACCTCTCAAAAGTGGTACATCACCCTGATCGTCCCCGGGAGTATCATCCCCATATATCTTTCACAAGTGCTACTTTTGATTGCAAGAAGTGAAAACAGCGACCGAGGTTGTTATATTGCTGGTACTCCAGAACACGCTTATATTTCAATTTGCTGCACTGTAGGGACCAGCTAAACAACTTGTCTGCTGTGTGTGAATTTGTTCGCTTCGACCATACAGTACGAATAGTTCGCGAATACTGCAACGAAACGGGACGAGATGACAGCAACTTCCAGACACTTCCAGTTACAGACTTAGACAGTTTACTGGAAGATTTCTTCGGTAACGTAATCTAATACCATGGTATAACAAAATAATTGTTGGCTGGCGTGATGGGGGTCCATGGGTTTTGTACACCCTCGGGGGCTGATGGCACCCTCGGCTTCGCCTCGGGTGCCATCAGCCCCCTCGGGTGTACAAAACGCCATGGACCCCATCACGCCAGGCAACAATTATTAAGTGTCCACTGACCCAAGCACTGACCTTGCAATCACTGCAACAAACATGGATGTACATGTACCATGGAAAGGCAAGTATGCCTAATAACCTCAATTATTCAAAATCCTTCACTTCAGCAAAGAGCATGTAGCATGTAACCTCAATCCTTCAAAATCCTTCACTTTAGCAAAGAGGATTTGGGAGGGTTAGGGTTAATAGCTGGTTGTGTAGGGATAACAAATGATTTTGCGTAATTTAGCTAGGGTTTTGTGTGAGTTATATATGTCAATGGAGGGTTGGTTTTGGGTGATGGACAATGTAAGAGATTAGACTAAGCTATTCAAGTTTGCAGACGATGTTTTTTTGACTAAGTTTTTTGTTGTATACAATTGATCAGGTGTGAAACTTGCAGAAGGCATTGATACATTAGGCCAGCAATACTTGACCCCTGATAAGGTCATCGCTAAGCAAGGCAGTGACATCATCATCGTAGGAAGAGGAATATATCAGGTAAGGCACAGTTTTAACAAATACTTGAACAAATAATTTAAAATACTTCAAAGATATTACATTCTTGTTTCACAGATGTTACTCAGTAAAAGATAATGCATTGACCTCATAGCACGTATTCTTACTGAGCCAAACTTTCTCATAATAGATCTTCACAGAAACACACATTCGCTTTTAGTAAAAACTTTTGACACTTTATCTGTACAAGACATGGGTACAGTGCGTCAAATGCGTCAACATTAACCAGTTCGCGTCGGAGGCCGTGTATACACTCAATTTTTTTTGCACCGTGGATCGGAGAGCGTCTAAACACGCCAAAGGAAACTCCGGAATATTGGTATGCATGCTCGGTTGAGCCACCCGTGTATGGTGACATGCTTGGAAGACGTGGCCACCCACTGTGGAAGCTTCCATTCACGGTGTGTGTGGGAAAAATAAACCCGCACAGGGGCCCAGAAAAACTTTTTTATTCCCGACGCGAACAGGTTAAGGACTCACTCAACGTGAACCAATGAGTTACCTCCTTTTGCCCGCTCAATGAGGGCGCCCTTTAATTTCTAAAGTCATGTGACATCATGCATAAGGTTTACATGACCTCACTTCTATAGATGCATCGCATAGTGAGATATGAAAGAAAAGACAGATTTGAAATTAATTAGTAAAGCATTTTGCAGAATCATGATTAGTATGACAGTTAATTTTATTCAAGGATGCGCTTTTGACATCAGCAATAACTAAACAGGAAATAAAGTACAACTGCAATAGAAAAATTTGTAATTTCCTGTAGAGATTGCAACTTGATATTCAAATGAAGATTGGAACACAATGCAAGTTCAAAAATAAAACACAACTTATACTTTTAAGTATTACATGGGATTCAGTTTGCCTTATATTGATCTGTTATAGAGTCCTTAAGTATACAATTGCTTTCCCATGGCAGTAGGGTGACCTTTAACACAATCTTTCTTTTGTCATTATTTTATGACCAGGCCTGTGATTTCTCAAAATTATTTCCAGATTTCAGGATTTTTTTTTTTACAAATGTCCCTTTGCCTCAGAACTTTCTTGAAAGAAGAGCAGTAGCCACCAAGGAAAGAAAGAAGTAACCCGTATTGTATCCAAACCTCTAGTTTCTTGTTTGTGGGGATGTGGAGAGTCTGTAAATCCTCCAAAATTAAACATCCAGGAGGTTCAGGGGTCTTTGTCCTCCAGACCAAAGGGAGACCCAGGCCCGCAATCCATTTTTCAGGATTTTTTACTTTTGTCAAATCACACCCCTGTATGACGCAACACTTACAAAATAGCTTGGTGATTTTGTTACCATGACGTCGCTACTTTTTAAAAAAATAAAATAAAAAACAGAACATGTTGCACAGATTAGATGAACAATTTTGTTGGTTTGGAAATGGTGATGGCCAAAAATACTGTACTAAGAGTTCCAAGCCTGATGTTAGTATCTTGTCTGTTGCAATGATACTTAAATCACAGCATGTTTTTGGAGCAATTAATGTCAAGTTTCTGATATTAAAGACAAAATCTTACTATAATTTGATTAATGACTTTGTGCGCAGGCAGAAGACCCCGCTGAAGTTGCCAAGATGTACAAAGAGGCCGGCTACTCTGCGTATTCCAGTCTCCAGTCTTGAAGAGGATGTTTATATAAGGAAGCCATGTGTTCCAGCCATACAATATGGCTGCTGCAATGTAGTAAATTGGTTTTCAAAGCACTGATCTCCTATATACTGGGTGCGTTTGAGTAGTTTCCCCGAGGTAACCCGAGTAAGTCACACGGGTGAACCCCGAGCACGAGCTAATCGAACGAGCATCCCGTCGAACGTTCGCCCTCTTGTGGTAGTTAAAGCGATGTGAAGAATGTCAAAGATCACACTGATTTTGTAAACAAAATATTTACAACGAAACGATCGTAAAATAATTCTTTGCCGGGTAAAAAAGGAACTAATGATCTTATTATTTCTCAGGTTCGTACAAAACAACACGTCTTTTAGTACAAGAACAGTCTCTACTCACAAATTAATTGTTTAAGAGATGAAAATGTATGTCGAACTTCACGAAATTGCCGCACTGAAAACAAAAATGGCGGCCATTCAGAATATTTTCAAAGTGACGTCACTTACGCGGGTTTGCCTCAAGTGACCTGCTTCGCCAGCAGGTTACTTGAGGCTGACCCAGCAATGATGTCGGACCTACTCGACTATGCCAGAGTCAGACCCGGGTTGACACCGGGGGAAGTTACTCGAACGCACCCACGAATTTTATTTGCACCTTAACAAAAAGGACACAAAAGGAAAGCATATAGCATTGCAACGTAAGGCTTAACAGACTAGCAATATGGCTGCCCAGTGGCTTCAATGTACATGCTGGACCCTGTATAATGGAGATCAGTGATTACAGTGTGTTGTATGAGACTAGCAATATGGCAGCCAAGTGGCTGCAGTGTATGTACCTGGTTCAAGGGAGCATTTTTATTACTTTGAGAAGGGGGGTGGGGAATATTCTCTACTGCAAATTTATTTTTCAAAAATGATTTTATCAAATGGTTATAACCAAAAGGCTTATTTTGTACACCTAACCCCCAGTGCCAGATAATTGATGTTCTTGAAGCTTTATCTTTATTCATAAGTATTCAAGCAGCCACATTGGATAGTTTTGTTTTAATATTGTTTTGAATTTACATTGTTTATTTTGTTGACTCTGAAATAGAAACTGGAATCTTTTGTGAGAAACCTGAATTGAAGAAAGAATGATTTCACAGATGTTGTTATAATGTGGAATTCAGCTACTTGGGTTACAATTCTTAAATCACAATTTGCCTTCCATCCATCATCCCCAGCATAATGTTATCATATTATGCAAAATACACGTTTATAATCTTTTCGTGAAAACAAAATGAGGTAACAGGAAAATACTGATAGTTTATATTCTGATTGTAACTTTGGTTTACTGGTGTGATTTAAGAAAGTTAAATTGGTCTTTTTTTCTTTAATAAGATAATTAAAACGCATACATTCAATTAGTCTAATAATAAACAAAGGACACAGAAATTTGATAGTCATATCCATAAAGGAGTACTGTGTTTTTATTATGGGCATACATGTAGATGATCATATATGTTATTAACCCTCCTACTACAAAGGTCAAAATCAGTCAAAATGTTGATATACTTGCCAAGGTATATCTAGTGCACTTAAAAGACAAACACTGTCAAACCTTACGTGTAGTAAGTACATTTACAGGTCAAAATTAGTCAACTGTTTTTGACTGGTAAAAGTATTGTCTGGTATTGTTCATGGTGGTCAAAATGACAGTAAAAACCAGTCAAAAATGCCCCTGTGTGCACATTTGGGTCAACGGTCAAAACAGGCAGTTGACTGGTTTTGACCTCTATAGCTACTTCCCACTAAAGTGCAGCTAGAGTAGGTGGGTTAATCATGTACACAAGTACTTATGTATCATCATACAGTTAGATACAATCAAAAGGTATTGAACTTAATGAACATTTGTACTATAATTTCAAAAATTGTTTGTATCAAATACACACTTGTTTGTTTATATACTGTAACTGAATTCAATAAATTCCAGGGATTGGATGACATACAAGTACACACATTTGGTGGGCCATTACGTCAGCAATGGTGCCTTAATGGCCCTCATGCTGTTATTTGAAAAATACTTAGTTTAATGATCATATTAAACATTCGTTAATTGCGGTACTGTTTAAAAAGACATATTTTGATCATGAAATGACAAAATAAAAAGAATTGACAATTCATTTCATCTCTTTTTTAGTTCAACCAAAGTTATCTTTTCATGCTCCCCTCTATTCCCTATCTTGGAATTCACAATCTTTTTTGCCGAGTCATTTGCTCACACAGATTTTGTTTAATTTTTGTTTTAATGTTAACTGCAAACATGTGTTCTGACAATATTTTAAAGTGAGTCCCATAATATACAAAGGAAATGTAATCAAGTTATGTTAACCATTCGCTGTAACTTCAAAACAAAGAAAATTATCTGTGATAACCGATACTTCTTGGCCAACTCTGCTTTCAAGTATTTAAAAAGGGAGATCAATTCATTTACAAAACATTTAGAAATGTGTGCTTTGAAGCTGCAAACTAGCTTGGGTTAAATACAATTGGTCAGTTTACACATGGTAAACATTCGTTTAATCCTCCTGCTACTACAAGGGTCAAAATCAGTCAAAATGTTAATATACTTGTCAAACACTGTCAAACCTTACGTGTAGTAAGTACATTTACAGGTCAAAATGAGTCAACTGTTTTTGACTAGTAAAACCATTGTCTGGTATTGTTCAGGGTGGTCGAAAAAAATATCCCTGTGTGCACATTTGAGTCAAAACAGGCAGTTGACTGGTTTTGACCTCTATAGCAATTTCTCACTCAAGTGCAGCAATAGCAGGAGGGTTAATTGCGTGATATATCATGATGGAATTGTTTTATATCTGTGCAGAATAATCATCTGTTTTTGTCTTGGTATTGATACCAGATATTACAGCTCATTTCATTACATTTCAGTTACATAAATTCCCAATAAAATCCATCACAAATATTTACAAAATATTGACAATACGGGAACAAAAACATTAATAAATTGCTTAAAGAGAAGCCAAAACTACTTGTTGAAGGGAAGGTACAACAATGGAGTTTGCTAACATACGTTCATTTCAACCCTCTGGTTTTCAAGAAATATATCAAATTAACCTGTGAAAATTTCATCACAATACTTAGGTGCTAATTAAGCTTGGACGATATCAATTTTTTTTCATCCACGATATATCAGCAAACATATCGCTATTATTTTTTTCATTCACGCATGATTGCTTTACAGCTGATAACTACAGGTATGTACCCCTCTACAAGCGTCGCAATAAATCACAAATTCGTTTGCATTGTGTGCATGTATTTCTGTTAAAAATTAGTTTTTGTTTCTCACTTTCGAAAACTGAAAAGACTGTCCAAATGTTGTTTCCATGGAATATCGGACTTGACTCAGAATCGCGATTTGCCGATATCTCGATATGTAATCGAATAAAAAGGTATTATCGAGTTATCGCCCAAGCTTCGTGCTGATGTTTTTGAGAGAGAGAAAAAAAAAATGTTCTGTCGTATTTTACATACAATTCCTTTTTCTATCAGATGAAAGCACTTCAGATGGAATAATTTCTCGGAATGACTGACGGTGTACTAACTTTACAGCAAGCAAGTTTGATAACTGGTAATTACTAATGTTGGTAGTTCAAATGTTAAAAGCTGATAGTGATTGAATGCGGACCCATTACTTGATGTATGTGCCATCTGTAATGACCTCAAACTTGGTATCTGCTGCTGCAGCTTGTCAGCTGTTTCCATAGTAACCGTACTACACTGGGATACATTTAGATGTTGCAGATGTTTGGTGTTCTTGCCCAGTTCCAAGAGGGTAGCATTTGTGATTTTATCGCACCCACAGATATCCAGTGATCGTAAGCCTTTGCATCGCGTAGCTAAAGACATCATTCCTGTATCCGTTATCTGATGGCACTGACCAATCAGCAGCTCTGCCAGGTTCGGATTATTAGTTGCCATAGCAGTGAGGCTGTGATCTGTGATATTAGAGCATAGGCTGAGATTGAGAGAGCGAAGCTGTGGGAAGCG
Source organism: Zoroaster sp. YZ-2022 (assembly GCA_029582265.1). Classification (NCBI taxonomy): domain Eukaryota; kingdom Metazoa; phylum Echinodermata; class Asteroidea; order Forcipulatida; family Zoroasteridae; genus Zoroaster; species Zoroaster sp. YZ-2022. The sequence continues at coordinate 26,848,881 of CM055833.1, read as the reverse complement.
GACCGTGTGTGCAATGCAGACGTCGGTGAGGTGATTACAAGCCATTAAATCCAGTGACTCTAGTTTGGTCAACGCTGTGAGGTTGATCTGATCTGGTTCCTCCATTAGCTTTAAGATCTCCTTCTCTGGTATCGTCAGAATCTTCTCGTTGAAGGATGGCGGCTTGAAGAAACCCATGTTACTGTGACTCTTTGTGTATCGATCGCTGTAATGCTTCTTGACATCATTGTCGGTGATGAACACAGGAGCGTCTTTGTCAAGACCAAGAAGACCGAAATCAGTGATTTTCTTGCACCAGGCTAAACGAAGCTTCTTTAAATTGGGTAGAAACCTGAAATCAACAGAGGAAAAAGAAAACAACAAACAACCTTAAATCTTAAACATATCCAGATTTATTTCAATTGTTTTAGCTTTTCATTTTTAAGGAAACATTTCTAAGGTGCAATGTTTTTTTAATTTTTTTAATGTACAGATAAATTCTAATCCTCCAGAAAATTGAGTTGAATTGCAAAAAATTGTTTTTGTTATTTCGTCAAAACAAATATTTGATGAGTAACAATGTAACGGTTCTTTCCTCGCTTTAAAACTTGGCATTTGAAAAATAATTGATACCTTGAAATTGCATGTACACTTCGATCTCCAACACCAAAGCAAGAGCTGAGATCAAGCTGCTCCAGCTGTGGCAAACTCTTTACAAGACTTAAGACATTCTCATCACGAACAGATCCACATCCTGCTAGACTGAGTGAGGTCAGCTGAGATGAGTTTCCGCTACAGAGTCCCTTGGCCAAGAAGTCCAGGCCCACATGGTAGCAGTTGGACAGGTCGACAGACTTGAGGTGTTTCAGAGAAGACATGTACTCCACGGCTTGAGGATCTAGCTGTGACCATTCACTGGCGTTGAGATGTTCTAGACAAGGAAGATAGTTGCAGACTGCAATCAGGGCGGGGCTGGTCAGGCAAGATATCCCACTGAGATCAAGAGATTTGAGAGATGTCTGCTTCTTAACTAGAGTCACAACTCCTTCATTGCTGACTCCACTACACTTCTTGAGAATCAATTCTTCAAGAACCAAGTCCTTGACATGACTCATCAGTAAAAGTGCCTTGTTCTCTACGCCTGTGTAGCTGAGGTTGAGAGAGACAAGCGTCTTAGAATAACTCTGAAGAAACATCAGAATGTTCGACAGGGATATGAAAGAACCTGATTTCCCTTCCCCGCCAAAGTAAGCACCACTCTGATAGACTATGTTACAAGATGCCAGAGACAGTGTGGTGAGATTTGGAGCCACACTCATCACTCTGTTAAATAGAATGTCTGACAGGAAGCGATTAGTGCTAAGATTAAGCGACTTTAATTTGTCTAAATGCTTCGCTGCACTTTGACAATCTTCTTCTCTCTGTAAGAGATTTCCAGACATGAAGAGGCTATTGCAACAGCTCAGATCCAAACTCTGGAGGCTCGTACAGTGACTGATGATCCCAATGAAGACGTTCTCTGTTACGTCTGACCCTCTGAGGCTAAGACTAGTCAGATGAGGTCCAAGATGGCGACCAATGTCTCGAAGGACTTTGCTGCAGTTGCTAGATCCATCTATGTGGCGAACAACCAGACTAGGGCTCTTACGTTGTCCTAGGTTCTGGAACTGCTCCCCTGCGGTAGAGCTTGCTCGAAGCGTGATGACCGAGTTCTGATGAAGGGCAGGATCAAGAAATGCATAGTACCATTTCTTACAGACGAGGGACGCTTCATGTCGCTCTGATGATTTCAAGAATCTTAGTATATAGGAGATCAACTGAAGGAGAACATTGATAACAATTAATTATTATTATTATTTATATACATTTCTGGTAATGAAACCAAGGATGCCTCAAAAGCACACTTAAGCACTGTAGCTTGGAAGCCTGAGGAAATCTGTAAACAAGGCTGCTTGCTATGTGAACCAGAAACACACAAGCGCTGCGATCGGCCAAACCAGTATTCGAACCCACATTATGACACCAGAATTCGAGTCCGGTGCACTAGACTGCTCAGCCACGACACTCCATTTAATGTTCAAAATTATGATAAAATGTATACATATTACATTGTATATTTAAATGTTTCATTTTGTGCAAATGTAAATTAACGTTTGGCCAATAAATATTTAAAATGACACAACTAACACTAGTAACAGTGTCAGTGAGATTGATTTTTCAAAATTTATTCAATCAAAGCAACGAAATTACATGTAGGCCTAATTAAAAATACTCACTTCAGTTGGAAGTTCCATCCTGACTGACAATAGTGGGACAAACCTCTATTAGTGAACAGAAATATATACGGTAAGTTACACTGGCGTGATGATAAGATCATCACATGATATGACCATGGTCATGATGTTATGAACATCTAATTTTAGCAGATGGTTGGTACCCCCTTTTCCCGACATTATCATCAATTCATGTATCTGACTGGTACCCCGCAATGCGCCATGTCTATTTTTGTAAACAAACAAGACGTTATGACCAAATAGTACATGTGTGACATTTGAACTTATCATGCCATACCAGCTAGAAATTGAGGGCGCTAGCGCTAGTTATTTGGAAAGATGGCGGCGTTCGTGGGCAAGAAATTTCGCGTGTCAACATTTGGCGGTGATGTGTTTGAGGGAACTTTACATTCGCTTGATGTTAATAACAGGAAGATATCGCTTATGAAAGGTACACAATAGATAGGCCTATCTTTGAAAAACAGTAAAGGAATTTTTTCTTATTTATCTCTTTTGCTCATTTCATTTGTCATGTTTGTAATAGTAGGCCCTAATACGGTTTACCATGTTTACGGAGGGTGTGGGTATTTTGCAGAACACGCGGAACTCTGCAGAACCCTGCGGAACGCATATAAAACAACAAATACAGAGATACATACGCAGCCTAATAAAGAAGAAACCTTCCAAACTTGGAGTAATTGTAGAATGCCCCGCGTTTTTGGAGTGACCCCAAAAATTACCTGGCTAAACGGAGTTTGCGGAACGCAATCAGTCGGTCGGTCTGTTTGAACTGATGTGATAATTCATGGTGCGGTTTAATGTAGGGGACCAGTCTATCAGCCATCCTGCAGAGGGGATGGTCGGTGAAGTGGTTGTTATGTGTCGCTTGAGGGCAGCAAGAACATTCGTTGTTGCGTTCAAAAGTATGGGGGATTGGAAAATAGTCCAACTCCAAGTCCAAAGTGTCTGTAGTAAAGTGGCTACGCGGCTACTTTGGCTACAGTGATTGTTCTATATGAAATACGTGTAAAAGCAGTCTTGCGTGCAAAAGCAATGGGAGGATTAGAAAATGGTCTAAGTCAAAAGTGTCTGTAGTAAAGTGGCTACGCGGCTACTTTGGCTACACTGATTGTTCTATATGAAACACGTGTAAAAGCAGTGTTGCTTGAAAAGCAATGGGAGGATTAGAAAATGGTCTAAGTCCAAAGTGTCTGTAGTAAAGTGGCTACGCGGCTACTTTGGCTACAGCGACTGTTAAATATGAAACACGTGTAAAAGCAGGCTTGCGTGCAAAAGCAATGGGAGGATTGGAATAATAGTGCAAGTCCAAAGTGTCTGTGGTACAGTGAGTACGCGGCTACTGTGTAGGTACAGTGATATGCCCATTTGAAACGTGTGTAGAAGCAGTTTGCTTGTAAAGGAATGGGAGGTTGTAATAATAATTTATAAGTTTTTATGGGCCATGACGACATGAAGTAATTTTAAACAAAGAAATTGACAGTTTTAGAAGAGGATGTAATTATGTTGTAAAGAAAGCAATTTATTACAGCATTTTAATAAACATAAAACAATATTAATTTAATGGTTGCGTTGCATTGTAACAATGGATGGTGTATGAAATAACAACATAATGATATTCGGTTTGTAGAATGTTATTTGTATAACTTACGAGGGCTGAGATTAGAAGAACATGGAGAAGTCAGATATTTTCCCGACAGACTTAATTAAATGTGGGATTTGAATAGGAAAGTCGCATGTTCTAAAATATGTAAAGAGTGGGAAGAATGTAATTCATGAATTATGTAAAGTAAATGTATGACATTACTTAGTAGCATGTTAAAAATATGCAATTAATTAAATTGTGATATAATTGGAACTTCTAATTACAGGCTGCAAACACAATCAAGATGGCCGCTGTATGTGGCGGCCTTTATTTCCATTATGAATTGAACACTATCACGTGACACATCACTGTCACTTACTTATGAGAACGAAGCAATATGTATCATGACTTATGAGAACGAAGCAATATGTTTCATGACTTATGAGAAAGAAGCAATATATGTATTATGACTTATGAGAACGAAGCAATATGTATGATGACTTATGCGAACAAAGCAATATGTAATCCCTGTCGAATCCGTGGCAAAACAGGCCTTGTAGTTTTCTATGGTTTAGCAGTGAAAAAAATCAACGCACTGAACGGACCCCAATGTTCTTAAAACGACCTCGAAGTGTGACGTGGATGAATACACAACGCCTATGGGTCGTTCATCGTTCGAGAGGCTGGCTGTGAACAACAAGTAGCGCAGCATGCAGTACAGTACTCAAAGCCGATCAAGCGTGACGTAGTATTTGTAGCAGTAGCCGTGGCTACAAAAGGACTGTGTGAGTTGCGGGGTATTAGACAATTGTGCCCCAAACTTGCTTCCATTTACCAATATCTGCAAAATCGGCCCATATTAATAGACTTTTATAGCCTTCAGTCATGTTAATGCTTGCAGAACGCTCTTCGTTTGTTAAATTTGTACTGTTGTGCAGAACACAGCAGAACACATGCTGTTTGGGGATCTGCCATTTACGAATCGGTGCATGCAGGCACTTCGTTCGTCTCCATCACCCTATTCGAACGGCGTTGCCAAAAAAATTTGCGAAGAAAATCGATACAAAATCTGCCCAAGCATTGTGGGGTTAGAGACGAGGTATAAATCTGTCATTCAGTCGTTGTTACAGAGAGTAAAAAGTTTATAAATGTTTTTCTGTCCACGACGGACAGTTTTTTTTTTATATCCTCAACTGCCCATATTTTAATTTTTGTTTGAAAATTCGCCTTTGGTTTTTAAATTTTTAGTGTTCTGCAGTTTACCCAGATAGGGGGATGTTTACAGTTGCGGAACGTAGACTAAAACGTTTCCAAATGTTTTTATTTTACTATGATCAGCAGGTGTCTTATATCCTCAACTGCCAATGTTTTCATTTTCGTTTGAAAATTCGCATGTTAAGGTTTTTTAATTGTCGGTGATCCGCAGTTTACCCAGTTAGTTATTTGAGATCGAGTGTTATGCGTGTTCAGATCGAGTGTAATACGTGCATACAGCACGGCAGTGGGAAAGTACCCGTGAGAGGGGGCATGTTTACAGCTGCAGAACGTAGACTAAAATATTACCCAATGTTTTTATTTTACCATGGACAAGTTTGTTATATCCTCAACTGCCCATGTTTTCATTTTCGTTAGAAAAGTTGCCTGTTAAGGTTTTAAAACTGTTAGTGTTCCGCAGTTTACCCATTTAGGTATTTGAGATTGAGTGTAACACGTGCATACTGCATGGCAGTGGGAAAGTACTCGTGGGAGGGGTCGTGTTTACAGCTGCAGAACGTGGACTCCAATATTACCAAATATTTGTATTTTACCATGGACAAGTTTATTATATCCTCAAGTGCCCATGTTTTCATTTTCGTTAGAAAAATCGCTTGTTAAGTTTTTTTAATTTTCGGTATTCCGCAGTTTACCCATTTAGGTATTTCAGATCGAGTGTAATACGTGCACACTGCATGGCAGTGGGAAAGTACTCGTGGGAGGGGTCGTGTTTACAGCTGCAGAACGTAGACTCCAATATTACCAAATATTTTTATTTTACAATGGACAAGTTTGTTATATCCTCAACTGCCCATGTTTTTATTTTATTTAAAAAAATCGACTGTTAAAGTATTATAATTGTTAGTGTTCCGCAGTTTACCCAGTTAGGTATTTCAGATCGAGTGTAATACGTGCATACTGCATGGCAGTGGGAAAGTACTCGTGGGAGGGGTTATGTTTACAGCTGCAGAACGTAGACTAAAATGTTACCAAATGTTTTTATTTTACCATGGACAAGTTTGTTATATCCTCAACTGCCCATGTTTTCATTTTCGGTGTTCCGCAGTTTACCCATTTAGGTATTTCAGATCGAGTGTAATACGTGCATACTGCATGGCAGTGGGAAAGTACTCGTGGGAGGGGTCGTGTTTACAGCTGCAGAACGTAGACTCCAATATTACCAAATATTTGTATTTTACCATGGACAAGTTTATTATATCCTCAAGTGCCCATGTTTGGATCACTTAACCAGCATTCTAAAATACCTATAACTGAAAAATATAAATTGGGCAAATAAATAAATTGATGAATAGCATGGGCATTTATAGGAAGACTACGTGCATTTGTGGTCTAGTATTAAATAGTTTTACAGTTGACTTGCGCAATATTTGATTATTTAAACATTTTACTCGACAGTGATCATGATAGTAATAACAATTTCTTTCTTGTTCAATGAAATTTTTTTCATAGAAGTTTTGTTTAAATGATCCACTTGTTAAATACAAATAGTAATATAAATAAATAAAAAAACTACTATTCATAATGCTGTCCAATCAAGTTTTCAACTTTTCTTATATTTCTGCAGTGGGATGAATGTGAAAGAACCGCAGTGTACTTGTACATATTTAGCAAAATTGGTGTTGTCGGGTGCATTATTATTTTTTTCTCTCTGATGGAGCAAAAAGCTCCTTTTATTTCTCATTCACATATTTACAATTAACAATCAATTAATCACAAACAAATAAAGGAACGTATTTACAAAACTCGGATTAAAATAAAAAATAAACATTCAAATAAGCCAAAAGGAGAACAATAAAAATATGTTATACACACATACGTATATGAAAGAAAACGATCCTGTTTAGAAATTAAAAACAATTTATCCCCTTCAAAGTAACATAAGGCTTTATTCTCCGTCGCTGATCCTAGCTCGCGTGTGAATTTGCCTCTTGACGCTTCTTTTGTATCTCTCTAGGATATGAAAGCCCAGTTTGGCACTCCCATTAACTAATTCACATCTTATAGCCCAGATAATACGGTGCAGCCTAGCGACTAGTAACAATGGCACATCACACATCTGTTTTCCATGCCCTAAGATTCTATTACAATCATTTAGGAAAAACAAACTGTTACCTGTATATTTTTTTACATAAATTCTCGAAAAGCCAAGCTTCTAAATGTTTAGAACAATAAATAAAAAGATGTTCAATACTTTCCTTTTCTACGCTACTCAATGGACATTGATCATTATGAGTAATCTTCATTTTGTACAAAATGTCTTTGGTAGGCAAAATTCTATGTTTTAACCTGTACTAATGGTCTTTATCTCCATTGTCTAAAATATTACTTTGAACCTTCTTCTAAATACTTTCCCAATTGAATTTGGTGCTACGATTAAATATTATGTTGTCAATAAAAACAAACAAGGAAGCCATAAATACCCTTGTCACAATACGCTAAACGCATAACACATCTGTACAAAACTGCACTCCATTAACCATATAATACCAATAACAAACAAATTTACACATTGAACTATTATTAATGGCAAGGCACTCAGTATCAGTCCAGCGCCCTGGCGCTCAGAGCCACGAAAAAACCACATTTTGGTAGTGAAAAATGGATGCATCTTGTATTTACTACTGATGGCACTATATTGTTTTACTGCCCATTAATATTGTGCCTATTCACCACTACATGTACATATAGGTCAATGGTCACTCCTTTGTTTGAGAACCTTCCAATATGGTAGCTCTCTGTGTGCAATTATCATGTCATTAATCTATTGTAATAGATGTAATAATTGCATCGGGGATAAATTATATTAATTTAGTTTTACCCTTACACAACAAAAATAATACACCGCATGTCCAAGGATAACGATTGAGGGCGCATTCCCTTTGTCCTAGTCTTGGTGCAAGACGTTATTATGCGGTTTCTTGTTACACGACTACCTTTGTCCTTGCGAATTAATTAATTCGTGGGTGGGAGGGATATGAAGGGAAAATAGAAAGCAAGGTTTAATTGCTGAACAGAGAAGGAAGAATTGACAGTAGGGCAAGGTTTATACGTGGCATGGAGTGAATACTAACAAAAGATGTTACGTACGGTATATTGCTCACTGAGCGTGCATGTTGTTCGCGTAACGAAAACAAGCTCCTGCTTACATCACGGACATGATCAAAGTTAGTCCTCACCGGAGACGACTTCGATCTTCCTCCTGTTCACTTAACTTTGTAGAGCCAAGAACACATTGCTTAAATCTTTTGCTGACCGAGCATTCTCCCTATGGCCCAAAATCTGAAACAAGCTTCCGTTTCACACCAGAGACGCCAGATGATTCCATACTTTAAAGTCACCACTGGAAGCTCACCTGATGCAGGACGTTTATTAATAAACTAAATTCTGTGCCTCAGCGCCTAGAGCAAACTATTGATTTGTGTGCTTTATAAATTTATTTTGATTGATGGATTGGTCAGAACCACCTCTTTGGTAAAATTTCAACCTACGTTCTGCAGCTGTAAACATAACCCCTCCCACGAGTACTTTCCCACTGTCATGCAGTACACACGTACATGTATTACACTCGATCTGAAATACCTAAATGGGTAAACTGCGGAACACCGAAAATTACAAAAACTTAACAAGCGATTTTTCTAACGAAAATGAAAACATGGGCAGTTGAGGATATAACAAACTTGTCCATGGTAAAATAAAAACATTTGGTAACATTTTAGTCTACGTTCTGCAGCTGTAAACATGCCCCCTCCCACGAGTACTTTCCCACTGCCATGCAGTATGCACGTATTACACTCGATCTGAAATAGCTAAATGGCTCAACTGATGTACACTAACAATTATAATACTTTAACAGTCGATTTTTTTTAAATAAAATAAAAACATGGGCACTTGAGGATATAATAAACTTGTCCATGGTAAAATACAAATATTTGGTAATATTGGAGTCTACGTTCTGCAGCTGTAAACACGACCCCTCCCACGAGTACTTTCCCACTGCCATGCAGTATGCACGTGTTACACTCGATCTCAAATACCTAAATGGGTAAACTGCGGAACACTAACAGTTTTAAAACCTTAACAGGCAACTTTTCTAACGAAAATGAAAACATGGGCAGTTGAGGATATAACAAACTTGTCCATGGTAAAAAAAAAACATTGGGTAATATTTTAGTCTACGTTCTGCAGCTGTAAACATGCCCCCTCTCACGGGTACTTTCCCACTGCCGTGCTGTATGCACGTATTACACTCGATCTGAACACGCATAACACTCGATCTCAAATAACTAACTGGGTAAACTACGGATCACCGACAATTAAAAAACCTTAACATGCGAATTTTCAAACGAAAATGAAAACATTGGCAGTTGAGGATATAAGACACCTGCTGATCATAGTAAAATAAAAACATTTGGAAACGTTTTAGTCTACGTTCCGCAACTGTAAACATCCCCCTATCTGGGTAAACTGCAGAACACTAAAAATTTAAAAACCAAAGGCGAATTTTCAAACAAAAATTAAAATATGGGCAGTTGAGGATATAAAAAAAAAACTGTCCGTCGTGGACAGAAAAACATTTATAAACTTTTTACTCTCTGTAACAACGACTGAATGACAGATTTATACCTCGTCTCTAACCCCACAATGCTTGGGCAGATTTTGTATCGATTTTCTTCGCAAATGTTTTTGGCATCTAACGCCGTTCGAATAGGGTGATGGAGACGAACGAAGTGCCTGCATGCACCGATTCGTAAATGGCAGATCCCCAAACAGCATGTGTTCTGCTGTGTTCTGCACAACAGTACAAATTTAACAAACGAAGAGCGTTCTGCAAGCATTAACATGACTGAAGGCTATAAAAGTCTATTAATATGGGCCGATTTTGCAGATATTGGTAAATGGAAGCAAGTTTGGAAGGTTTCTTCTTTATTAGGCTGCGTATGTATCTCTGTATTTGTTGTTTTATATGCGTTCCGCAGGGTTCTGCAGAGTTCCACGTGTTCTGCAAAATACCCATCGCCGTTTACGGACATCCATTACAATACATTACATTTACAATACAATACATTGACATGATTGAAGGCATAAATTTTATATATAGCGCTCTTACACTTACACAAACGGTATCACAGCACTTTACAGTGAGATGCAAGTACAATTTAAAAATACACAGTGCCTAAAATAAATGAGTCTTGAGAGATGTTTTAAATTGACTCAGTGAAGAAGCATGACGGATACCAGATGGTAGTTCATTTCAAATGCTGGGTGCAGCAGTATAGAAACCCTTGGCCTTGTTATTCAATCATGTCTGTCATTGCGCGCACGTGCATTGACTTGTACATGTAACTGTTAAAACAACCTCGCACTATGGAAAAAAGTGTGCCCTTGGGTACAAGGTTGTACAAATTTATTTGGTGATAATTGAATCCATCTTTTTAGAAATAGGAATTCACAAAAAGAAAAATATTATCGTAGGTTTAATTTACAGACCTCCTGGTCTTGCTGTTTCTAATTTCTCAGATGAAATGGATGAAATTCTTGGCAAAATAACGTCCGAAAACAAAATCTGTTACATTTTAGGAGATTTCAATATAAATTTGCTTAAGAGTGATTCCCATAACCCAACACACGAGTTTTTAGATACGTTATATTCACATTCTTTTCGCCCTTCCATAGACAAACCAACAAGAATTACGCACAATACAGCTACCCTCATTGACAATATTTTCACTAACAGCATAGACAGTCACCAGGCAGAAATTATTACTTCTGGGCTGAGTGATCATTTGCCTATAGTCTTGTTTGGTCCTAGTTTTACTAAAGCCACAAAATCAAAGATGTTTTATTGGAAACGGAATACTAGTGATCGAAACATCTCTTCCTTGAAGCATGAGCTCGAGACAGTCCAGTGGAATGAAATTGTTATTGCAGAAAATGTAAATGATTGTTACTCGCAGTTTATTACAAAATTAAATGAAGTGTTAAATACATGTGTTCCATATAAAAGATTTAAATGTAAAAAGACTGCGGGCAATCATTGGTTAACAAAGGGTCTATTGAAGTCAATCAGGCGAAAAGGCAAGTTGTATAAGTGTTATCTCCAAAACCCAAATGAATCTAATAAAAGAAAATATGATAAATATAGGAACAGGTTAACTACTGTAATACGAGAAGCCAAAACAATTTATTTCACTGCTTCCTTCGAAAAGGAAAAATGCAATATAAAAAATACATGGAAAATAATCAATAACGTCTTGAACAAAACAAAACAAAAGTTGCCGGGTCCTGACTCATTTCATATAAATGATACTACTACCTTAGACGACCCGAGACACATCGCGGAGCATTTTAATGAATTCTTTACAAATATTGGTCCTAATCTAGCATCTAAGATTCCTGAATCCAGATTTGACCCTACTGATTTTATTGAAGGTGATTTTCCTCATTCTCTTTTTATGACCCCAATAACTAACAATGAACTTCTGAAATGTATTGATGCGTTACCTTCTAGAAAAAGTCCAGGCCATGATAAATTAGACACCTATCTCATTAAGAAAATCGGAACACTCATTGCTTGGCCATTGTTGAAAATATTTAACCTATCTTTGCTATCTGGAATTGTGCCCAATGATTTTAAGATCGCAAAAGTAATTCCTATATTTAAAACGGTGACTCTCAATTAATTTGCAACTACCGCCCTATCTCTATATTACCTTGTCTTTCCAAAGTGCTTGAGCGATTAGTTGCAAATCGTCTTGATACATTTATAACTAAGTATAATATTCTGTATAACTCTCAGTATGGATTCGAGCTAATTTCTCAACTCAAATGGCCCTTATAGACCTTGTTGATAAAATCAGCTCATCTATGGATAAATCCAACCACACTATTGGATTGTTCCTGGACCTTTCCAAGGCATTTGATACTATTGACCACGATATTTTTACTTTCAAAGCTTGATAGGTATGGTGTTAGGGAAATGCCCTGGACTGGTTCAGGAACTATCTTTGTGACAGGAAACAGTTTGTTGAATGGAAAAATACAAAATCTTCACTTACATCAATCAAATGTGGTGTACCACAAGGTTCTATTTAGGTCCAATACTCTTTCTTTTATATATAAACGATATCTATAATTCTTCAAAATTGTTATCCTTTATTCTGTTTGCAGATGACACCAATGTTTTCTTTAGTCACAGTAATTTAAAGGAGGCAGTTTCAGTTATAAATAAAGAACTTCAAAATGTCTCCTTGTGGTTTAAATGTAACAAACTGTCGATTAACGAAAAGAAAACATGCTTAATGTTATTCTCAAATAAGTACAAAGATGTAAATATCAATATTTATATTAATAATTCTAAAATAACTCAAGTAAATTCTTTTAGATTTCTAGGGGTTATAATTGATAGCAACCTTACGTGGAAGTTGCATTGTCAAAAGGTCCACACATCAGCTTCCAAAATTTTGGGTGTTCTCGTAAACTTGACTTGTTTTGCCAAGAAATGTCCGGTTCTCTATTTATAATACATTGACATTGCCCCATCTTCAGTACGGAATTTTAGCATGGGGAAATACTCATATTACTTATTTGAACAAATTATTGGTAGTACGGAAGAAATCATTGAGAGTTATCACAAATTCCAGTTATAGAGAGCACACTTTACCCCTTTTTAGGCACTTTAATACTCTCAATATTTTTGAACTGTACAAATATCATCTAGGCATCATTATGTTTAAATTCGAAAGTAACCTGCTACCTAGCAACATAAGATCTCTTTTTTTGAGAAATCTGGACGTCCATATGCATAATACTAGATCAGCAACTAAAATTCATATTGGAAAGGCTAGGACCACATTATTTATGAAAACAGTCAGACATCAAGGCCCCCTACTCTGGAATCAGCTTACACCTATACCTTTTTTTAGAACTGTGCACAGTTTTAAAAAATACCTCAAAAACCTAATTATTTCCAATATTATTTAAGATATGTACACATGGTTACATTACATTCCAATTTATTAAGTCTTGTAATGTAAAAAAAAAAAAAAAAAAAATCTTATTTTTCTCTCGTTTTTCTTTTTTACTTCTCCTTTTTTGCTTGTTACACATTCATTTCATTCTGTATATAATGTACTATAGTTCTATTAATTCTAAAACTGAATGTAAAAGCTAGTTTACTAATCGAATTATTGTTTGCCATATACATGTACACTTCACCTTACTGTACTTCATCGATAATTATTTTTTTGCTATTCATAAATTGTTATTAATTCATTTATTAACTAAAGGGACCAGGTCCTGTATAAGCCTAGGCTTTTTACCTGGTGCCCTCCATTTGTCACCATTTGTACATAATTGTTGTATTAACATATTGTATTAAGCTGTGATATATGGAAAATAAACAAACAAACAAACAAACAAACGTTCGTTGTAAGGTTGTTGTTTTTTTTTTAAATAGGCCTATTATGACGGAAATGTTTTCTTTGAAATTGGTTAATGATAGATATAACTGTTAATAATTAAACTATTCTGTGTATGATCTTATCAGAAAAATCGGTGGTTAAACAACTTGTTTAACTTTCCAGTAAATTATAGTTTTCCTATGATTTTGCTTTTTGTAAGTTTCATACCACGTTAAAATTATGTAAGGTAAGTGTATCATTTCATGAGTGCAGCCAATGATATGTATTGCCTGTTTATTTCTTTAAAAAAATGTTTTTAAATATATATTTATAATAATAATAATAATAATGTGGACTTATATAGCACACGTATCCACCAAACTGGTGCTCAAGGCACATTACATTATTACCCCTGCTCATCAGGCGCATAAATCATTCCTGAAACCATCTCAGCTCCCTGGGGAGTATATAGCTCAATTGCTGCCATTTTGGCGCATATAGGGCTAATCAAACACAACAACCAACTCTGCCCTCACAGGTACCCATTTACCCCTGGGTGGAGAGAAGCAATTATGGTAAAGTGTCTTGCTCAAGGACACAAGCACCCCAGTCGCGGCTGTGATTCGAACCCACCGTACATTCTGACGACTCAGCCATCAGAACACAAATCCGATGCACTAAACCGCTCGACCATGGCACTCCATATTTTGGACAAATTGGCCAGTGCATCTGTCTGTCATTATCATTGCTCTTGTCGGGAGTCAAACTGCCCAGATAAAAGACATGATGATGACAGACAGCTGAGATACGATATGACAGACAGCTGAGATACATGTACGATATCACAGACAACTGAGATACGATATCACAGACAGCTGAGATACGATATCACAGACAGTTGAGATAGGATATGACACTGACAGACAGCTGAGATACGATATGACAGACAGCTGAGATACGATATGACAGACAGCTGAGATACGATATTACAGACAGCTGAGATACGACATCACAGACGGCTGAGATACGATATCACAGACGGCTGAGATAGGATATGACAGACAGCTGAGATACGATATCACAGACAGCTGAGATACGATATGACAGACAGCTGAGATACGATATCACAGACAGCTGAGATACGATATGACAGACAGCTGAGATACGATATGACAGACAGCTGAGATACGATATGACAGACAGCTGAGATACGATATGACAGACAGCTGAGATACGATATGACAGACAGCTGAGATACGATATCACAGACAGCTGAGATACGATATCACAGACAGCTGAGATACGATATCACAGACAGCTGAGATACGATATGACAGACAGCTGAGATACGATATCACAGACAGCTGAGATACGATATGACAGACAGCTGAGATACGATATGACAGACAGCTGAGATACAATATGACAGACGGCTGAGATACGATATGACAGACGGCTGAGATACGATATCACAGACGGCTGAGATACTATATCACAGACAGCTGAGATACTATATCACAGACAGCTGAGATACGATATCACAGACAGTTGAGATACGATATGACAGACAGCTGAGATACGATATCACAGCTATGTGAAGGCTTATCTGATGATTCTGAATTTTTATTGACATCTCCATATTCTCAGTCAGTGTCTCACTTTTTCTGTCATTATTGGAGTGCCATGGTCAACCGGTTTAGTGTGTCGGATTTGTGTTCTGATGGCTGAGTCGTCAGAATGTGGGTTCGAATCCCGACCGCGACCATGGTGCTTGTGTCCTTGAGCAAGACACTTTACCATAATTGCTTCTCTCCACCCAGGGGTAAATAGGTACATGTGAGGGCAGAGTTGGTTGTTGTGTTTGATTAGCCCTATATGCGCCGAAATGGCAGCAATTGAGCTGTATACTCCCCAGGGAGCTGAGATGGTTTCAGGAATGATTTATGCGCCTGATGAGCAGGGGTAATAATATAATGCGCCTTGAGCACCAATTTGGTGGATACGTGCGCCATATAAGTCCACATTATTTATTATTATTATTATTATTATTATTATTATTATTATTATTATTATTATTGTTAATTTTTGTGCAGTTTGTATCGTACCATCTGGGAAAAAACTGACTGGTTTGCTTCATTTCTATGGACAAGAAATAGACAAATGTAAGTATAGTCTTAAAAAGCTTTAACCCTAACCATGCTCAATGCAACAACGATGCAGCAAAAGTACAAAGTTGTTTCATCTTGTTGCCCTCAGCAAAGAACAAAAGAACCATTGTTCTAGCTGTTGCATCTTGTTGAATTAAGCAGCTTGTGGGGGGGGGGGTTAGGGTTAAACAAACAATTAAAAATAATAATGTATCATTCTTATATAGGGCATTTCATTAACTTAACTGACCTCGATCCCGTTTCACATCATTATCCATTGTCCCTGGGTATCCTCAATCATTCCTGGCACTTTCTCAATGCCATGGGCGGTATGCAGCTTCATGAAGCATGTAGGGTGTTCCTCAGGGTCTAATCAAACACAATTACCATCCCTGTCCTCATACAGACGTGTGGGTCACCAAGACGTTAGCCAGGATTTGGAAATAGGGTGTCCAAATTTGCTGGAAATTTCAATACGGGGTGTCCAAATTGTTCACTTACAATACTTTCACATGTAAGTAACAGATGAAATAGGGTGTCCAAAATTTAAACAGGGTGTCCAGAAGACACCCAGACACCCCTCTTGCTAACACTATGTGGGTTGCCATGTGCTATACTCCCCAGGTGAAGACAAGCAATCATAGTTTAAGTGTCTTGCTCAAGGACTCAATCACCATGATCAGCCTGGCTGGGATTCCAACCAACATTCTGACTCATGTTGTAGTCTTCCTGTTAGAGTTGATTGGTCCTCTGCTTTGTTATGATGCTTTTTATTACTTTGACAATAACTGTTTTTCACAGGTGTTTAAACTTCTTTATACTTGATTATTTGTGTGGCGGTCCAGGAAAACCCAACACATGGTCAAATTTTTACAATTCTTGTTGAGCATTTAATCAAGTAATACGCCCTTTACTGATCTCATAACAGTTTTAATGAGTTCAATATTCAAACCACAACTAAAGTTATGACCTTTCAAAGACGGTTTATTCTAAAACCCACAAACGGAGAAATTAGGCTTCAAAGTTGGCTATGCAGTAAACGTAAATCCCTTGAACTATTAATAGGACAGGATCAGGACTAGTGTAGAGCTTTCCATTGATGGGTTATTCATAGGGGGGCGTGCTTTGGGAGAATTCATGAGCGTCAGCCAAAAAGTGCATTGTTTTAGAGTGAATTTTTAAAATCTTCTAATTATTTTAAAATGCATTGGGTTCAAAAACATCCCAAAAATACATTTTATAGTTTGATTTTCCTAAAAAAAAATTTTAAGAGGAAATTTAAAGACAACAACATTTGGAACCAAAATCTCAAAAATGACACTATGGTAAATTTTTACGTAAATCGGTCCATAATTACAAAATGTACGTGGCGACTTCCGACGGGTTTTCCCTGACTGCCACACATTTAGTATTAGTAAGACTAATTGCGGTGACACCATGTGAAATTCTCTATTGAGTAGTAAATTAGTTCTGAAAAGAACTGGAGGTTACTGCTCAATAGAGAATTTCACCGCAATTAGTCTTACTTATCCTCTTCACCATGCAAAGCTACAAGTTTTACCTTGATTACTTAGCTCAAAGAAAAGTTGAGAAATATTTGTGTTCCGTAGATTTTTCACAAATGATTGATTATTGCTGCTTGCTATTTGTGTTCCAGTGGATGAAGTTTTTGAAGATGAGAATGGCAAGACAAAACAAGATAAAGAAACACTACATCAGCATGAGGTATTCCCTTCTGAATTATGTCTTCTGATGCATTTATTAAATTATCTATTTTTTTCTTTCAGTTATTGCATTCTTTTAACTAGATTGTACATTATTCTTAATATTTATGCATTTATGCAAGAAACTGCATGAAATTGAGACAACACACTGAAAAATTCAATATACACCCATCACAACTTCGAAGTTCCCCCTAGTATTGCATGAATTTTAAAAATTCAAAAAGCAAATGACAGAATGACATGTTCTACACAGCTCGTAATGAAATGGTTGAAATTCAATCATTCATGCACAATTGACAGTGATTTGAATGAAAATTCAGCTAGAAAAAAAAGTTGCAGTACAAAGCATTGCTTCAATGGCATGTTACACATGTAGTTTTCTGTAAGAACTCAGTTATGGAGAATAATGGAGGACCAATTTCGTATTAAACTCTTGCTCTACCCTTCTAAAACAATGGACATGCATGTTGCATGTTCTTTGAATATTCTTTTCTTATTATGAAACAGCCATCAATACCATTGTTATTGATGCATGAGTTCTTACAGAAAACTACATGTGTAACATGCCATTGAAGCAATGCTTTGGTCTGCAACTTTTTTTCAGCTGAATTTTCATTTAAATCACTGTCAATTATGCATGCATGATTGAATTCAACCATTTCATTACGAGCTGTGTAGAACATGTCATTCTGTCATTTGCTTTTTGAATTATTAAAATTCATGCAATACTTGTTGAGATATTCTAAAAAATATTAGGGGGAACTTAGAAGTTGTGATGGGTGTATATAGTCAAGGTCGGTGATCATAATCATTCTCGCAGACTTTTTGGCCAGGACAAACACTTTCCTTGATGTTATTTTCTTTACAGGATGAAGAGGATTCTCAGTCAGAGACAGAAGACAATGAAAATACTAAGACATCAGGATATGTTTATCTGCATCGCATTGGTTCAAAATTCAAACAAGCAGTAAGTTTGCTTTGGCAGTTTTTAAACCAAATATTTCTGAAGAAACTTTTGTTAGTTTTCTATACGCTTGGAAAAACTGTAGTTAAGTACATTTACAGGTCAAAATGAGTCGACTGTTTTTGACTGATAAAAGTATTGTCTGGTATTATTCAGGGTGGTCAAAATGACAGTAAAAACCAGTCAAAAAATGCCCCTGTGTGCACATTTGGGTCAACAGTCAAAACAGGCAGTTGACTGGTTTTGACCTCTATAGCAACTTCCCACTAAAGTGCATCAATAGTAGGAGGGTTAAATACTAAAGTGAACAGAAAACATTTCATTATTACTTACAATTTGTTCTGTTAATATTTTATCTTTCAAGATTGATCACATCAAATCTCAGCAATTGATTGGTGTGGGTACCGAGTCAGAAACATTAAGTCGCAGAGCTAAGCTATCACTTATACAGGTAAGATATATCATTTTATTTTTTTCTTGAATAAAACCCAAACCACCATTGAAAAAGGTACAGTATTGATACCCTTACATCACTGTACAATATATATATTTGAGTAACACTGGTCATATGGTTAGGATGTAGGACCCACAAAACACAAATCAAACGTTTTATTTTATTTGTTTATTTATTTATTTCTTATTTAATCTGGGGAGACCTTTCAGTGAAACACTGTTTTTCAAAAGCTGCCCAGGGAAGACAATACAAACAGCAAGAATTAATTAAATGGCACGGATTCTCCTGAACACGATCAGAGCATACTGATCGCATGCTGATCAAAAACATCGAGTTGTAGCCAACCGGATCTTTTCAGAACCATTTACTACTCAAAAGAGAATTTCTACATGGTGTCACCGCAAACAGTCTTTACTTATCCTGCAAAGCTATGTTTATAATTATTTATTTATTTATTTAAAAAAATATATATATATTTATTCTCACCACCCTCCTTTAGTTCTCGCCTGCACTTTGAGTTGCATGTAAGAGCCTTGTGTTTTAATAAAAATAATAATAATGTGGACTTATATAGCGCACGTATCCACCAAACTGGTGCTCAAGGCGCATTATATTATTACCCCTGCTCATCAAGCTCATAAATCATTCCTGAAACCATCTCAGCTCCCTGGGGAGTATACAGCTTAATTGCTGCCATTACAGCGCATATAGGGCTAATCAAACACAACAACCAACTCTGCCCTCACCAGGTACCCATTTACCCCTGGGTGGAGAGAAGCAATTATGGTAAAGTGTCTTGCTCAAGGACACAAGCACCATGGTCACGGTTGGGATTCGAACCCACATTCTGACGACTCGGCCAATAGAACACAAATCCGATGCACTAAATCGCTCGACCATGGCACTCCTTTCATAAAAAAAAAGAAGTCTTACTTAACCAGTAGGGTTAAGCCTTTCCATGACTACTGTTACTATGTCGGTCACGCGCTTGGCTTTTATCCAGATGGTATGACTGAGTTTTCAGTGTTGCTGGGGAGGGGGTGGGAGGTGGGAACTATGGCTAGAACCAGAGCGGTGAATTAGAGGGTTCAACTGTTGCCACCTGCATTGTATTTCTGTCTTGTATCTCACAAGTAACATGCATCTTACATTTTCAAAGCTCACCTGTAACTTCATATTCATTATCAGAGACATAACCTTGAATGCATTCATGAAATTCCTTGATTGAACACTTCAATCGTCACCGGAGGGATGACCTTGCAGATATGTGACACTACCCCCCCCCCTTTGCTTGGTTAACCCTCCTACTACTACAAGGGTCAAAATCAGTCAAAATTTCAAAGTTCATGCCAGTGTATATCTACAGCACTTACAGGTCAAATACTGTTAAACCTAATGTGTAGCAAGTACATCAATCAGTCAAAAACAGTCGACTGTTTTTGACTGGTAGTGGTAAAAGCATTATCATGCAATGTTGAAGGTGGTCAAAATGAGTTGACCACTTTCGACTGGTAAAGGCACTTTGGTCAAAATGAGGTGACTGTTTTTAATTGGTACATGTAATGTGGATGGTGGTCAAAATGAGTCAGCGTTTTGGACTGATATGGTCAAAATAAATTAATTTATCAGTCAAAACAAGTCATTGACTCCTAGCCTAAGTGGCCCTGCACTGATTTATCAGTCAAAAACTGGCAGCCTTCAGCACCCCTATCATTGTTTGTTCAGTCAAAACAAGTCAGTGATCCCCCTGAAGCTGATAATGATCTTATCAGTCACCAGCAGTCATAGCACAGTGTGTGGCAGCTACCCAAATGGTCAAAACAAGTCACCAGTGCCCATGTGTGCACAGTTGATTCAACAGTCAAAAGCGGTCAATTGACTGGTTTTGACCACTATAGCAACTTCCCACTAAAGTGCACCTAGAGTAGGAGGGTTAAGAGATAGTTCATATGCCCTGACATATGCCCATATATTTACTGTATGCCTTAGCCTACATAGTCTCTCCGAGTGATGTTCACCTGAGCATGTCATTTCAAATGCACACACATGTTTACTTTAAGCTTCCAATCTTTCTATTTATTTGGTAGGTTTGTTGTGTGAATCAAGTCTACGTCTTTGACATCATGTCTATGGGACCAGCTGTTTTTACCCTGGGTCTGGCGGACGTCTTGGAGTCTTCAGCTATTGTCAAGGTAGAGGTTTCTTCTTGTTTTGCCGTTATTTCAATTCAATTAAATTCAATTCAATTAACCCTAGTGCACTTACATGTCAAACACTGTCTAACCTTACATGTAGTAAGTACATTTACAGGTCAAAATGAGTCGACCGTTTTTGACTGGTAAAAGCATTGTCCTGTCTTGTTCAGGGTGGTCAAAATGACAGTACAAATCATTAAAAAAATGCCCTTGTGTGCACATTTGGGTCAACAGTCAAAACGGGCAGTTGACTGGTTTTGACCTCTCCAGCTACTTGCCATTAAAGTTCAGCTATAGTAAGAGGGTTAATAAAGTGTTCCAATGAAGGTTTGTGGTATCGCCATAGCACCAATATTCTAATGAGATTTAAGTGTGTCTTGGTTCTGAAAAGAGCCAGTGGTTTTGACAACTCAACGTCCTGAGCAGTATACTGTGATGATCTTTAGGAGTATACCGATCAAAATGTTGAGTTGTAAAACAAACTATTAACAAGGTGCTATCACAAACCTTTAGATTGGACTTATGCCTTGCAGAGCTGCAGATCCTGAAACAAGCTTTCTTGTAATTTTTGTTTAACATTATTTTCTATTAAAAACAGTTTGAAATATTAATCAAGTTAAGATCAAGTTTATCAAAGATAACAGTAAACTATTTATGATTTTTTGTTTTTGGAAACAGCTTAGCAAGTAAAAGAGCCATAACCCTAATCTTCCCAAATCCTCCAATATCCTCCAATATCCTCTTTACATAACTGAGGGATTTTGAAGGATTGAGGTTTTTATGAAATTGCAGTGCTGAAGGATTTAGAAGGATTGAGGGCAAATGTGCTTATTTGCTTGGTGGATAATGGAGGATTGAGGTGATCAGACGATATTTGACATTGGATGAAAATGGAGGGTTGAGGTTACATTGTACAATGTTGGTCTGTCCAAAAATGATTCTGGAGAATTGAGGTTATTAGGCATACTTGCCTTTCCATGGTACATGTACATCCATGTTTGTTGTAGTGATTGCAAGGTCAGTGCTTGGGTCAGTGGACACTGTTTATTGCTCCATGCATGCAGGGAGGGTCCTTGGCCCTGGGCCATGTACATGTATCGCAGATAAGCAACACGTGTGTTCATACATGTGCATGTAGTTTGCATACCAATGGTAGTGGTCATTGTGCTTGCTGTCATTGGATGATTTTGGAGGATTCAGGCAGTGGCCACAAGTAATATTTAGAAGGATTCAGGTACTTTGAGTTGTTAACTCTTTACTACTGAAGGATATGGGAGGATCGAGGTTGTGTGTGGGCAAGTGGGCTAAGGGAGTTAGGGATAATGTAAATATGGTTGTTAGTGACTAACAGGATCTTTGTCAACGGCAAAATGGCAGAGATACTTAACCCATATCCACCTAACCATGTAAACACACAAAAGACTATGTGCCTAAGCCCCCGCACAGAGATACATTGTTTTTGCACACAATCAGAAAGATTCCTTATTTAGAGAATATTACAATCACTGACACAGACACATTATATACTGATGGAAAGAGGAGAACATGCACTTTATTATGATGTCAGACTTGTCTAATTTCATATCTATAATCATGAAATACAGTCATCGGAAAAACGTAGTAAATTGGAATTGGACAAAAACAAGGTACGGAAAATCACGTAGGTCGATGTTTGTAGTGTTTTACATATCTACGGGTTATCACGTAGATCGGCGGATATGGGTTAAAAACACCCATTAACCCTCCTACTTCTGGTACCTGTTTCATACAAGTTGATCCACCATTTGAAACCATTCGCTTTTGTGGTTTTGAATGGTGAAATAACTGTACAGTATTGATTCCCCCAAATGGTTTTGAATGGTAGGTCAGCTAATACAAAACCTTGTTTGGATCTTTCCAAATGGTAGTACAGCTAATACAAAACCTTGTTTGGATACTTCTAAGTGGTGAATCAATGGACCCTCTATGCATTTGAATGGATTTGATTGGTAGTAAAGCTTGTTACCAACACTGTTCAAATGGTATCACCATGTGTGTACAAAACCAATGGGCATTTTGGTAAGTGGAATTTTTGAATGGTTTCAAATGATCAAACAGTAGGAGGGTTAAGTGTTAATACAAACATATAGCTGAGGAATTTCTATGTCATAAATTTATTTTCGTGCAAAATTTAATGTTGGAAAATATAGAATTTTTTCATGTTTGTTTTGTTCAGGTATTCCATGACAGCAGGTGGACCTCTGATCAGCTGTACCATCAGTATTCAGTCAAACTCACCAATGTTTATGATACACAGGTGGGTAACGTTCATTAAATCGGATGTTTATTTCATGATTGCATCAAAGACTTCACAGGCAGGTATATCTATGTCAGTGGTTGTTTGGTGTTTACTTGGTGGCTCGTTCATTTCTGAGATCATTATACAAATCTCCAAATATACTTTTGTTTGCAATCCTTTCAGTGAATTCTTGAAGTCTAAGAAAGTCTAAGAAAGCAGTACAAATCTACAACAGAAAATTAACCTCGATAAAATTAAATTGTCAAATAATCCTCAAGGGAAACTCTAACCTTCCCAAATCCTCCAAAATCCTCTTTGCTAAAGTGAAGGATTTTGAAGGATTGAGGTTACATGCTACATGCTCTTTGCTAAAAAGTAAAGGATTTTGGAGGATTGAGGTTATTAGGCATACTTGCCTTTCCATGGTACATG
Source organism: Zoroaster sp. YZ-2022 (assembly GCA_029582265.1). Classification (NCBI taxonomy): domain Eukaryota; kingdom Metazoa; phylum Echinodermata; class Asteroidea; order Forcipulatida; family Zoroasteridae; genus Zoroaster; species Zoroaster sp. YZ-2022. The sequence continues at coordinate 26,825,158 of CM055833.1, read as the reverse complement.
TACATCCATGTTTGTTGTAGTGATTGCAAGGTCACTGCTTGGGTAAGTGGAAACTGTTTATTGTTCCATGCATGCAGGGAGGGTCCCTGGCCCTGTACATATATCACAGATTAGAAACACATGTGTGCATACATGTCATGTGCTTCCTTTACTACTGAAGGATTTTGGAGGATTCAGGTTATGTGTAAGCAAATGGGTCTAGGGAGTTGGGGTTTAAAGGGAATGTTGACAACGTTGTTTCTAGGAGAATGTTTAATTTCTTTGAACAAAATATATATGTTTAACAAACAGCTCAATGCAAAGTCCAAGTTATGAGAAAAGTGTGAAAAAGCATTAATTTAATAATAATAATTTATTACATTTGTAAAAGGGACAGTATTGTCATAATCAGAGCAGACTTTCAACAGGGCATGGAATCAGTTTCCTAGTTTAAGATGAGCACAGTGACTGCAGAAAATTACGTGCTCATTTATGCAGCAGCAATGGTAATATGACCTTATCATGTGGGGAATTATTTTCAGTCACTGAGTTAATCTAAACCTAGCACTCTGATTCCATGCCCTGCTGATCATGACGATAATGTCCCTTTAACAGGAGGGAAGGTTATAGCATTGAGTCACTGAGTTTATCCAAAACTAGCACTCTGATTCCATGCCCTGCTGATCATGACGATAATGCCCCTTTAACCAGTTCGCGTCGGAGGCCATGTATACACGCAATTTTTTTTTGCACCACGGATCGGAGAGCGTCTATACACGCCAGAGGAAACTCCGGAATATCTGTATGCATGCTCGGTTGATGTGGCAACAAGCCTAGTGTACAGTGACATGCTCGGTAGACGTGGCCACGCGCTGTGGAAGCTTCCATTAACGTGTTTGTGTGGGGGAAAAAAAACCCGCACAGAAAAACTTTTTTATTCCCGACGCGAGCTGGTTAACAGGAGAGAAGGTTATAGCATTGAGTCACTGAGTTAATCTAAAACTAGCACTCCGATTCCATGCCCTGTTGGTTGTGACGATACTGTCCCTTTAACTGAAAAGACTTGGAGAAAAATTTGCCGTCTGACAACTTACTGAAATTTATTTTTCAGACAGAATAATTTTTCAGGAAGATTGGTATCTCTATCAACTTTGCATTAGGTTAGCTTTCAGATAACAATTTGGAATTTTTTTATCAATAACCAATATTGCACCTTCCCTTCAAAGAAGGACTATGTAAAACCAAAAAATATGAATTGCAAATTTGTTGATGTTATCCCAGACTTTTTGCATAATTTTATCCTCTCTAGGCCGCTGATGTGTTAGTCCAAATGAGGCGTTTAAACGGTGAGCTTCCACGCAAATTGAGCAGTCTTTCTGAATGTCTGCTGGAATATCTGGACATGTCTGTTACTGAAATATACCCACAATGGATTCATGATCAAGCTAGGAAGGTTAGTGCATATTAACTTGATATCAGTATTATCATGCGTTGGTATGAATGGTTGTATTAGTGCTACAAGTGTCGTGGCTGAGCGGTCTAGCTTACCGGGCTCAAGTTCTGGTGTTAGCAGCAGAATGTGGGTTCGAATCCCGGCCGTGATACTTGTGTCCTTGAGCAAGACACTTAACCATAATTGCTTCTCTCCACCCAGGGGTTAAATGGGTACCTGTGAGGGCAGAGTTGGTTGATTAGCCCTATATGCGCTGTAATGGCAGCAATTGAGCTGTATACTCCCCAGGGAGCTGAGATGGTTTCAGGAATGATTTATGAGCCTTATGAGCAGGGGTAATAATATGCGCCTTGAGCACCACTCAGTTGGTAGATACGTGCGCTATATAAGTCCACACATTATTATTATTATTACAAACATTGTAACCTAGGTTTATCTCAAAGTGTATTGTGTAAGAATTTCCCTTCTAACTCTGGGAGCTTTGTTCTGTTACAGTGTTCTGCAAACAAACAAACAAACATGTTAATTAGAAAAATTTATGTACATTTTTGTTGCATTGAATATTATCCATTCTATGAAATATGTGTATACTCTCCTCATTAGGCCCCCAAAAAAAGTCTACGGTTTCTGGTCTCCGCGCATTGCCTCAGACCTGCGCGTCGGCATGTTTCATTTTGTTTGTTTTTGCTAGCTATGAAACGATGTCCAATTGCAGCCAAAATTGCTGGATCAATAGGAATTCTGCCGTGCTGTGCTTTAAACGACTTTCTCCCATAGGGGTTTGAACGTTTTCCCGATTTGTGAGGCCTCTCTTAGCCGCCATACTTTGTATATGGAAAATTTGCTTCCTGCGTATACAATGTATCACGTATTTCCCTGTTGGCAAAAAAAAAAAAAAAAAAAAAAATGGCCGAAAAAAAGAAAGAAGTGTGTCACTGCACCAATTTTGAAGCTGACCGATGACCAGAAACCAGAGACTTTTTTGGGGGGCCTTTAGACACATGCCCACAGTGTCTCGGTGAATATGGTATATGTACAACGAAATGTGTGTGTATTGGACACCCAGAGGACAGATATACCCACATCAGAATGCTGCCCTCAATGTCCACATTCATACAGTATGTCTAATATTTGATCAACATCAGCTGAGCACATTGTGCAGTTGCCTGCTTTGTCCTGCTGGCAACAGAAGCATGGCTGTCTGTACTGAGGTTTGTTAAATGGGATTTGCACGGATATGATAAGACAATTAGGTTTGCGGTTAATACCATGTATAATCATCTCTTCTTGGAAGAAGTGATATGGTTCGAACAGTGTGCTCTTTCCATCGTAAGGAGGAACTTTCGGTAATTTGTTATCCTTTCATCCAAGGTGGATAAGGATTCTTCCTGGTTACAGCGCCCGCTATCATCCAATCTGTTATCCCAAGCTGCTAGTAAGGTCCGTCACCTACCGGAGCTACGTGTGATGACACTGCATCATCTTCTTGCAGAGTTCACTGCTTCTGTTGATGTCTTCCTGAGTTGTATCAGAGATATGATGGACATGACTCGCTGCAAGGCTAACGTAAGATTTTGTGAAGAGCATCAAATTTGATCATGATTGCAAAAGGAAAACCTTATAATTATTTATCTCTATCTATTATTATTAATAAATATTATTAATATCAATCTTCTCAATCTTCTCTGTGATTCGTATTGTTTATTTCTCTGTTGTAGCCTCCGTCTTGAGTGGCCTTTTTGGCCTTGTGATGGGCAATCTTCATTAAAAAAAATATATATATTTTACCATGAAAACATTGATTGTGCAATGATTATATTTGTTTCAGGCATGATATTCTTCTTACTTTTGTAGGAAATCCTACCTTTTGATTTTGAAAATCCTACCATGAAACCGGGTTCCAACTAACTTCAGACCATGGAAACTTTCCTTGTGTATCATTTTATTGTAAATACCAAGATAACAAACAGTTTCTTTGCTAGACATGGCTATGGAGGCAAACCGCTATAGGCTAGTATATATGCCTAATGATAATGGCAAACATTTTTCCTACCTTTTCATTCTCTCACAATATCATCCCTGTTGTTTGTGTATTCAGGTTAGCCCATCGTTGATTCCTAGGCAGCTTGAGAGACTTGTGTATGGTAACCTACCATGCACTGATCCACCTACATCCACTGGATATGATCCATTACAAACAGGTGAAGCATCTGGTTAATCTATTATCTGCTTTGTGTATGTAGTAGCCCTATAGGGGCGAAAGTGTACTTAAGTCACCAAGTTTGGGGCATTTCTTAACACCATTTTATGGTCTGTACATGTACAAACATATGGCAGCTTTCATACCTGAAAGAAGATTTTCATCAGCCATTTTGTAATTTTGTTTAAGTGGAAAACTTATTTCTTGTAACTGTTATATAAACTCTAATTCCAATTATATGCTGGCCCTGTAAAACAAAATGGTGCTTTACGTAAACGGCGCCCTCATTAGGTTTCACACAGAGCGATTGTGTGACATCAAATAAAACATTTTGTGAATATTCAGCAGTTATCCAATTTCTTCCCCTTAAACAGAGGCATCCCCCCGTCCTGAACCACAGAAAGTACCACATTCCCCACCACATCAATCATCATCAATGAACCAACCAATCAGCAAGACCCAGTCCAGTGAACCATCTCTCAGTATCACAGCCGAGTCACGACAACCCTCCTCCACCAACGGGGAGACATTCTGCACTCCTAAAATGACTGTGCACAAGGCGAGGTCAAAACTCACCTCCTCAAGACTCACAAATGGTTTTACCCGATCCAGTGATGATGAGTCTCAAAGCAAGCAAAGTCTTACAGTGAGAAGCGCGAAGACAAATAATCATACCGCCGTTGTGTTCTCACCGAGGGCAGATGGAAGGTCAGTCATCAAACTGGATCAAGATGCCAATGAACAAACTCATGAAGACAATGCAGCAACTGCCCAAAATGAGAATGGATTTTGGGATATGCCAGATGGTTCTAGAGGGGGAAAACAGAGATGTGACAGGGATACGAAGGCATCGTTGTCACATGGAGAACAGATGAATAGTGGCAGAGGAACGGTGAATGATGTTGGGAATGGTTCACCTTCCATGAAACCAGTGGACAAGTCAGAAATAGTGTATGCTGAGGAAGGGAAGGAAGAAGTGGTTGACGATGATGATGATGACGACGACAACGACGACGAGGATGATGATGTTGATAATGAGGAAAATAAAGCGAAGGCGTTGGAGGAAGAAGAAGATAAAACCACCAAGGATCATGATCCTATCCTGAGCAGACAAGCTGAACAAGTGAAACTCATGTTGAGTCTGTCGCCAGGTCGTCAACAGACATTTCCCATTCAGAAAACAAACAACAGTGGTGCTAATGATACAGGAAAAAACTTACCGAATAGCTCCCCAATTTCTAGAGGAATGATTCCCCTGAAGGAAATGGACAGTGCAGCAAAATCTGGAAGTCATCTGTACAGCAAAGTGTTGAGAGATGCAGGGTTTATTAGGACGGGCAGGGGGAAGAGTGACACTCTTGATATTGATTCACCTACCCAGTTCCCTGAACTTGATCACGAGACTCAGGAAAAACCACAGAAGCGGCATTCGGGCCGCAGCGGTCACGGAAGAGATCCCCACTCAGCATCCTCATCAAAAGACTGGGCTCCAATTGTAAGCAATCCTGTCACTCGTGTCGATGTAGACAATTTTGACGAAACTGTCGAGAATCCAGGAAGATTCACTGGTGCTATTCCGAAGAGGCCAACACTGTACTCTAATTACTCCCAAGAAGCAGTAGCACCATTACCGTCCATGGCAATAGAGAGTGTTGGTCAAGGAGTGACCAGACCACCTATTGGTCGTGGGCGGGCAAAGACTTTGGCCTGCCATGAGGACATGCTACGGAACTTACGCAGACCACTGGTGAGTTGTTGGTTTACCTTTTGTGAACATTCATTTCGTTTTCAACTTCCTATAAAAGGCAGTACATGTACACATCCTTGTAAAAATAATTTCACTTTGTGCAAGAATTCCCATAATGAACAAAAATGTACGTCAAATATTAACCTATGAAAGTGTTAGTTCATTGAGTGATAAACTATTACGAAAAGTAGTTTTACAATTTCTATACCAAAATCAATGTAAACATACATGTATAATAGGGCTGTGCGTTTTCAGATATTTTTGGAACCGGATGCCCGAAATCAAGAAACTTCGGATACCCGTTTTCATTTTCAATTTCAATAACACCTTTTATTAATAGGGTAACAATTAATGTGGATGTCCCCTTAATAACATCCCCTCATGGCACACACACATTCCCAATGCAGGCATAAACCTTGCACTAATCCAATAATTACAAACAATAGGCAAACAATCCCTCCAGCCAGGCCCTTAGCAGTCGTAACGATTCCATACAATGTATCACGCTGAATCAGTTGGAGGAAAGTGTGTGGAAACTGTCCATAAAATACTACCAATGTGTTACCGGAGTGTAAATCTCTTCTTGACAAATAAAATTGTCTGTAGAAGTGTAAACATTACATTGTTCAAGAGTCACAGATTTCTGTTAGCACCGCTCAAATGTTAAGTCCGAATTTTACGGGTCGTTTACAGGTAATTGGAACCGAAAAATGGAACCAGGTAATGACAGTTTCGGTCGGGTATCCGGACACCCTACACAGCCTTAATGTATAACACCCTGGTGATCTGTTGTCAAGATTCCATATCCATCACCAGATCAACATCAAGCCCTGCCTCACAACCGAATTATTTTTCTTTCTCCGACAATAACCAGCCAATTTTTTTTATATAAACTTATTCTTTCTTTTAGGAGCTTCATGTAAACAGGAGAACGGGAGTACAACAATACGACTTCCCATCTCAAGAAGAAATGGATAGGATTCCTAAGAGAATGCCTCTGAGAGCCAGCTCCTACCACATGGTCACCGATACATTATAAGGAGATGGTAATCACCACCACCCCCCCCCCCCCCAAACAGTGAGATTCTACCATGTGATCACTGATTATTTTCAAGTAAAACAGCACTGTTTAAAAAGGAAATTTCTGGAAATTGCCGTTAAAATAGTGAAAAACTCGGGCGATAAATCATTAAGATACGGTCAGCCCCGCAGCCTCAAGGTCCTGAAGGTGAGAATGGTAACCCCATATTTGATACAATAATTCATGTTTTTGAATATCACCCTTTGTGCCATGCTTGGTTTTTTTAGTTTTTTTTTATGTAGATTAATTATTTTTTCTATAATCCTGACTCATTGATTCAATCTGGTATTGAATCAGTGGTGTCAGTTTTTTCTTCAAACACTGAATTTTTATGGACAAGTTTCAAATGCTGTACGTGCAAGAGTTTTTTTGCAAAATGCATGATGATGCGTCACCTTAAACGTTTATTGTTGTTTTACTGTCTAGTCAACAGCTGTCAATCAAAATCTCTAATTGACCAATCAGATTGTTGAGTGAATGCGTTTGTATTGTGCATAAAATACACACAAAATATGACGCCATTATCTCCGTGTCTTTTTAAACTTGTTACGGTATATACATGTATATGTATAAGGTCGATTCAAACAACACCAACTTGAAATGGACAGGCATAGATCAAAGATAAGTCTTCTTAAAGAAAATATTTAAGTTTTTTATTTGTTAAATGTGATTTATGTGAATTTTTAAGCATTTAACCTAGTCATTTAGTTTCTTATTAAACGAAGAAAAGAAAAAAACATCATTTATTTGTAAAAAGACATATTTAATTTTCCTTGTTATACCTTTTCTTTCTTTTTCCTGTCTACTAGAGTAGACATTTATATCCAGCTGTGAAATGTGATGCACATCCAGGTTCAATCATGCCACTAGATTTGTGGAATTTGGTGACATTTGTGATCTATTATCCATGTGGGAAACTTCAACAAATGCTGCCAATTATCATACATGTACCTTATGAGATACATGTCGTTAATTTGGATCCAGACATGACATTACTTCAGTTGGATAATCCCTTTTTTCAAAATTATTTAATTAATTTCATGAGCTTGCTATTTTTATTTTTTATCTCCATTTCTTTATGTGCTGCTTTGATATATGTTAATAACAATTTTATTTGATGTGCTTGAATTTTGTTTTGTAAATTTGTAAATTTAAATTTTGTTTTTTCAACTTATAAAAGCGTTTTAAAGATATGACTTTTCACACTGTTTTATTTGTATAATGCTTATGTACATGTATGTTATTTAGTTAGTAGTTGGCAAAAGCATCCGATGCACAGCTTGCGTCAATGTGTAAAAAGTCAAGTAAGCTCATCATGCTGGTGTTTATCACCGGTTTTGTTGGAATGAAACGACTATTTCCCCCCTGGACGGGATGCCAGTCTATCACAGGTTACTTCCCAACCTATTTTGCCAGTACCTGGGTTGAGAGAAGCAATTATGGTAAAGTGTTTTGCTCAAGCACCACATTCCTGGCCAGGATTCGAACCCACAGCCACCGGAACACAAGTCTGATGCACTAAACTGCTCGACCATGACATCCATGGGCGGATCCAGAACATTTTTTAGGGGGGGGCTGAGAATCAAAAACAATTATTTTTCAGTACTACAAAGGGTGCCGCCACAGTTAGTACAGTACTAAGTAGGTAGGGAATGGGAGTGCGTTCTCCCCTCCCCTCCCCCTCTCTCTCTCTTTTTCTCTCCTTTAAAAAAAATTTTTTTTTAAACGATTTTAGGGGGGGGGGGCTACAGCCCCCCCTGGATCCGCCAATGACATCTCTTGATCTTACTTTAAAAACAACAGAACATATTTTAATAACGAATATTCATGAGTATACATTTTTTTAAAGAATAAGTTTGATTCAAGAAGTACATGAACTCAATATAAAAAACACTTCAACTGATATATTAAAGTACATTGAATTTATTTTACTTTTGTACATTTGTAAACTATTTTTGTAAATTTAAATTTACAGTTCATGTACTTAAACTCAGGCCTGTGATTTCAGGATTTTTTTTTTTACAAATCTTCTTTAACCCTAACTCCCTAGGCCCATTTGCTTACACATAACCTGAATCCTCCAAAATCCTTCAGTAGTAAAGCAAGCACATGACATGTATATGGCCAGGGACCCTCCCTGCATGCACGGAGCAATAAACATTGTCGTACATGTAGATATACCATGGAAATAACCTCAATCCTTCAAAATCCTTCACTTTAGCAAAGAGGATTTGGGAAGGTTAGGGTTAAAGAAAAGAAATTTCAAACAAGAAAGAAGTAGCCTGTAATCATAATTATGTGACCTGTTACAACGAAATGAGCATAAAGTCGCACTATACCATTTCACAGTACAGCGGGAAAAGTGAAAAATCAGAGGGGAGGTCTAATTTTTTTTGGTTATTATATTTGCAATTTGTAAATCTCCTTATATCGAATTCCAAATTTTCAGTTCGATCAGACAATTAAAAACCTCAATTTAAGGCCAATTTCGTTGGTAGCTTTTATCGTTTTTCTGACAAACAACTTGAAACAAAGACGGATGCAAATCCCCCTCTGGTGGATCGCTGTAACCCCCAAGTGTTATATATCATTGGAAATCTCTTGTTCTGCTGAATCCAGAAATACCAATAACTCAATTGTTTAAATTTCCAACTTAAAGCTCATTTTGTGGTGACAGGTCACATATGCTTTAGTTTTCCTTCTCAATCACACTACAATGTTAAATATAAGCATGCATTTTTTTTATTTTTACTGTTTGTAATACTTCATCTTTTGTAATAAATCTGCCCGACATTTTGGTTTACATTTGAAGTTCCTTTTATTTCACAAAATGCAAACAATCCGTATTAGACAGTAAGGCAACACATTTATTTGTACATGTTACAAAAGGAAGTTTAGGGTATGTGAAATAATCTTTTCTTGTAACAAGTGTGGTTCTGATAAGAATTGGTATTAAGGAATGTTCTTGATGTTTCAAACAGTGTACTCTGTCTTCATGTACAAAATAGGCACCAGCTATTTCCTTAACCCTTCTACACATGGAGGCCACTCCAATTCTTCAGCAACCTTCAGTACATACATGTACAAGCCTGCTGTCCTTTCCAAATAATCTTACAAAATCAACTGTGTGCCACCCAAGGCCACTGTAAATCGATGGGAGACCACCTTAGCCTGCAATCTCAGTGGTGTGACAGTGCACAGAAGGGTAACCATAGGAGGCCACTGGCAACAGCTATAATGGTTTGGAGTGGCCTGAATGGGTTGTTTCAAAAATTGCACTGATTGTAGGAGAGTTAAAAAAAACACACTTAGAAACATTCACTCATACTGTTGTTGATGTGTACATATTAATAGTTTTATTGTTTTTTAAATGTATGAATGGTGAAGATAATATGTAAATAAGGCTTTTTTAGGGAAGTTCGAGTATGAGAAATTTAACATACCAAACCTACAGAACAGGATATATCTTGCATGTACATTAGACCCAAATGTCCCATCTATAACTATCAATTAAAATTGCAACAGGTTTTTCTAACCATGCGATTTGATTTGACAGAAAGTTCCGCCTAGATGTTGTACATGCTTAAGAGGAGAGACTATACGACTATCAATTGTTTCAACTTAAAGACTTTCTGAAAGTTATGGATCATATTGAAAATATAATTACAATTAGATATCTTCAAATCATACTTCATATCAGTAATTTACATTGATTTATTCATGAGCTGCAGACAATCCAATCAATCTTCAACTCCCCAATTTGGATGCATTTGCTTCAAGAGGATAACCTAGAACCTAATAAGCCTCATTGAGGTACCACAGATACAATAGGAGGGTGCTGTTTAGAGTGGGTGAACTCTTGCTATGTGCCCTCCTACTGTATTGTGGCAAAGTTATGGAGCCCTGGATAAAGAGAATGCTACGACTAGAACGAGCGGAATGATTTAAAAAGTGAGTTTGTTTTCAATCACTGCCCAGGAGAAATGAGTTCATATTGTCCTCAGCCCACTTTCCACTACTTCCTGAACAAGCTTGTTCACGTTATGTTTGTGCCTGATGACCAAGTACCGTTTATCTCCTTTACCGTAAGAGTACGGTAAGACTGACTCCTTAAGATTGAAGCGACCACATGTAAGATGGATTGATTTCCTCTCATCTCTCCGTCCAGAGCGACCATAGTCCTCGAGGGTCTTACGGACTGCTTTCATGTCGGTCTGATGAGTTTTGCTATCCTTTGGGACTGGAATACTGAATCCAAACCCTTCATGGGAAACTTTCTCACTGGCCTGAATCAGTTCAACGATTCCATCTGTCCATCCCATCATCTTAAATGACCTATGTTGGATTCATCGATGGCAGTGTATTTTTTCTTTGAGGGTCTTTCACTAGAGATTTCATCACGCTTGATTGCAATGCCCTGTGCCTTGTCGGGGTTCTTCCTCGGAATAGGGCAGATTCATATCTCACTAATTTCTGGTTCATGTGTACAGCAGTAGCAATGGTCACCCCATTGATTATGGTTTCACACACATATCCAGTCTGGCTGTTAACTGTACGGATGTCATCGCTAGTTTCAAACAAGATTCGGACATGGGTACTCTGTGCCGAGTTTATCAAGATGCCAACTGAGGAAGTTGGGTTTTTGGGTTCAGTGAAGATAAATTTATCTGGGGTCCAAGTAGGTGGTGCTGCTCCACACCCGTTCTGCACATTTCCTGGAAATGTCTGCGTCTTAAATTTTTGATCCAAAGGCACAATCTCCTTACTGTAGGTTCTACCTAATTTACTCACTTTCTTCTCACTGGTTACAGTAAAAGCTGAACTCTCCAAATGGACACTGCTTTCTCAGATGCAGCTGTTTTAGAGTTGGGTTTGTTTCTAGCTTCTACGCTAGCCAGAAGTACGTCTCCCATGTAAAGATTGCAAAGCCATGTGAGGTCATCCTTAGGGCTCTTTCCACGACTTTTTTTTTTGCTGGAGGAATCTCAATATATTCCACATTTTTATTTATTTATTGCGCATTCTTCCACTGTGAAACTCTGATTTTCCCCTGCAAAACACAATCCCATTGTGTGTTTGTTTGTTTTGTTGTTGACGATGACCAGAAGATTAAAGAACTTCAATCCCTTCCGCCATCATATTCACTCTTGTCATCAATTCTGGATGGTACCTGCAATTCAAATTGAATCAACAATTATAAGCACTGTTGTAAACTTGTAATATGAAAAATCCTTCTTATATCACTAGAAATTTCTTAATGCCAATAAAAATAAATCTTTATATATAAACCTTTTTTTCCATGCTTGAGTAATACTAACAGTATAGCTGTGGTGACCGCAGCCCTACTACCTGACTTTTACAACTTCTGTCATTAACGGACGGTAGTAGCGCTGCGGTGAATGCCCATGGTAGTCCGTATGGACAAGTATCGATATCGAGCAGGCAATGTTCTGTTCCCCAAAAAGGTGTCCCAAACATGACAAATGCTCTTCAAACTCACCTCCAAGATTCTATGCCACCTACAGATGCCTCTTCTGAAGTTTAAAACCATGCAACTTGCATTGGCGAGATTTTATGAACATTTTAAGTTTGGAAAAATGCAAGATTGAACTAGTAAACATGGAAACTGCTGGATTTCCCAACAATGCATTGCGCGCATACACAATGACCCTCCTGCTACCGGTAAAAAACGAAAAACAGGCAGGTATGGCGCCACCTAGCGATTTTTCGTGTACCAAATGTAGTCGGTACGCTAAAAATTGCTAGGTGGCGCTATACTGCCTGTTTTTCGTTTTTTATCGGTAGCAGGAGGGTCATTGTGTATGCGCGCAATGCATTGTTGGGAAATCCAGCAGTTTCCATGTTTACTAGTTCAATCTTGCATTTTTCCAAACTTAAAATGTCCATAAAATCTCGCCAATGCAAGTTGCATGGTTTTAAACTTCAGAAGAGGCATCTGTAGGTGGCATAGAATCTTGGAGGTGAGTTTGAAGAGTATTTCTCATGTTTGGGACACCTTTTTGGGGAACAGAACATTGCCTGCTCGATATCGATACTTGTCCATACAGGACTACCATGGGCATTCACCGCAGCGCTACTACCGTCCGTTAATGACAAAAGTTGTAAAAGTCAGGTAGTAGGGCTGCGGTCACCACAGCTACAAACAATACAGGTTAGAAGGTGAATTGATGACATCTACGCGCAGGTGCCATTACAAAGGGCAAAATATTTGTCTGAAATTAATTTTTGACAAATCTATTTTTAGAAAATTTGGCTTATTACTATTTAGTTCAGCGATCACTGCTTATTATTCTTAATTTAAACTCCTGCTTGTCTTAAATTAATTTCCTTTAACTATTAAATGTTTAAAATTAAGGTTATTCACTTATTGAAAGAAAGTTATATTATGAAAGGAAAACAAAATAAAAAGGCCTCAACTTTTATAAAATATATATAACGTTATATTGGATCAAATTAACTTATTAAATTTATTGCATCCTTTCAATTAACGTTAAGGCCAAAAGAATGAAAGTCATAGATTTGCGTCCTCCGCCCGCATGTCCCGAAAGCTCCCGCCTAAATTTTTCATTATTTGCCAAAAAAATCATTATTTGCACAAAAAAGGTATTTCCACCAAACAAATTTAGTTCCAAATCATCCACATCAGTAAAACGAAGTTTTTACCAAATTTCCACCAGTATGTGCGCTATAATCATTTATTTATAGCACATGTTCTCTTAATACACGTCTTAGTCCCGCGTACGTCGTTCACAAAAAAGGTCGCATCGCGCTAAAACTGTTTGGTAAACTCCGTCCGATCCGCACCTGCAACTGTACCGCCTTCACATGCACAACACGTTCGCAGTTGAGCCTTCAGTATCTTATGCCTGTGTGCGGCCCATGCGTATAATGATGCACGTACGTACACAGGCGACCATACATACGGCGACACGCACGTGAACAGGAATGTTCAATCTCCTCTCCCAATAAAGATGTGCAAAACAATAAAAAGAGCCTTAATGACCAAAATGCTCCTTGTTACTCCTCTTTTCACCCTTCCCTCTCTCTCTCTCTCTCTCGCAGGTAGAAAGCATGTACACAAAGTGATTAATTAAGAATACGTCAAATTAGAAGAAACATCTTGTGATTGCGCTGTTATTAATGATCAATGGAAATAATGAAAAAAAGCCTCATGTGTTTTCGAAATTTCCCGGACGCAAATCTATGACTTTCATTCTTTTGGCCTAATCCAGATTTTGTTTAAATTGGAGTTTGAAAGTGATATTTAAATTGTGCCTTAGGTCGAGAGGGTTTTGGGGGCATGTTTATGTTAAGTTACTTTAGAGGCGAGTTGCATTAGGGGCTAGGAGAGTTTGGGGCGTGTTGGTGAACGTGTGGGGCGAGAAGGTTTTAGGGCGACTTGACTCATGACAATCATGTACATGTGCATGACGTGTACTTACTTGCTTCCATCAAACTCCATATTTGACCACACCATGGACATTGAAACCAACTGGTTTCCAGAGTAACGATCCCAGTTATTGATCATGAACTGTTTTCGTGCTTTCCAGTGGTTAACTGGCTCGTATGGGTGACGATGTCGCTCTAAAAATTCCTCCATCTCCATCGTCACGTTGGTTGATGACGCCATTTTTCAGTCAATGTTTTTTTTTAAATGCAGTATGCCTCTTGGTGGCGCCCTTCCACAAATAATGTATTGTGTTTGTGCCGCACCTGTCGAATTTCATGTCTCGCCTAGGCCTAGGACTCTCTAGGTTCAATCTAATCTGAAATGGCAACATCATCTAGTATTATTAGTAACAAGCGAGTTTGTCTTGCAAGCAGACCAGGTAATTTCAAAACAGTGGTTCAGCAGTGTTACTAATTTACAGTTGATGTATAGTCATGTTAATGTCAGGGGGTGCATAGTGCCAGTTGCACAGAACTGACTTTTATGCAATTCATGATTATTTTACTAGTACTAGTAGTAGTAGTACCATGGAGGAAGGAAAACTGTTTTCCTTCCTCCATGCTAGTACTAGTACTAGTGTGTTACTGTAGTGTTAGTGTTAGTTGGAAAGTTACTTCAGTTCAGTCATGTCAGTACACGGGAAGAATGTTGTATCCAACCGTCACTTTTTCTCGTTCATTATAACTAATAATGTAATCTTACTTCATAAGGTGGATAACATATGGATGATAATGGACATTATTTATATACTTCAAGTTATTCCAGAATATTTGTTTTATGAAAAATCAGGCATTTTTGGTATACAATGACTTCCTCAGCCATGTCAGTCTGATCTTGTCACCTCCCCCATTAGCCCTCCTACTCTAGGTGCACTTTAGTGGGAAGTTACTATAGTGGTCAAAACCAGTCAATTGACCGTTTTTGACTGTTGAATCAACTGTGCACACATGGGCACTGGTGACTTGTTTTGACCATTTAGGTAACTGCCACACACTGTGCTATGACTGCTGGTGACTGATAAGATCATTATCAGCTTCTGGGGATCACTGACTTGTTTTGACTGAACAAACAATGATAGGGTGCTGGAGGCTGACAGTTGTTGACTGATAAATCAATGCAGGGACACTTAGGCTAGGAGTCAATGACTTGTTTTGACTGATAAATTAATTTCTTTTGACTAAAGTGCTTATATCAGTCCAAAACGTTGACTCATTTTGACGACCATCCACATTACATGTACCAATTAAAAACAGTCACCTCATTTTGTCCAAAGTGCCTTTACCAGTCGAAAATGGTCGACTCATATTGACCACCTTCAACATTGCATGATAATGCTTTTACCACTACCAGTCAAAAACAGTCGACTGTTTTTGACTGATTGATGTACTTGCTACACATTAGGTTTGACAGTGTTTGACCAGTAAGTGCTGTAGATATACACTGGCATGAACTTTGAAATTTTGACTGATTTTGACCCTTGTAGTAGTAGGAGGGTTAGTGACCAACACAGTCAATGTACATGCGCAGTGGCAAATACAATAGAATTCATCTATTTTTTTTAGAAGGGAAATAAAGTCCGAAAACCATCATAAAAGCGGATTTTAAAAATAGTTTTCACTTTCTATACCCTCAGGCTCAAAAATCGATAAAATTACTTTTTAACTGGTTACTGGTTGCGAAAAAAAGAGGGAAAAAATTAACATTTAAAAAAAAAATTAAAATGTGGCGGTTGGATATGACATTCTTTCCCAGTACACTTTTCAAAATCCAATGATAAATTTGTCAAGCATTTGTAAGATATTTCAAATGTCTGTGGAAAAATAAAATCCTGGACCTAGAATGGGTCTACTTGGATGGGCTCATGCTCTGTGATACAGGTGTCTATAAACTTTCAAACACCAAACTTGCCCGATGAAGATTGGTCGGCTGGATCTATAGGGGTTTAAATGGACAATATTGTCATGATCAGAGCAGACTTTCAACAGGGCATGGAATCATGAACTTATGTGGGTGAATTTTTTCAGTCACTGAGTTAATCTAAAACTACATTGTAGCACTCTGATTCCTGTTGATGGTGACAATATTGCTTCTTTAATCCTCCTACACATGGAGGCCACTCCGATCCACAACATTCTGCTCTTGAGCAACCATCAGTACATACAGTGTGTACATGTACAAGCCTGCTGTCCTTTCCAAGTAATCTTACAAAATTAACTGTGTGCCACCCAAGGCCACTGTAAATGTTTGAACATAATAGTACGGCCTACAATGTATCGATGGGAGACCACTTTACCATGCAATCTCAGTGGTGTGACAGTGCACAGAAAGGTAACCATAGGAGGCCACTGGCAACAGCTAATGGCATGGAGTGGCCTGAATGGGTTGTTTCAAAAAATGCACTGATTGTGGGAGGGTTAAAGTGCAACATTAGGGATAATATGTAGGGATCAAAAGAAATAATTGCCCAGAAGCAAGAATTGAGGCATTTGTACAAACATGACAATCCCTAAAGTAGATAATAGGGCAGTGTGAGGGGTGAGCCTAGGAGGGGTGGAAACAGATACCAGCATTATATCATAATTAACCCTAACTCCCTGGACCAATTTGCTTACACATAACATGAATCTTCCCTAACTCCATTTGCTTACACATAACCTGAATCCTTCCTAACTCCCTAGGCCCATTTGCTTACACATAACCTGAATCCTTCCTAACTCCCTAGGCCCATTTGCTTACACATAACCTGAATCCTCCAAAATCTTTCAGTAGTAAAGCAAGCACATGACATGGGGGTCATGCCTATGTTCCCTCAGCCCTATGTTCCCTCAGCCCTATGTTCCCTCAATGCCTAACATTTTTTTTATATCCAAATTAGGCCCTATGTTCCCTCAACCCTATGTTCCCTCAACCCTATGTTCCCTCATGGAGTGTTAAGACTGGATGAGGGAACATAGGGCTGAGGGAACATAGGGTCTATTTAGGGCTGAGGGAACATAGGACTGAGGGAACATAAGGCTGAGGGAACTTGAGTACGGTCCCATGACATGTATGCACACATGTGTTTCTAATCTGTGGTACATGTACATGGCCAGGGACCCTTCCTGCATGCATGGAGCAATAAACAGTGTCCACTGACCCAGGCACTGACCTTGCAATCACTACAACAAACATGGATGTACATGTACCATGGAAAGGCAAGTATGCTTAATAACCTCAATCCTCCTAAATCCTTCACTTTGGCAAAGAGCATGTAGCATGTAACCTCAATCCTTCAAAATCCTTCACTTTAGCAAAGAGGATTTTGGAGGATTTGGGAAGGTTACGGTTAATTGATGTCTAAATTGACCTGTCTAATCAGTAATTAATTTCAAGAGAACAACTTCTCTGTATTACACCTCAGAATATTCCTTTCTGGGATTCCAGGTGTTTAATTAACTAGCTCAATTTATCAACATTGGTCATTTAACATTTTGACTTCTTACTGATAACATAGGATTAAAAGTCTAAATGTCAAATTATGAAAGCCCTTCCACTTTAGTCAAACTAAATTAAATGTTCCAGACATCTGCTTTTAACAAAAAGAAAACTAGTCAAACAGTAACAGCTAATTGAAATTATAAAATTAAATTTCAATAGCTTAATCTTCTTCTTTTTAATGATATTTAATAATACATGAAGGTGCAAATGGGATTCCTACTGTTGATAACTTCTTCATTGAAGACTGCTCAATGCCAGTACTTGAAGATGGCCAGATCCTTGTCAAGACATTGTGTTTGTCTGCCGATCCATATATGGTAAGGAAATAGCCTGGACATTGCATTCTTATGCAAGACTGTGCCCAGAATGTCCCATTTCCAAGAATTTCAAAGAAATTATTCACCATTGGTTAAATGTATGTAAATATAACATCCATACATTGTACAGAAACCAACCTGTGGAAGTTGCAGGTCATTTCATTGTGTCATTATTAACCCTAACCACTCCATATCCTGCATAATCCTCCAAGGGGAATTTTTTGGGGGAAATTCAGCACTGTTGGAAATTGGTACTTTCACCTCTTCAGATGGGACAAAATTACTACCTGGCAAGAAGTACAGGCCTTAAGTGCTGAATACGAAAGATCAACGAAAAGGGTTAATTAACCCTAACCCCTAGGTATTCTGTCTAGGTACCTTCCTGAATCCTCCAAAATCAATCAGTGCACTTTTGGAAACATGCCCTTATATTCAAAATGCACCATGCATTTTTGTTGATCTTTCATCTTCAGCACTTATGGCCTGTACTCTTGCCAGGTAGTAATTTTGTCCCATTTGAACAGGTGAAAGTACCAGTTTCCAACAGTGCTGAATTTTCCCCCAAAAAGTGCCCATTGGAGGATTTTGCAGGATTTGGGGTGGTTAGGGTTTTGAGAAAATGCATTGACATTTTTTTCTGCATTCATTCTAATATGGAAATGGACCACAGCCATCAAGTTTTGTTTATAGTATAATTCAGTAATTTAGGGAATGAATGGCAAATTCAATTACATAAGGAATGCCAACAAACATAAATTACTGAAACAGGATTTTTGAACCAGCTACCCCAACGTGAGCACTTCAGTGTTCTACCAACTCAGCTGCAGTATGACCAAACAGTGCTGCTTGGTCTACACTAAGTCAAATTTATATCTAAGATTTATTTCTTTCCATTGATGATAAACGTTGGTCCTGTGTATGGATGTCCTATTTGTGTAAGTTAAACATTTGAACACCATATTTATGAAAGAAAGAAAAATGTTAATACCCTTTCTAAAAATCTTGTGTAATATTCTGATGACGGCTAGAGTAGACCAGTCGAAACGTTGAGAACAAACCAACCGGCTCTTCTCAGAGCCATCACTTCTTCCAAGAAGAGATCATTACATGGTGTCACCCGAAAGAACTCAAGTATCTATCTCCACCATGAAAAGCCTCAAATCCTGCATTCTGGGTTGTATTATGTGTACATTTTCTTAATAATAGTTTCTTATCATTGATGTTTTTCTAGAGATGTAGGATGAACATCGACACCGGTACAGACTACGTATCACCATGGAAACTAGATACCACAATAGACGGAGGAGGGGTGGGTGTGGTCTTGAAGAGTAAGAACCGTGGTTATACGAAAGGGGAAATTCTGGAAGGTTTCCATTGGCCATGGCAGCTCTATGCAGCCTTAGACGTACAGGGCTTCAACTGTTTGATTGTAAATAAGGTAAGTATTCCAGATTACCCTCAAATAGTCATGTTGAGGGTGGTCAAAATGACAGTAAAAACCAGTCAAAAATGCCCCCTGTGTGCACATTTGGGTCAACAGTCAAACCAGTCAATTGACTGATTTTTGACCACTATAGCTACTTCCCACTAAAGTTCAGCTACAGTAGGAGGGTTAAAGTTAATAGCATTGGTAATGTTGACAAAACTGCTTCTGTAACTATTATCCTTAATTTTGTTGAATCTATACATTCTAGTCAGTAGAGGGCAGTATTCATTCACATAGTGGATAGTACTGATATTAGTTTTTCGTTACGTGCAAAACGTAAGATTAATGAAATTCCTAAATATCATATTTATCATACCTTCAATACCTAACTTAGCTTGTGTATGAGATGTTAGTTCCCTAATTTGCTTATTTCTAACTTTGCTTATCTACCAACAGGTGGACATTAGTTTGATTGGAAAGCACTGGTCGCTAATGCTTGGTCTGTACGGCATATCAGGTATATCAGCTTATCTTGGTATCAAAGAGAAAGGACACGTGGTACCAGGCAGTAATCAGACATTTGTTGTGAGTGCCGCTGCAGGGTCTTGTGGATCGTTTGCAGGGCAGGTGAGTTGAATTCATCTCATTTATACCTTACCCTTATCAACCAAACAATTACTTACAATATCATCCCCAACAGTTGTGGAACCTTGTTGTATTGTACATCAAACAAAACAGCTGTTATTCTAAATGCTGTTGTTGTGAAAGTTCATCTGTATAGGTTTATGATGTTAAATAACTTCAACTTCAATCCCTACCTATCCCCATTCCTCCCTACCAATCCCCACCTAATCCTCTATCCCCATTCCCCTCTCCCCTTCCATCCCTACCCAATCCCCATTCCTCTTTCCCCTTCCATCCCTACCCTATCCCCATTCCCCTTCCATCCCCACCCAATCCCCATTCAATGCCCATTCCTCTATCCCTACCAATCCCTACCCAATCCCTACCAATCCCCATTCCTCTCTCCCCTTCCATTTCTACCCAATCCCCACCCTATCCCCATTCCCCTTCCTCTTTCCCCTTCCATCCCCCATTCAATCCCCATTCCTCTATCCCCTTCCATCCCTACCCTATCCCCATTCCCCATGCCCCTCTCCCCTTCCATCCCTACCCAATCCCCACCCAATCCCCATTCCTCTCTCTCCTTCCATTTCTACCCAATCCCTACCCTATCCCCATTCATCTCTCCCCTTCCATCCTTACCCAATCCCATTCCTCTTTCCCCTTCCATCCCTACCCAATCCCTACCCTATCCCTTTCCCCATTCCCCCTTCCATCCCTACCCAATCCATCCCCCACCCCCCTCTCTCTCATAGTCATTCTAACTTGTTTCCATTACATTCATGTACTTGTATGTATTGATGTGTTACATTGTGTTTTATTTTTATTTATGGAAAGTGTACATTGCTATATGTACATTGTGAATGTGTACCTGAATTTTCAGTCATACACTTTGATCATCTACTTAAAAGGCAGAGTCACCATTTTCCCACTGCAAACATCAATTAAGGACAAAATTACTTCATTTTAACCCTAATTTCCTATTATTATTATTATACATTTCTGGTAATGAAACCAAGGATTCCTCAAAAGCACACTTAAGCACTGTAGCTCAGAAGCCTGAGGAAACCTGTAAACAAGGGCGCTTGCTATGTGAACCAGAAACACCAGGGTGAACCCCTACTCTTCCACGATAAGTGTTCTGGTTTTTTTTACGTGCATTACGTAATCCAGTACACGGGACCTACGGCTTAACGTCCCATCTGAAGGATGAAGCAATTATGGTTAAGCGCCATGACCAGCCACTTTGTTTATATTAGAAATTCTTTCATGATTTGTTTGTGATAGTACCTATATGTTGTATCTCTTCTGCTAGATAGCCAGATTGGAAGGATGCAGTAATGTCGTAGGCATTTGTGGTACAGATGAGAAGTGCTCTTACATAACAGGGGAGCTTGGCTTCAACCATGCCATTAATTATAAGACAGAGAATGTAGGGGAGCGACTACAAGACTGCTGCCCGGACGGAGTACAGGTTTACTTTGATAATGTTGGAGGGTCGATCAGTGATGATGTCATTCAGCTGGTGAGTGAAAAATACTCCCCTAACAATATTTGTTATTATAACAAAGTACAACTTTCATGAATGATGAGGAACAACCCTCCACTCAAAAATGATAAGTAGACAAATTAACCCTAACCACCCCATATCCTCCAAAATCCTCCAAGGGGCACTTTTTTGGGGGAAAAATTCAGCACTGTTGGAAACTGGTACTTTCACCTCTTCAAATGGGGCAAAAATTACTACCTGGCAAGAAGTACAGGCCATAAGTGCTGAATATGAAAGATCAACGAAAATGCATGGTGCATTTTGAAGATAAGGGCATGTTTCCAAAAGTGCACTGGAGGATTCAGGAAGGTTCCTAGCCAGAATGCCTAGCCGGGTTAGGGTTAATAAGTACATAAGGGCAATTCCATGGTTACTCACGTTACGTTTTTGAGGTATTGGGCCCACTCTTAATGCCATAATTTCCTTATTTCTATATTTCGCTCATCGGTTTTTTTCAAAGTAGTTGCATTATACCTAGACTTTACTCAGTACAACAATATAATTTCAGCAATTTGTTATATGTACGCTGTATAAGAGAAAAATTCTGGTTACTCGCATTACATTTTTCGGACATGCATAACATGTTGCTTTTTCTCTTATATAGCGTACATATAAAAAATTTCTTACATTTTTTGTGCTGAGTAAGATCTGGGTATAATGCAACTACTGTGAAAAAACTGATGAGTGAAATATATATTATGGCATCAAGAGTGGGCCCAAAAATGTAAAGTGAGTAACCGTGGAATTTCCCATATAGACAATTACATTTAAAAATACACTAATCCGTCGACCAGTTTACTGGGTGCCGCCATAACTGCGGTGGTACCTACATTCTGCGTTAAGTGTTCGTTTCCTACGCAGTCCAGTGCTTCTTCAACCAATCCGAGCACTCTATTTAACGAAAGGCTAGCGTGCTGCGTATTTGAAAATGCGTGTGACGAGCGTGTGCAGTGTGGTACCACTGCAGTAATGGCGGAAAACAGTGGTCGCCGGATTAGTCTATAGAGAGGATTCACAAAAGTAATGGCGGAAAACAGTGGTTGCCGGATTAGTCTACAGAGAGGATTCACAAAAGTAATGGCGGAAAACAGTGGTTACCGGATTAGTCTACAGAGAGGATTCACAAAAGTAATGGCGGAAAACAGTGGTCGCCGGATTAGTCTATAGAGAGGATTCACAAAAGTAATGGCGGAAAACAGTGGTCGCCGGATTAGTCTATAGAGAGGATTCACAAAAGTAATGGCGGAAAACAGTGGTCGCCGGATTAGTCTATAGAGAGAGGATTCACAAAAGTAATGGCGGAAAACAGTGATCGCCGGATTAGTCTATAGAGAGGATTCACAAAAGTAATGGCAGAAAACAGTGGTCGCCGGATTAGTCTACAGAGAGGATTCACAAAAGTAATGGCAGAAAACAGTGGTCGCCGGATTAGTCTATAGAGAGGATTCACAAAAGTAATGGCTGAAAACAGTGGTTACCGGATTAGTCTATAGAGAGGATTCACAAAAGTAATGGCGGAAAACAGTGGTTACCGGATTAGTCTATAGAGAGGATTCACAAAAGTAATGGAAAACAGTGGTCGCCGGATTAGTCTATAGAGAGGATTCACAAAAGTAATGGCGGAAAACAGTGGTCGCCGGATTAGTCTATAGAGAGGATTCACAAAAGTAATGGCTGAAAACAGTGGTCGCCGGATTAGTCTACAGAGAGGATTCACAAAAGTAATGGCGGAAAACAGTGATCGCCGGATTAGTCTATAGAGAGGATTCACAAAAGTAATGGCAGAAAACAGTGGTCGCCGGATTAGTCTATAGAGAGGATTCACAAAAGTAATGGCAGAAAACAGTGGTCGCCGGATTAGTCTATAGAGAGGATTCACAAAAGTAATGGCTGGAAAACAGTGGTTGCCGGATTAGTCTACAGAGAGGATTCACAAAAGTAATAGCGGAAAACAGTGGTCGCCGGATTAGTCTACAGAGAGGATTCACAAAAGTAATAGCGGAAAACAGTGGTCGCCGGATTAGTCTACAGAGAGGATTCACAAAAGTAATGGCGGAAAACAGTGGTCGCCGGATTAGTCTATAGAGAGAGGATTCACAAAAGTAATGGCTGAAAACAGTGATCGCCGGATTAGTCTATGGAGAGGATTCACAAAAGTAATGGCAGAAAACAGTGGTCGCCGGATTAGTCTACAGAGAGGATTCACAAAAGTAATGGCAGAAAACAGTGGTTGCCGGATTAGTCTATAGAGAGGATTCACAAAAGTAATGGCTGGAAAACAGTGGTTGCCGGATTAGTCTACAGAGAGGATTCACAAAAGTAATAGCGGAAAACAGTGGTCGCCGGATTAGTCTACAGAGAGGATTCACAAAAGTAATAGCGGAAAACAGTGGTCGCCGGATTAGTCTACAGAGAGGATTCACAAAAGTAATGGCGGAAAACAGTGGTCGCCGGATTAGTCTATAGAGAGAGGATTCACAAAAGTAATGGCTGAAAACAGTGATCGCCGGATTAGTCTATGGAGAGGATTCACAAAAGTAATGGCAGAAAACAGTGGTCGCCGGATTAGTCTACAGAGAGGATTCACAACAGACATGTTGATTTGCATGATACTCAACATGGCCTCTCATGATTCAATACTGGTACAAAAACTTGTACAATCACATGAAAATGACATAAAATGTTTGTTGACCTTACAGATGACCCCAGACTCCCACGTCATCCTGTGTGGTCAGATCTCGGTATATAACAAAGACATACCATATCCACCACCACTTCCAGCCGAGATGGAAAGAATCTTAAAAGAAAGGAACGTCACAAGGGATCGTTTCTTAGTGCTCAACTATATTGACCAGTTTTCTGAAGCCGTGGGAAAACTCTGTGCTTTATACAAGAAAGGCGACATCAAGGTATGTGAGCTAGGGGTGAAGCAGGGGGAGGGGGATAATTGTTACCCAGCAAGTGCCAAATTATTAAGTCGTAGACTATTCATTGAATAAATAAAAGCAAACTACATAAAGCCAAAAAAAGTCTTCTTTTTCTGGTTTCCGTACTCGTTGCCTCAGACCTGCACGTTGACAATTTTCATTTTTTGTTTTTTTTTGGCTATGAAACATCCAATTGCATCCAAAATTGCTGGATTGATCAGAATTCTGCCACGCTGCGTTTTAAACGATTTTTTTCACATAGGCGTATCGTTATTTGCCTGATTTGTGTGGCCTCTCTTAGACACCTCAATACGATGGTCGCAGTTTGATATTAAGATCGTTTGTCAACTTCCAATACCTCGGGTAGCTAATATCGACTGTCCACCCGAAATAAACCATGTTATATTTGTTTTACTATACCTTATACATATTCTCTAGTTCGGCATCATTGAGCATATGTGTTAAACTACTACGCATGCGTATTTACCCTGTGCGTGAATACTCGCGGGCGCTTGGTAAACAGCCAAAATAGCATCTGGCACGTGATGGTGAATGGACCAGTGAGAATTCGGCTCTCTATCATGAATATGTATGAGGTATAGTAATATTTAATAACTCGTTCCTTTCTTTCTCAGATCAAAGAGACTGTGGCTGAAGGGCTAGAGAATGCTCCGTACGCTTTTGTATCCATGATGACTGGAGGAAACATTGGCAAACAAATAGTTCATGTATCTGACCCGCAATATTGATTAACCCAATAGCACTTATTCCAGTTGGGTGGATCTGAATGATCCTAAAGATAAATTGTAATAGTAATAAGCACGTACACATTTTGACTAGCGCTGACAAACCTTCACCAAATTCTGTTGAGAAGTACTTGTCACAAAAAATGTCTGACAATGAAGTATTAAACATGGAGAAAGTGAACAGGTACATGTAGTTGATATCCTCACACAATCACCTACATAAACTCACACACACTGGTTCCCTGAAAAAAATTCATATGCTTTGATGAAATTTGTTTGATTATGACATAATGATCTAAAAATAAGTAATCGTGCACTATTACACATAAGTCTGTGATAGCAGATGTAATTCTGAGTACATGTATGTGCATGATATAGACATTTAACACACTGCGGCCATCTTTGTCATATTCCCTGCATACACAATGACAATGACAGTTCTAATTCTCATTTCATGGAAAGGTGCCAGACTATTTTTTCCTTCCAGCCTCGGTTTGGTTACATTGATTTGAATGGAAGAAAAACATGATGTCTCCACCGTTAAAACCCTCCTGCTATTGCTGCACTTTACTGGGAAGTTGCTATAAAGGGCAAAATCAGTCAACTGCCTGTTTTGACTGTTGACCCAAATGTGCACACAGGAGCATTTTTGACTGGTTTTTACTGTCATTTTGACCTGTAAATGTACTTACTACACGTAAGGTTTTGACAGTGTGACTTTTCAGTGCACTAGATATACCTTGGCAAGTATATCAACATTTTGTCTGATTTTGACCCTTGTAGTAGTAGGAGGGTTTTAATGAGGTCCATTGAGAGCAGTGGAGAAGAACTGGTAAGTCTCCCATTGTTGTCATTTGGAATAAAGTGCTATTATTTGTATATATGTATATGCCTGGGAAATTTTCATCAAGCTGCTAAGCGATTAAATGTGTGAAGCAGAAACTACATGTGTGGTAAATTGATAGATTATCAACATGGGTTTTATTACTTCCATACAGTTGTCAGCGTCATTATGCTTAACCCTACCCCCCCCCCCCCCCCAGGTATTCTGGCTAGGAACCTTCCTGAATCCTCCAAATGCCCTTATCTTCAAAATGCACCATGCATTTTCGTTAATCTTTCATATTCACCACTTATGGCCTGTACTTCTTGCCAGGTAGTAATTTTGTCCCATTTGAAAAGGTGAAAGTGACCAGTTTCCAACAGTGCTGGATTTTTCCAAAAAAGTGCCCCTTGGAGGATTTTGCAGGATATAGGGGTGGTTAGGGTTAATGCAAATTGTTTAGCAACTTTTGTTCTGCTAAGGAGCTTTTTGAAATTTGTTTTTGATGTAAACGATGAGATTTAAGTCTGTTTGAGGTCATTTTCAGTATTTTCAAGGATAAATTCAGTGTCTGTGGTGTGAATGAAGCGATCCATGAATACTGTTGTAAAAAAAAACTGCTATTCCATGATTCCCACCTGTGTATTGATAACAGAAGAGCTTCACCGAGTGTTTAATTCCAGAAAATGTATACTGTATTTTGTTTTAAAGTTTATTTATACTTCTGAAAAGAACTGTAGGTTACAACAAAGGAGTTGTAACCTCCAGTTCTTTTCAGAACTAATTACTACTCAATAGAGAATTTCACATGGTGTCACCGCAATTAGTCTTACTTATCCTCTTCACCATGCAAAGCTACAGGTTTTACCTGTATTTTGATTTTATTCATTTCAGTTCTGTTGATGCATTTAAGGAGAAGATAATTCTAATATGGAATTTAGGAAAGAATGTTCTTTCCTACAAACTAGTAATAACATTTCTCAAAAATGCATGGAAGATTATTTTTGTATTGATTTTAATTTTTAATAACCAAATTCTATACTTAATCTTCACCAGCTAATGATGCAGTGTATGCAAATATTACATGCTGTATCAGTCTTCAAGAAACTCACGGGAAACAGTATCAGTACTGACAAAAACAGGTGTTTTTTATAACTTTGATCTGCTTAAAGGGGGGTAGGCATGGGCGGATCCAGAACATTTTTTAGGGGGGGCTGAGAATGAAAAACAAAGCACTGAGGGGGCACTGAGGGGGAAATGAGAGTGCATTCTCCCCTCCCTTCCTCTCCTTTTTTTTTTAATTTTACGATTTTTGGGGGGGGGGAGCTACAGCCCCCCTAGCGCCCCCCCCCCCCCCTTGGATCCGCCAATGGTAGGGTAATTACACCAGATACCTCCATCCTCTTCCATGTTTATAATTGCATTTCAACATAACACTTTGCCTTCCTATATTTTGTTAACCAGTTCGCGTCGGGAATAAAAAAGTTTTTCTGGGCCCCTGTGGCGGGTTTCTTTTTCCCACACACACGTTAATGGGAGCTTCCACAGCGGGTGGCCGGCACTTCCGAGCATGCATACAAATATTCCGGAGTTTCCTATGGCGTGTATAGACGCTCTCCGAGCCGTGGTGCAAAAACAAATTGCGTGTATACACGGCCTCCGACGCGAACTGGTTAATGTGATACTAATTATGCATAAATGGGTTATAGCTTTTTAGCATTTCACAATGTTGAGCTGGATGCTTTATATTTTTATAAATTATTTATTGAAGTACTTTTTACCACGGCAGTATGTAATAACTTACAATTGTAAAACTTCCAAAGAAATGTCCACATAGGTCTTGCACAGACTAGTTGTCTCAATTTTCAGTCATATTATTTTCAGTACAAAACGTTTAAACAATAAATTGATACATGTCTATACATCCTAAGGAAATGAAGTAGAGTAACAAACCATATTGAAGTTTGTTAAGTATTTTTTTTTTTTTCTTGGTTGAGGATGCCGTTTTTTTTTCAGTGCATCCAGTGATAGATTTCGCCACTTGGTGGCGCCCTTTTCCTTTTTTGTGCTGCACACACGAGACTGGGGTGACAAACTATGGAAGTTTGTTTTAGCGTTTATTTTTTTTATTGTCTTATAGTTCCTGCACTGTGCGTCTCATAAGTGATCAAATTGACAAATTGGACTTTGTTTCACACGCCTAAAATAGTCGTCTTCTGTGCAAAATGTGGATTGTTTTGATGGAATTTAAAAAAAAAAACACTTGCCATGTTTTATTTTCAAGCTGGCCACATGATCAAAATGGGGTGGATTCAAATGCTTATTTAGGGGCTCATATAGCTTGAACAGTTTACATTCTTCTTTTTATAATGTAAAAATAAATAAATATTTTGTTTTGCATTAAAGTCCATGTACATAATTTCAATATTAATTTGATATATTCAACATTTGCACAACACTGAATAATAACATGTTAAACTGTGTGTGGCATTGTTAAAAAACCTTAATAATAAAAACAGTCAAGCATTTGTTTCATATCATTGTAAAATTAGCCTTTCTGTTTTTACATATGAACTTTAATCGTAATTTGTCCATGTATGAAATCCCCTATTTTAATATATCCATACGTTTGTTGAATCACGATATACCATAACCCTCCTACTGTAGCTGAACTTTAGTGGCAAGTAACTATAGTGGTCAACTGCCCATTTTGACCTGTAAATGTACTTACTACATGTAAGGTTTGACAGTGTAGTGTACTAGATATACCTTGGCAAGTATATCAACATTTTGACTGATTTTGACCCTTGTAGTAGTAGGAGGGTTAAAGGGGAATATTGTTATGATAAGGTCATATTACCATTGTTGCTGCATAAATGAGCCAGTAATTTTCAATGACTGTGTTCATTTTTAAAAAAGGACACCGATTCCATGCCCTGTTGAAAGTGTGCTCTGATCGTGACAATATTGCCCCTTTAAACAAGCAATCTGTGAGTGTTTAAGAAGACAAACATTCTGTTTGAAAATTATTTGACTAATCTTACTCAAATCATATCACGTCCGCCGTATATTTTCAAGGGATGTTTGATTTCATGTAAAACTGATCATTCGTGGTTTTTTTTTTTAGATTACCAACAGCAGCCCAACCTGTCCAAAGTCAAACCAATCTTGGCGTTGTTGGTCACATAATGAATGTAGAGATGCCAACATTCCAAATTGAAAAAGAGTAATTCGCCTAACGAAAGGTTTTCATCATGTAAACGGCTAATGAACTACAGTGTGTGTGCCGTAAACACATGTGGTTCTTTACGTCGTTGGTTTCGCGGCTGGCCAAAAATTGATACAAGGATCGTACAATCGTAATTGGACTCAATAAATCGTAAATGTTGGCATCTCTGTGAATGAACTTAAAATTAGTGGAGTTACATTTTGAAAATAATTCTTGAAAAGAGAATAATTGATTATACTACATACAAAACAATTAAATATGTACTTTTAATATATCCTGGTACCAGTTGCTTGATAATTAAATCCTTCAGTAGTAAAAGCAAGCACATGACATCTGTGATACATGTACATGGCCAGGGACCATCCATGGAGCAATAAACAGTGTCCACTGACCCAATCACTACAACAAACATACATGTACCATGGAAAGGCAAGTGTGCCTAATAACCTCAATCCTCCAAAATCCTTCAGTAGTAAAGCAAGCACATGACATGTATGCACACACGTGTTTCTAATCTGTGATACATGTACTTGGGTGAAATTTGGCAAGCTTAGTTTCATATTCCGTGATGAGGAACCCCCACTAACGTTGAAGAAACAGATTTTCAATCAGTGCATTATTCCAGTACTCTCTTATAGGGCAGAAACCTGGACAACAACTAAGAGGCTGGAGAAGAAGTTAAGAGTCACAGAGAGAGCAATGGAAAGGGTCTTGATTGATGTCACAAGAAAGGGCAGGGTTAGTAACCAAGACTCGAGGAAGAAAATCAAACAAGTGAGGTGGGCTGGTCATCTAGCTAGGAGGCAAGATGACAGGTGGACCCATGAGCTGATAGACTGGACACCGAGAGCATATACCAGAGGGAGATGTAGACAAAGCAGAAGGTGGATGTATGACATCAGAGAATATGGTAGCATTATGTGGAAGAGGACATCACAGGACAGAGTGACACGGAAAGCTGATGAAGAGGCCTTCCTCTTGCAGTGGAGCGAAATAGGCTAGACAGACATGTACATGGCCAGGGACCCTCCTTGCATGCATGGAGCAATAAACAGTGTCCACTGACCCAAGCACTGACTACAACAAACACGGATGTACATGTACCATGGAAAGGCAAGTATGCCTAATAGCCTCAATCCTTTAAAATCCTTCACTTTAGCAAGAAGGATTTTGGAGGATTTGGGAAGGTTAGGGTTAAAAAGAACAAAATCCAAAAGCGGTGTCTTTTATGAGATGGCGTATGACCTTTTATGGTTACCACCTAATTCAAATTTGCATACTACATCTCCGCATCACTCTTTTGCAAATAGACTGGTTCCAGATCATCTGTGGTACCAGACTGAAATCTGAAGCTTTTGAAGACGGTGTCCTGATATGACACAGTTGTTCCAGCTCTGGCTGTTACTGGTCAACATTGGTCACATGCACTCCCCACTTTGGATGTGTTTGCTACAAGAGGTTAACCTAGAACCTAATAAGCCTCTTTGAGGTGTCACAGACACAATAGGAGGGGGCTGCTTAGAGTGGGTGAACTCTTGCTATGTACCTCCTACTGTATTGTGGCAAAGCTATGGAGCCCTGGATAACGAGAAGAATGATTTAAAAAGTGAGTTTGTTTTCAATCACTGCCCAGGAGAAATGAGTTCATATTGTCCACAGGTACCGCCACTTTCCACCATGTCCTGAACTAGCTCGTTCAATTTACGTTTCTGTCTGACGATCAAGTACCGTTGTGCTCCCTTACCGTAAGACTGACTCTTGAGATTGAAGCGACGACATATAAGGTGGATTGCTTTCCTCTCATCATTGGAGAGCTCAGAGGTGAAGATGAGATCATCTCTCCGTCCAGAGGAAACATAGTCCTCGAGGGTCTTACGGACTGCTTTCATGTCGATCTGATGAGTTTTGCTATCCTTCGGGACTGGAATACTGAATCCAAACCCTTCACGGTTAATTTTCTCACTGGCTTGAATGGGTTCAACGATTCCGTCCTTGGCAAGTGCTCCACCTGTCCATCCCATCATCTTAAGCATCTTATGACCTATGTTGGATTCATCGATGGCAGTGGATTTGCTCTGTGAGGGTTGAGTTCTTTGAGCAGAGATTTCATCACGCTTGATTGCAATGCCCTGCGCCTTGTCAGGGTTCTTCCTCAAAATCGGGCAGGTCTGTTTAAGCAATGCCAAGGCTTTATCAGCAGATTCATATCGCACTGATCTTTTGTTCATGTGTACACCGGTAGCAATGGCCACCCCGTTGATTATGGTTTCACACACATATCCAGTCTGGCCGTTAACTGTACGGATGTCATCGCTAGTTTCAAACAAGATTCGGACATGGTTACTCTGTGCCGAGTTTATCAAGGTGCTGACCGAGGAGGCCGGGTTGATGGGTTCAGTCAGGACAAATTTATCTAGCGTCCAAGTAGGAGGTGGGGCTCCACACTTATTCTTTAAATTCACAGGAAATTTCTGTGACTTCAATTTTTGATCCAAAGGCACAACCTCCTTACTGTAGGTTCTACCTAATTTACTCACTTTCTTCTCACTGGTTACAGTAAAAGCTGAACTCTCCAAAATGGACACTGCTTTCTCAGATGCAGCCGTTTTAGAGTTGGGTTTGTTTCCAGCTTCTACGCTAGCCAGAAGTACGTCTCCCATGTAAAGATTGCAAAGCCATGTGGGGTTATCCTTGGGGCTCTTGCCACGACCCTTTCTGGCATACGGCATATTTGCTGGAGGAATCTCAATATATTCCACATCTGGTCTCAGTGATAGTCTGGCACCAGCATTGTGAAGCCTATTAAGTGCTGATCCAATGCGATTGTTATTGGCACCTTGCCTCTTCAAGTTGACTGCTATATCAGAGATGATTCTGTCCTGTCCTGCCCCAGACCCTGAAAGGTGAGGTTTGCTCCTCGGTCCTGATTGGGTTGCACTGCTTGTCTGTCCGAGACGGGAATCATATCCTGCAACTGCTCGCTCTTTGGCACTATGTCTTATCTCCGTTTTCTGGACTTTGTTATTCCCTGCTCCATCCTCCTCAAGACTCCGTTTAACTGTTTCCCTGCTCATAGCCGGTGCCGTCAATGGTTTGGCATGATCTTTGGGTTTTGATTTACTCACTGTCTCGGTGGGTTGGTTGTCAACATCCGAGGAAGGATCATCTATGGTAATTCCTTTTGCCATTTCCTGCACTCTTGTCATCAATTCCGGTGGATATCTTCAACAAAGAGAACACCACACAAGAGTTTATTGCATTCATCTATCAGATAATGATCAATCACCAAGTCTTAAGCTTTTTGTTTGTTTTTTTGTTTGTTGGTAGTTTGTTTTTGTAGGGCAAATACACACAGCTCTAACTAGTGCAATGGCATTAACCATAATTCCCTAGGCCCATTTGCTTACACATAACCTGAATCCTCCGAAATCCTTCAGTAGTGATTAGTAGTAAAGCAAGCACATGACATATATGCACACATGTGTTTGAAATCTGTGATACATGTACATGGCCAGGGACCCTCCATGCATGCATGGAGCAATAAACTGACCCAACCTTGTAATCACTACAACAAACATGGATGTACATGTACCATGGAATGTATGCTTAATAACCTCAATCCTCCAAAATCCTTCACTTTAGCAAAGAGGATTTTGGAGGATTTGGGAAGGTTAGGGTTAATAAAATCAAAGGACCTTCTTGCATATACTATAGTAATGTTTATTCCTAAATTGGGAGATGCGCGAATATTGTGAATTGACAATATAAAATGCAAAAGTACTGAATTGAAAACAACTGAAAAGGGGAAAGGAGGGAAAAAAGTTTTATTTAAGAATAAATTGTCTGTACTGTCCGTCTGTCTGTTTGTGGCAAATGAAACGGGTAAAATGTCGTATTCGACCGCCACTTTTTCTCATTCAATATAACCAATAATATAATCTTACCTAACCAGTAAGGTGGAGAACATATGGATGATGATGGACATATGTATACTTCAAATTATTCCAGGATATTTATTTCATGAAAAATCAGGCATTTTTGGTATACGATGACTTCCTCAGTCATGTCAGTCTGATCTTGTCAACTCGCCCATTAGTGACCAACACGGTCATTGTACATGCGCAGTGGCATCTATAATAGGATCCTTCTATTTTCTGAAGGGGAGGATATTTTTTAGAAGGAAAAAAAAGTCCGAAAACCATCATAAAATTGGATTTTAAAGATAGTTTTTACTTTCTGTACCCCCAAAAATCGACAGAATTTTTTTTTAACTGGTTAGTAGTTGCAACAAAATTCCCCCAAAACCCTTAAAAAGTGGCAGTCGGATACGATATTCTTTCCTATTTGGAAAATGGCGTTAAAACACGCATCCCTTTCTGGGAATATTAATTGCAAAAACTTCCAAATGACCCTTCTGTCGGCCGTGCTACCGACATACAGCAATCAAGTTGTCACAAATATTCAAGTCGTCATGAAGGTCGAGTTATCTTGTAGGTCGAGTTGTCACAGGGTTCGAGTTGTCTCGTATGTCGAGGTTTTTTTGGTCGAATGTCGATGTCGAGTTGTCATAAATGCCAAGATGTCTGATGACCGTGTACGTGTACACGATGAGACATGTCACATGTGAGTATTTTGATTTTTGGGTTGTCATGTTTGTAGCTAGCCCCACCAGTGTGGCACGGACCTGTATCCTTAGCCACACGTTGGTCTCATTGCCGCTAACGGCGGGGTTTTCTAGGAATTTTCTAAATTCCAGGCGCTGAAATTGACGATATTTGCAACTATTTTGACAGGCTAGATACGTTCCTTAGATGTTGAACTATCTAGGCGCCCCCCCAAAAATGGTTATTTTACTTACATTTCGTCTCATATAGGCCCGAAAAGATTACAAGACGATCGGCATTGTGTTTCAACGAGGACGGCCATTTTGAATGAAGAGTGTGTGAATGGGAAAACAACTT
Source organism: Zoroaster sp. YZ-2022 (assembly GCA_029582265.1). Taxonomy (NCBI): domain Eukaryota; kingdom Metazoa; phylum Echinodermata; class Asteroidea; order Forcipulatida; family Zoroasteridae; genus Zoroaster; species Zoroaster sp. YZ-2022. The sequence goes on along the minus strand of CM055833.1, from coordinate 26,791,148 downwards.
TACGACGGCTGTTTTATGTGTGCACAGACAAATTGCAAAGATGGTTCAAGCGGGGTTTGGGTCTATTTGGGGGCGTGAATTTCTTAATAAAATTCCTGGGCTACAGGGAATGGGCCCAATTATTAACATTTTGGCCATCCATCATTATCAATAATACTGATAATATTATTACTATTATTATTTTGTTAAACAACAATATGCTATCTAGTATCAGTGACATCCTCAAACATGAAATACTTCATTGATTCGATCATTATTGCCTGTCAATGAATGGTGTTTTAAACATTTTTCTTTTGCTGAATTATATTGTGGACACAAACAAAATAAAATTAATAAGGTAAATATACAATTGATTTAATTTTGCCCAAACACCGTCATGTGTATAGCACTGTACATGTATACTCAGTGCTTTCCGAGTCTCTGTGAAAAACTACACAGGCAGGACTCGGGCGGGATTCGAACCGGCAACATCCTGCTTACTAGTGGAGACGTCTTAACCTCTCGACCACCGAGCTTGCCCGATGGTGATTGGCTGGCTAGAATCCTCATAGCAGCGGGTTCTGCGATATATGGTAAATATATGCCCTACTTATTGTAGTAAAAGTAAACAATTGAATCCAGGAACTGGGCATGTTTTATTTATTTATTAATATTTAATTTTAATTATACACAGGCCTATATTAGTTATATCACATTTTATATCACATTTTAGCACATAAAAATGCTCTGACTACCGACAACACGTGCAACGAACGGAATACTAGACGCTAAAATATGAGCAAGTATGTGCACACATAAAACAGCCGTCGTAAAGTTGTTTTCCCATTCACACATCTTCATACATTCAAAATGGCCGTCCTCGTTGAAACACAATGCCGATCGTCTTGTAATTTTTTCGGGCCCTATATCAATCATATGAGACGAAATGTAAGTAAAATAACCATTTTTGGGGGGGCGCCTAGATAGTTCAACATGTAACGAACATATCTAGCCTGTCAAAATAGTTGTAAATATCGTCAATTTCAGCGCCTGGAATTTAGAAAATTCCTAGAAAACCCCGCCGTTAGCTGCAATGAGACCAACGTGTGGCTAAGGATACAGGTCCGTGCCACACTGGTGGGGCAAGTTTGTAGCCTACTTACTTGCTTCCATCAAACTCCATATTTGACCACACCATGGACATTGAAACCAACTGGTTTCCGGAGTAACGATCCCAGTTATTGATCATGAACTGTTTTCGTGCTTTCCAGTGGTTAAAAGGCTCGTATGGGTGACGATGTCGCTCTAAAAAATCCTCCATCTCTTTCGTTAAGTTGGCTGAGGACGCCATTTTTAGTGCATGCGGTGATAAATTCATCACTTGGTGGCGCCCTTCCATATATATGGCTCTGATTTAATTTTGTGCATGCTACGTGTACGTGCATATCGCGCACCGCAGAAGACTGGAATGAAGTTTAATAATCATAACAATAATGAACATTTGTAATGCGCCGGTATCCGTCAAAAGAGACGCTCATGGCGCAGTGACACATCAGTGTAAACAATAAAACAAAATACATGGTAAGAACAATGCAATATAAAATTACAAGGAACAATGATTGTAAAAAGGCTGACTGGCCCTGGTCAGAATATGCTAGGCAAAGACGACATTCTGACAACAAGGAAAAACCCTGCATACACAACCATGCAAACAAGGTTGATTTACACCCAAAAAAATTAGTTTGTTATAAGTGATCAATTTGACTTCATTTCACACAATTCTGCCGCGATTGTGTTAGCCACCTATAAAAGTCATCTTCTGTGGATTGTTTTTGGTGGAATTAAAAAACACTCGACATGTTTCATTTTCAAGCTGGTAACATGATCATCTATGATCTAGGGCCAAATCCAAACCCTTAAATAGTTCTTAAAATAAATAAATGTCAACGAATAGGAAACACAAAAGCATTTCTTTCAGATCAGTGTAAAATTAACATTAATTTTTTGATTATTTTATTTACATTTGAACTTTAATCATATTTTGTTGCAAAAGCAAAAGTATTTTGATTCTATCTCTGAACCAGTTGTTTGATTTAAATCTTCACATTCGTTTATGATATAACATTCTTATGTAAAATGTTTTTGAAAAGCATTCATAAGAAAATATGGGTAAAATTGCCATAATTATTTTAAAAAAATAATAAATCATTTTTAAATTACCCACGTTCGTCCTGAGAAAAATTGCACAGCTTGCAGAATGCTACGCTATGAATTTACGGAAAAAAGTATTTTAAATTATTTGATTATCGTCTAATTTTCAGAATGCAAATTTATAATACATATTTGATCAGTCCGCCCTCTTTGGCGAGAAAATTATTCTAAAAAGTTTTGTCTCTTATTAGATACCGTAGGAGCTTGTTTAGCTGGTTACCACCGATTTCAAATTAAAAAGTTGCATACTATAAATCTGCACAACCAGCGAAACATTTACATTCTCTCTCTTATCTTATTGATATCGTATCTTCTTTGCATGCAAATAATAGAGACTTGTTTCAGATGGTACCAGACTAAAATCTGAAACTAGAAGACTGTGTCCTGATTTAGATGTAAAAAAAAACCCTTTTTTCTGAAAAATTTCAGTGCATATATATATTTTTTACAACGTGGTGAGTTGTTATAACACTTCATTGGCCCATGGCCCCAGAATTATCTTAGCCTTTTAAAAAATCGTCTACATTTCGTCATGGATGATGTTGAGAGAGACAGGGATTCTAGAATTCGAACGTTGGATGTGACTCTACAAGGTGGCGCTCCGTGGGGATTCTCCGTGAAAGGCGGGTCGGAACACCGGTGTCCACTCACCGTTGCACGGGTAAGTTTGTAGCTCCAACTACTGTCAGTGATATGCGTAGTCGTAGCGGAGTCCATAATAGTACTCCACTCGTATACTGCCTTCACTTTTCTCTCTGAATACCAGCTATCGCTAACTAACCTGCAGTTTTATTCATTTGGTTAATGAAAGTAAGGACAAAGAAATGGACAATGTACTCGAGTGAAGTGTGTAAAACAATATTTGGGGACATTTTGAACAATTTATTTGTGCACATTCCTGTGGTGCTGTGAGATGTTGTTTACCATTTTGTCATTTGCTTAAACTACATTTCTAGACTTTGTTCTAGTTGTATTGGGTAAAAAATGTTAATTCAAAAATCTTTGTATGTGTGTTTAAACAATATTATAGGTATGTGACAAAAAATTTCAAAATCAACAGATTCCAATACAACTGGTATCATTGTCAAGGTCTTGAAAAGACGATTACAATGATATAAGGATCATCTTCCTGTGACCAAAAATAAGGAAGTTATGACATGTTGAATCCGGCAATTTTAGGCCCGTTTCCGTCAATTATTTTATAAGGAAAAACAAAAGAAATGTAAATTTGACTTGTGACCCGTTTCCTAGATTTTCTCGGATTCCATATCATAACTTTCTTAATTATTGTCCAATTTTCAAAAGGTTGGTATCACTGGAATGCTTGGGAAAAGAGGAAGAATAATAACCTATTTCCAGGCTAATTCAATGATTAGTTTGTTTTGTAGTGCTGATTTACAAATAAGAAATACAAAATAAATGTGTTAAAAAAAAAAAATAAAAAATAAATAAATAAAACAACAAAAAAACCTCAAATCTGAGGATTATTTTCATATTTTTACACTGAAATCCGCGAAAGATTCTCATCCCTGATTTAATTAAACATTAGAACAATTTATAAATTATATTGGACTGGAAAGATGAAACAAAATAATGAAAATAAATGAAAATAAATTTTAAAAAACAGAAAAAAAAATTACTCAAATCTGAGAATTTTTAATATTTATACTGAAATCCGCGAGAAATTCTTATCCCTGATTATAAAAATTAATAAATGATATTGGACTGGAAAGATGAAAAAAAAATGAAATAAGTTCATGAGAACTAATATTATTGTGTTACGCCGATGTATATTGTTAGGTTTAAACAGACGATTTATCAGACTGAAAATTGGTAGGCCTATAGCGCGCTGAACGTGGCTCAATACAATCTTTGGTTGACATCGATGTTTGGGAATCAAAAAAACATAACTGGGAATCGTCCAATCGCCTTCAAAATTGTACAAAACAAGTATAGAAAAATTATTATTGTGGTTTGATAAGGTATTTTACTCAACTTTTGGTAAATCGTCGATGGTTTTGATGAGCAAGAACAAACCCAAATTTTGAGAATTCTTTTTGGAAACTTCTAGATGCCGCATTCAGAAAATTCGAGAACGAGGTTGAAGTAGAATATGTGATCTACGTCTTCGAAAAAAAAAACTACTGGGTACGTCAAAAAGAACGGCCTCAGCGAAACGTAACAAAGCGCTAGCTCCACGGTGTCTTCGCCACGGCGATTGAACCCGAGATTGAGGCCGCGGCCGAAAAGATTAGCGTCAATGCATGGGATACGCACATACCTACAATGTATTTAAGTATTCTTAATGATATTGTTTGTGGAACTCCTATGCATTTGAGTGCAATGTTAGTGTTCTATGGCCAGTATTGGGCCACGAAAACTAAAAATAGTGATTGCCTTTTGAAAAAGTGTTTATGTTACCACACACTTTGGAAAGAATGTAAAATACAACTGCGACTTTTCTTTCCAAATATGACAAATATCACAGATTTTCCTTTAAAAGATGATAGAAGAAACACTTAAGGCGAGGAAATTGTAGTCAAGTGAGGATTGGAAAGGAGATTTTGGGAGATTTTGAGCAATGAATGTATGTACATCCAATGAGCTGTTGGCCATTTTGTCATCTGCTAAAACGGTTTCCAGTCATTATGCCCCAAACCATAATGCCCCATCGCCGTTACGCCCCATCGCATTTACGCCCCATCGCATTAACGCCCCATCGCATTAACGCCCCATCGCATTAACGCCCCATCGCATTAACGCCCCATCGCATCATTTACGCCCCATCGCATTTACGCCCCATCGCCATTATGCCCCACTATAGGATTTCCCTGTACAAAAAATATTGTTACAAAAAGCACATTCATGTACAAAATCCGATCCATTATCCAAAGAAATTTCATCGTGAAATTGTTTTCACGATGGAGCGTTACGGCGATGGGGCGTAATGGCGATGGGGCGTCATGGCGATGGGACATCATGGCGATGGGGTGTCACGGTGAGGGGCGTCATGGTGAGGGGCGTCATGGCGATGGGGCGTAACGACGATATACCGCTAAAACACATACAATAGACTTTGTACACAAGTGGCGGTTGGGTTTGACATTCTTTCCCACACTTTTTAAAAGAGAAATGGCCTGAAAACCATACCAGCTGCTACTGACATCTGTGCTGGCTTTAACAAAAATAATAAAATAAAACAATATCCCTGAACCTTAACTGCTTATAGATGCACTATAAATAGTAACACATTGTGTAATACATTGTATTGCATACATTATGTATAAATACATTTGAAGCTACAATGTATAGCAAGTTACAGTTCTCTATGTAGCTACTGTTTAACAGTAGCTGGTTTCCTAGCAATTTGTATTACTTTAGCTGCACTTTAGTGGCAAGTACATGTAGCTATAGAAGTCAAAATCAGTCAACTGCCTGTTTTGACTGTTGACCCAAATGTGCACACAAGGGCATTTTTGACTGGTTTTTACTGTCATTTTGACCACCCTGAACAATACCAGTCAAAAACAGTCCACTCATTTTGACCTGTAAATGTACTTACTACATGTAAGGTTTGACAGCGTTTGACTTTTAAGTGCACTAGATTATACCTTGGCAAATATATCAACATTTTGACTGATTTTGACCCTTGCAGTCAGAGGAGGGTTAATGAATTTATGCACCATTGGAATTTTGGCAATTACATAATAAATACTCCGTTTGTAATTTCCCCAAATTTGGAATGAATTAAATGGACAGTATCATAAAGATCCACAGGGCATGGAATCAGAGTGCTAGTTTTAGATTAACTCAGTGACTGGAAATAATACCCCACATGATAAGGTCATATTACAGTTGCTTTTGAATAAATGAGCCAGTAATTTTCAGTCAATGCATCTTAAAAGGACAATGCACTCTTGAAGGACTGAGTACCATTATTGCTGATCTCTCCAACTGCATTGTCTGGGAGTCTGTTCTAAACATTGACCGCAGTATGGATGAAAGTCCTGTCGGTGGAGTAGGTTCTAGAGACTGGTACAGTGAGTGCATGGCTTGGCATTGATAGACTAGTGCGGGTTGCTCTTTTAACCCTAACCCTCCTAAATCCTCTATAATCCTCCGGAGGATTTGGAGGATTTTGGAGGAATGAGGCATGTTCGAAAATCACCAATTGGAGGATTATGGAGGATTGAGGAGGGTCGTGCATTTGATAGTGGAGGATTGTGGAGGATTGAGGAAGCATGGTTCAAAGGGATCCTGGAGGATTGAGGGCATAATGGAAATTTACTTTGGATGAATGTGGAGGATTATGGAGGATTATGGAGGATTGTGAAGGATTGACAGAAACATAATCTTGTATCCTCCGGAGGATTTGGAGGATTTTGGAGGAATGAGGCACGTTCGAAAATCACCAATTGGAGGATTATGGAGGATTGAGGAGGGTCGTGCATTTGATAGTGGAGGATTATGAAGGATTGAGGCAGTGAGCTTCATGCATAAACTCAAGTTGGAGGATTATGAAGGATTGAGGCAGTGAGTTTCATGCACAAACACATTTCGGAGGATTATGAAGGATTGAGGAAGGTACCTGGTAATTAAGGCTAGGGAGTTAGGGTTAATCACATAAGGCTGAGGAAGCATCACCTTCAGGTCTGGCATTTGTGTTTTTAAATTTTGTATTCAACTATTCATTGCCTACCATTAAAAAGGACCTACATGTACATGTAATTATGAAAAATTAAACTGTATTTCCCTCATGTTTTTACCCTAGTATAATTTTTCTAAATTAATTTAAAAAAACGTTTCTTATTAACCCTCCTACTTCTGGTACCTTTTTCATACAAGATGATCCACCATTTGAAACCATTCGCTTTTGTGGTTTTAAATGGTGAAATAACTGTACAGTATTGATTCCCCCAAATGGTTTTGAATGGTAGGTCAGCTAATACAAAACCTTGTTTGGATCTTTCCAAATGGTAGTACAGCTGATACAAAACCTTGTTTGGATACTTCTTAGTGGTGAATCAATGGACCCTCTATGCATTTGAATGGATTTGAATGGTAGTAAAGCTTGCTACCGACACTGTTCAAATGGTATCACTATGTGTGTACAAAACCAATGGGCATTTTGGTAAGTGGAAATTTTGAATGGTTTCAAATGGTCAAACAGTCAAACAGTAGGAGGGTTAAAGATGTTATGTTTAGGAATCGAAGTCAAAGGAATTTGTTTTAACAAGTGATATCCTGTATGAGGTACTTCCTTCCTTGAAGTATTTCCTGAATGACTTAACCCTAACCCCTTGGGTATTTTTACTAGAAAATATCCTGAATCCACCAAAATCCACCATTTTTGTCATGTGCACAAAATGCTGGTGTCCTGAATCCATCAGAATCCGCCAGTGTAGATATTGGACATATCCTGAATTCGCCAAAATCCACCACTAAATTTTTGGCGGATTCAGGATACCATGAAAATTTGTTGCTGCATAGAATCCATCAAAATCTAACACACAAGTGTTGGCTGTACATGTAACTATAATCCATCAAAATACATCAACCAACATGACCAAGCAGTTAAAAACTATTGAAATCCTGAATCCATCAAAGTCCGCCGTATGCTCAATGTGGAGATATATCCTGAATCCGCCGAAATCCTCCAAAACAGGGGGATGGATTTTGATGGATTCAGGGTGGTTAGGGTTAATAATTTACAGATCTATTACAACAGTGTTAAATAAGAAATACATGCCTCTCACATTGGAAGTTTGTAATTGAAAATGAGAAATCGACCGTGAACGTTAAATTGCATTTACATTTAAGCTTGTAACTTGAGATCATGATTTTGTACATGTATGTATGTAGATGGAAACATTTTGATTCAGTATTATTATACTATAGCCTTGACCAAGTCTGTTGTCGTAGTGCGCACTTACCACGGTACCCCCATCCCGTACTAGCCTTGACCAAGGCTGTTGTCGTAGTGTGCACTTACCACGGTACCCCATCCCGTACTAGCCTTGACCAAGGCTGTTGTCGTAGTGTGCACTTATCACGGTACCCCATCCCGTACTAGCCTTGACCAAGTCTGTTGTCATAGTGCGCACTTACCACGGTATCCCCATCCCGTACTAGCCTTGACCAAGGTTGTTGTCGTAGTGTGCACTTACCACGGTACCCCATCCCGTACTAGCCTTGACCAAGGCTGTTGTCGTAGTGCGCACTTACCACGGTACCCCCATCCCGTACTAGCCTTGACCAAGGCTGTTGTCGTAGTGCGCACTTACCACGGTACCCCCATCCCGTACTAGCCTTGACCAAGGCTGTTGTCGTAGTGCGCACTTACCACGGTACCCCTATCCAGTACTAGCCTTGACCAAGGCTGTTGTCGTAGTGTGTACTTACCACGGTACCCCCATCCCGTACTAGCCTTGACCAAGGCTGTTGTCGTAGTGCGCACTTACCACGGTACCACGGTACTGATTTCTGGCCAGAGAAATTCAGCACACGTTACTGCCCTCCCCGGATAGACTCCTCACACGTACGCTGTACTTATAAAGTTGCTACTCAGCGGTGGGGGACCTACATTGTATATTATCACTTGTAAGTGTTTGATATGAGATTACAGAAAATGATTAAGTAGTTACCTTACATAATTTGTCCAAATGTACTCTCAGTTCATTGTTTGCCAAATTATTATGGCCATCCATTCACATGCATTCTACTTACTACATGCCTGGGTACATTGTGTCTGTATTAAAGCCTAACCCTCCTAAATCCTCTATAATCCTCCGGAGGATTTGGAGGATTTTGGAGGAATGAGGCACGTTCGAAAATCACCAATTGGAGGATTATGGAGGATTGAGGCGGGTCGTGCATTTGATAGTGGAGGATTATGAAGGATTGAGGCAGTGAGCTTCATGCATAAACTCAAGTTGGAGGATTATGAAGGATTGAGGCAGTGAGTTTCATGCACAAACACATTTCGGAGGATTATGAAGGATTGAGGAAGGTACCTGGTAATTAACCCTAACTCCCTAGGCATTGTATTAAAACAATAAAAATCCTTCAAAATCCTCCAACTGGCTTTGTCGTCTAGGGAGTTGGGGTTAAGGCTAGGGAGTTAGGGTTAAGTAAATTTATCAGCATTGTATGATTATAACCTGCCATACATTGTATACAATCTTTTTTCTTCTGAATGCAGTTTAGCTTAACCCTCCTACTTTTGGTACAAATTTGGTACAAATCCAGTGAATTTGACTGACCATTCAACACTAGACAACTGTCTGTTTATGAATATTGGATTTATAAGCTGTGTTGATAACAGTACTGTGTACAGTTTACATATGTGCATTCACCACACAGTACCATTTGGCATGCTGGCATCACTACATTTATCATTCAAAACCATTTGAATGAAATTAAATGATCAATCAACAGGAGAGTTAATGTATTCGTGAGTTATAAATTGCCTTTGAGAGAACAAAGAAACTGAGCACCGACTACAATGTTTGTTCTTTCTTTCACAAAATTTGTAGCCCATATCCCCGAGCAAAAAAAAGCATGTATCAAATTCCCCTTCAAGTTCACGCTCCATTCAGTATCCAATTTTAAATTAAGTAGACGTTCATTGAATACATTGTAAATTTTCTAAAACTGGGCTGGGCAAAATACCAGCATGAGTGGATGTTTTCTCTGATAATGTCCAGGCATTTACTTCAGTTTACGTTCATAATAGAATTAGCCACAGAAACAACTTTGCGTGCAATGCTACTAACAAAGGCAGCGAAAGGGTGAGTTTGTGCATATAAACATTTCTTTGTGGATTTCAATTCATAGCGATTTTGCTTGTTTCTACCTCAGTGAATACGGCCTTGTTGGAGGAGACTAACAGTTTACAGAGTCCTGGAGCCAAAACTAAATATGTCTGTTATTTCACAAAAGATTTGATTTGATTAAAGGTACGATACATAATTGTTTTTTTTTGAAGAATGCATTCATTCCAATCGTCTAGTTTTCAAAATACACATCATAAAATTTCATCCAAATTTGTGTTCACGTTTTCGAGAAAACAGTGAATAACGGTTTCTATTTTATTAGTTATTTTGTGAGTGTTCATATTGTTTTAATTTTGATTGTTGCAATCAAAATCAGCTGATGCGTTTTTGGAGGTCTTCACATACAATTTTCTCGAAGATGACAGCATTTCAGACATAAATATTTCTTAGGTCGATTGGTACAAGTATGACCTTTGTAAACATTTAGCTTTCAGATTGAAACTCATCAAACATTTTTTTGATCATTACCAAAGCTATATCATACCTTTAAAATAAGACATGTAATGTGTACTTCCTGTTTGCCACATTGTTAGGCTTAGTATTTCTGTTGGCAAAACTGTTTCTATGAGTATGCTTACTCTCTTTGAATCAAGATATACGTAGATTAAAGGGAAGGTACGACATTGGTAATGTTGGCAAAACTGCTTCTATGAGTATCCTTACAGGAAAACCAAAAGTCATTCATATTGCTGTATTCATTCTAATATGTAGTTTAAGAGTATTCTTTCTTAAATTCAAACTGGAAATTATTCACTTTTCTAAAAGAAAAAAATACAGCATATCAGGAAAACAAATTCTAGGAAAGTTTAATACCATCATCAGCGTAAGTTTTCATTTAAATTTGACCATTTGGTTACTTTTGAATGACAAATTCCTCCTTTAACCCTCCTATATACAGTGCAGTTGCCATAGAATTGTCAGACCTTTCAAAACCGTTCAAGTTTGCTGTACTGAAGGGTTTTGAAAGGTGAGAAAACTGTCTGACAAAAGGGACCTATGAAAGGTTTCGAAAGGTGTAACAACTCTCTGAACAAACTGGTGTTGAAATGTTTCAATACCTTTCAAAGGGTATTGAAAGGTGTGGTTGTTCAGTAGCAACAAATTCTGGAGGGTTTTAAAGGGTTCATAATAATTGATAGCCATTTTGGCCCTTAAGCAGATTTTGAAAGGTTTTGAAAGGTCAAACCATAGGAGGGTTAACCCTCCTACTGATAGACCATTTGAAACCATTCAAAATTTCCACTTTCAAAAATGCCCATTGGTTTTGTACACACATGGTGATACCATTTGAACAGTGTTGGTAGCAAGCTTTACTACCATTCAAATCCATTCAAATGCATAGAGGGTCCATTGATTCACCACTTAGAAGTATCCAAACAAGGTTTTGTATTAGCTGTACTTCCATTTGGAAAGATCCAAACAAGGTTTTGTATTAGCTGACCTACCATTCAAAACCATTTGGGGGAATCAATACTGTACACAGTTATTTCACCATTCAAAACCACAAAAGCGAATGGTTTCAAATGGTGGATCAACTTGTATGAAAAAGGTACCAAAAGTAGGAGGGTTAAAAAAATATATTAACGCAATCCCTTATGCACTTAATCTAAACCTAGCACTCCGATTCCATGCGCTGTTGATCGTGACGATATTGTCCCTTGAATAAATACATGTACACGTATTTGGATGGAGTATTAGTAATGAACAAAGGCAATAAGCAGTGAAGCTAACCATTTATGATGTGTCACATGTTTAAGGGACAACAGCCGCTATACATGTAGTATGTTACAAAACTTGCACAGATTGTAGTTTCTGCTCCAGAGCGTTTCACCAGTTTTTGCCATTAAACACTCGACACTGCAATTTTACATACTTACAGGTAAAACTTGTAGCTTTGCATGGTGAAGAGGATAAGTAAGACTAATTGCGGTGACACCATGTGGAATTCTCTGTTGAGTAGTAATTAATCGGCTTATAACCTCCAGTTCTTTTCAGAACCAATTACTACTCAATAGAGAATTTCACATGGTGTCACCGCATTTAGTCTTACTTATTTTACATATTTATGATTATTTCTTTCCTTTGAAAAACGGGAAGATTTTCTCCAGAAACCAAGAATTTGAGACTGAACAATCATGGTGCATTGATTGATGGCAACTTGACTCTGCCTAATTCTAAGATGTATCATATATATTCAAGCTTTCAATAGAAAATGTTATTTTTAGTCACCCCGTGATCAGAAATGGTAGGGGTAATAATGTAATGAGCCTTAAGCACCAGTTTGGTGGATATGTGCACTATATAAGTCTAACAATTTTTTTTATATTGTTATTATAAATGGTTAATTTACAATACTTTTGCATGTGCACTACAAATAAAACAGTTTGTCCATTTAGCAAATAGGACGCCTATAATAATTATGCCCAAATGTATCACTGGCTAATACTGTACTAGTTAACTACATGTATGACGCATGTTCAATTTTCAGAAACTCATTTTTTTTTTTTATAATGCACCTGTTTTGTGTTTCATAGCCCTGCTTATATGTAAGCAAATTTTCATGCTAACTATAGCAGATAAATTTGCTTCAAAGCGTATTTCACAGGTTAGCAAAAAAATTCAGAGCGGTGCGTGCGCGTTCACCATGGATTTGTATTGTTGCACCACTCATTTGCTAGCAATAACGGCCGGCAAGTAAGCGTGCCTTTCTCTAATGCTTAACGGTTAGCAGCGCTTTGAAATGAATAATGTACAGTAAGCAAAAAATCAGCTGCTTAGCGGCTATATGAAATCTATGGTGTCAAACATCCTTTGAATTACTTACAATGTACAGGTGCTCTTGTTTTAGGCCAATTCCAGCATGACAAACGGGACAAAAAGTAGCTCTTTTTCAACTCTGAAGTTTATCTACTGAAAACTTGCAGGAGATAAACCTAAATGAAACACTTCATGTTCATGTATAATACTCATAGTTCAAAATTAAATGAAAACTTTGAAACTAATTATTTTGTACTAATTACACAGTAAGCATAGCTAGTCCAGCATGACAGACGGGACATTTGATTACATCTCATTTTCACACAACTTACATGTAGATATCTGCAAAAAGCTATCTGTTCTCATGTGAATAATTATTTTTGTTTTAGTTTACATACATAAGAGACAGTTGTGTTCAAACATAAACAAATCATAAAATGTCAACAACCCAAAAATGTCAGGGGGCAGCTTTTCAGTATTGTGACAGGCGGGACAATAAATTATGACAGACGGGACACTATTTCAAACATGTCAGAGCATGTGATGATTGCCAAGTAATTCTGGCCAAGTTTAATAACAAAAATTATCATAAATATTTCAGCGTACTTTGAACATGTCTTCTTCATCTCTGAAATAAGGTTTGAAGTTTGTTGAGATTCCCAGAATTCATTAAAATGGGTACTGCCGAGACAACCTCAATTATGCCCGTTTTGCCATACCATACTGCATCCCAATCAGGCTAAAATCTGTAAAACTGACCTCCTGTTGACACCTCAAAGCATGTTATCTGCTAACTTCCATTTTTCTTTTCTATGATCAACCCATGGTATTTCTTACCCTCGTATCCCTCTATAACACAATTGAAGATGTATGCAAATCGGACAGATGTATGCAAATCTACTGCACATGTGCAGAAAGTTGATGGAAAAACTTGACTTAATGCCCTACCATGTCCACTGGAGGGATTTTAATAGAAAATATAGTAAACAAATGTTGTTTTTGGCCAGGGCCCATTAGTGTTTTTAATAAATGTTCATCTAAAATTAGATTTGCTGTGAAAATCAAGTATTAAAGGGATGATAAGTTAACATGTTTTACTGTGACAGACGGGACATTTCTGTGACAGACGGGACAATTGTGACAGACGGGACAGAATTTGAGCTGAAATATTGGCTTCACCATAAATCAAGGATATTAAATATTACATGCTCTGAGTTAGTCTGTCGGTCTACAAGATTTATAAGCAGAAACTTTTGTTACCAAAAAATGTTGGACTTTGGATATATTAAACTTTTTCATCTTTTTCCGTGACAGACAGGACATTTGCTTGGGTCTTTCTAATGATGACCATGGGCCAAAAATAACATTTCAACTGACACCAGATTGTGTCCTGATATAGAGTGAAGATGCCATTACAGATGATAAACACTAAATGTTGTCATTTGATGCAGTCTAATGCAACTTAAAGGTGCAAATCTTCAAGAGGATTTATTGCACACATTTAACATCACGTCTAACTCTTTGTAACGCTGCTTATACAAAAATATTCAAACATGGCACAGGTAAAAAAAAAAAATTGTTCTTGAAAGCTTGACTTATGTACTTCTCAGAAAAAAATTAATTTAGTTGAAAATTTTGTTGTTGTTGAATTTTGTCACTGGTGGAACCTTTGCGTGGAATTGGCCTTTAGTAAAAGGAAACACTTCACAAACAAATTAGTATGGGACATACATGTATGAACCTGTACTGAAAAATGGAATCTGATACACAAATAAAGATGACATTGAATGTGAAAAAAAAAAGGTTTTCCTGTTTTGCGCATTGCAATTTGCGAAATGTCCCTTTGGAACATCTAAAATTATAAACTATATTGTGCAGTGATCTTTTCCAAGATCCCTTTTTATTATGTTTAACCTTCCTACGACTACAAGGGTCAAAATCAGTCAAAATGTTGATGTACTTGCCAAGGTATATCTGGTGCACTTAAAAGTCAAACACTGTCAAACCTTACGTGTAGTAAATACATTTACAGGTCAAAATGAGTCGACCGTTTTTGACTGGTAAAAAGCATTGTCTGGTATTGTCCAGGGTGGTCAAAATGACAGTCAAAACCAGTCAAAAATGCCCCTGTGTGCACATTTGGGTCAACAGTCAAAACGGGCAGTTGACTGATTTTGACCACTATAGCTACATGTACTTGCCACTAAAGTGCAGCATTAATTTAGTGTGCGACACAATACAGTACATATGTTGATTTGGCCCAAAGTTACTCCTCCCATACCAGACTTGAATCTTTGCTTCCCACATAATCTGTATGTGGTTATTACCTGATCCTGCCAGAAAGGCGGCGGCAGCTAACAGACTGACCTTTCTTTCACATGAACTGTAAGTATTGTTCAGTTGGCATTTATTAACGTGAATTTGTGGACATTCATCCCACTGGGGTCAAAGGGCGTCACATTATGAACCGTCACATTGGGATGTATTCATAGCGCGACGCACAGAAACTGTTTGTTCATTATGGAAAACGAAACATTTAAATTTACATTTGAAAGATCTTGTTATCATATTCGTCAATGCATTTGTTTATCTGAATCTCAAAATAGTATCAGTGTGGAATTCAGACACAGGTCAAACTAATCTGAACTTTCATGTGTTGATCACCATGGTGAAAGGAGTACACTACTTGATTTCTGCATCAGGGTAACGCATTGCACTCAGCCGAAGCTGTTTCACAACAGCCCCCCAAATATACACTCACTGACATTCCAGTAGAGGACCCATGATACACTTCCAAATGTCTCTTACCACTGACAAGTCCCAACATGTTTGCCCTCCCACAGTTACTTACACCCTTCATTGTAATATGCATGGAGATTTCTGCATCAGGATAAATGCATTGCACTAAGCCAAAGCTATCTCACAACAGCCCCCAAATATACACTCACTGACACTCCAGTAGAGGACCCATGATACACTTCCCTATGTCTAGGTTTATTTGTGCGATCTTCATAGAGATTATTCTCAACAACAGAGTATTGGCCAGGATTAAGTAAATTTGTAATTCTTTGAAAAACAGGGTGTCCAAAACATTAACTTACAATACTTTTGCATGTGTATTGCAAATAAAACAGGGTGTCCATTGAGCAAACGGGGGCATCTAAAAGACACCCAAATATATTGCTGGCTAATACTATGTTCAATAAAAAACAACTGCTGCAGTTGACAACATCGACTGACAATCAATAACAACAATGAAACTAAAAAACCAATGAAGGATGCAGCCGGGGATGTTTGCACAAAAGACACATACTACGCATGCCAAACCAACAAAACAATTTATGATGAAACAACACGCAGACTGTTGTGAGGAAAAACAAACAAACAAACGAGGGTCTAGTCTGCTGGATAAAGAGATACAAACTCAGGAATGGATACCAATTCTCGGGTCTGAAATATTTGCTTTTGGTTCATGGAGGAATGTTACATACTAGAATGTTAAATACTAGTGTTTTCAGCCGCTCAAATCTTTCATTTTTGGTGTAAGTGTTTCACACACTGTGTAGTTAACAAAACACGGTGCAGACGTGATAGAATGAAATCGCTATCAAAGGTCAACCCTGACCGAGGTTACGCACTTCTGCATACTGTAGAAAGACAAACCTGTATCAAATGGTTCACTGTTGAATTGTCTTGTTTTATTTTAGCAAAAAACATTAGTTAGATGTTTTTCTTTTTTCTTTTGACTTCACTTGTTTTAACCCTCCTACTGTTTGACCATTTGAAACCATTCAAAATTTCCACTTACCAAAATGCCCATTGGTTTTGTACACACATGGTGATACCATTTGAACAGTGTTGGTAGCAAGCTTTACTACCATTCAAATGCATTCAAATGCATAGAGGGTCTATTGATTCACCACTTAGAAGTATCCAAACAAGGTTTTGTATTAGCTGACCTACCATTCAAAACCATTTGGGGGAATCAATACTGTACACAGTTATTTCACCATTCAAAACCACAAAAGCGAATGGTTTCAAATGGTGGATCAACTTTTATGAAAAAGGTACCAGAAGTAGGAGGGTTTTTAATGTACAGTACACATGTATGTGTGACATCTGTTCAAGATTTATCACCTGTGTTTTATCGGTAATTTCTGGAAATGTTTGATTTCATGGGAACATTAATAATTTCCGTTTGGAAAGGCTGACAAATACTATGAAATGAGACATTTCACAAAATACATGTAGTTGCCAGAAGCTTGTATTTTTCGGTAAAAAAAAAAAAGTGCCAAAATAAATTTATGACTGGACCCAGCATAAATTGATTTTGTTACATATTTATCAAAATGTAAAACCATGTTTCTCACGATTATTTTTAAAAATTTGTTTTTCCGTTCTCAAGTAAAATAGCAATGATGTAGGATTTGAGGCTTTTCATGGTGGAGATAGATACTTGAGTTCTTTTCGGGTGACACCATGTAATGATCTCTTCTTGGAAGAAGTGATGGCTCTGAGAAGAGCCGGTTGGTTTGTTCTCATCGTTTCGACAAGTATGCTCTAGCCGTCATCAGGACTAAATAAAAAACAAGAAGGGAGAAAATGAAAAAAAAAAAAAAAAAAAAAAGGTGTTAGATGCAGGCCTGGCATTTGAATCTGATGACGGCTAGAGCAGACTAGTCGAAACGTTGAGAACAAACCAACCGGCTCTTCTCAGAGCCATCACTTCTTCCAAGAAGAGATCATTACATGGTGTCACCCGAAAGAACTCAAGTAAAATAGCAGTGTTCAGAAAATAAAAACAAAATCTGGAAATATCCATCACCACAGGTGAAACATCTTTACATATACTTTAGAATCTATTCAACGGATGCTGTTTCTTATCCTAAAATTATAATTTTTTGTTCAGTTGATATCGTAACTAAAACCAACTGTTGCAGACACAAAATTGTACATGCACAAAGTACTGAAATAATTCACTCTACTGGACAGTATAGCTTTAGCACTTTTATTTTGGAATGTCTGAAAAGCAGTGGAACAAACAAACTTTTTTTTTCCAGAAAATGTATGATCTGAAAGTAATGTATGCAAACACACTTTACATACACATTGTAGATGTACTGTGTCACGAGGAAGAGTTATCATGTGTCAAACCCAGTAACTTGGAAACCAGTGTTTATAAATAGCCCCCTCTATTGGTAAATACAGTCACATTCTACTTATTGAGGCCGCAGAACACTGCCTACACAGGTCACTTTATACAGTGCACATATCGTATAATTTACCAGATAATGACTGTACACAGGTACATACATGTACGTGCGTATCAATAATGGACAAGGTTATGATAATAGTTATGTATTTCAAAATGAAATCCAAATAAGCGTCGCTACTGTTCTGGAAGCAACTGTGATTCACTTGTGCCGGGGATAAATTAACAATAGCTGATCACATTCTTGTGGACAATGGACAAACAAACAAACGGCAAAAATATGCCATAACAATTGAGCCAAATGCATGCATGAATTGCAGCCACTTAAGCAAATCTCATTCTTTAATATCACAAGACTAAATAAAAACAAGAAGGGAGAAAATGGAAAAAACCAGCCAAAATGTTTTTTTTTTTTTTGGTCATGCTTATGCATTGTCGCCCTATTGATCAGTGGTGAACTAAAATCACACGACCTCGGCCAGCTCATAAACAGTGGGTAAGATCACATTCTTGTGGACAATGGACAAGTGTTAGATGGGGGCCTGGCATTTGAAGATGATACATTGATTGACAGCCACACGACTCTGCCCTAATTCTATGTTTCATCCTAGAAGCTTTCATTAGAACATCGTAGGAATGTAGCCAGCCTTTCACTGTTCTACCGTTATTATTACGGGGATTGTTCTGCTGAGCTACATGAGCTAGTACCTAAAGCGCAGGGATTTCTCTCGTGTTACTCACTTTGCTAAACAAGCAGGTGAACACCCTCATTATCTTCGACTCCTCAAAATCAAGAGTAAGTTCCATTTGGATAGCTTCTTCCCTAGAACAGCATTACAATGGAACGCCCTTCCAGCTGATTGCTTTCCACCAACTTACGATCTATTTAAGTTTAAGAAAAACATCAACAAATGTAATCTTGCTTAAATGGTGAATGACATATCGCATGTGTAACCCCTTACACTTTAGTGGCTGTTGGCCTTGTTTAGGGTGACTGACAGTAAATAAAAAAAAATAAAATAAAAAAATCATCCTATGATCAGTCAGAGAAACATTAAATGAAGTGGATTTATACCTGAAACCTCTGGATTATTATACGGGTGCTCTATCAACTAAGCAACATGTAATTAACCTTGTGGCTGATTATAAAGATACTTTTTTTATTTGCTTTATAATTGTTCCCTTCAAAATCAACCGATATGAGTTTATGAAGGATCCCTGCTACCTCGATCCTTAAAAATCAACCGATTTGAGTTTATGGAGGATCCCTGCTACCTCGATCCTTCAAAATCATTCGATATGAGTTTATGGAGGATCCCTGCTACCTCGATCCTTCAAAATCAACCCATATGAGTTTTATGGAGGATCCCTGCTACCTCGATCCTTCAAAATCATTCGATATGAGTTTATGGAGGATCCCTGCTACCTCGATCCTTCAAAATCAACCCATATGAGTTTTATGGAGGATCCCTGCTACCTCGATCCTTAAAAATCAACCGATTTGAGTTTATGGAGGATCCCTGCTACCTCGATCCTTCAAAATCATTTGATATGAGTTTATGGAGGATCCCTGCTACCTCGATCCTTCAAAATCAACCGATATGAGTTTTATGGAGGATCCCTGCTACCTCGATCCTTCAAAATCAGCCCATATGAGTTTTATGGAGGATCCCTGCTACCTCGATCCTTCAAAATCATTCGATATGAGTTTATGGAGGATCCCTGCTACCTCGATCCTTCAAAATCAACCGATATGAGTTTTATGGAGGATCCCTGCTACTTCAATCCTTCAAAATCAACCGATATGAGTTTATGGAGGATCCCTGCTACCTCGATCCTTCAAAATCATTCGATATGAGTTTATGGAGGATCCCTGCTACATGTACCTCGATCCTTCAAAATCATTCGATATGAGTTTATGGAGGATCCCTGCTACCTCGATCCTTCAAAATCATTCGATATGAGTTTATGGAGGATCCCTGCTACCTCGATCCTTCAAAATCAACCCATATGAGTTTTATGGAGGATCCCTGCTACCTCGATCCTTCAAAATCAACCGATATGAGTTTTATGGAGGATCCCTGCTACCTCAATCCTTCAAAATCAACCCATATGAGTTTTATGGAGGATCCCTGCTACCTCGATCCTTCAAAATCATTCGATATGAGTTTATGGAGGATCCCTGCTACAGTGTACCTCGATCCTTCAAAATCAACCCATGAGTTTTATGGAGGATCCCTGCTACCTCGATCCTTCAAAATCAACCGATATGAGTTTTATGGAGGATCCCTGCTACCTCAATCCTTCAAAATCATGCGATATGAGTTTATGCTGGATCCCTGCTACCTCAATCCTTCAAAATCAACCCATATGAGTTTTATAGAGGATCCCTGCTACTTCAATCCTTCAAAATCAACCGATATGAGTTTTATGGAGGATCCCTGCTACCTCAATCCTTCAAAATCATTCGATATGAGTTTATACTGGATCCCTGCTACCTCAATCCTTCAAAATCAACCCATATGAGGTTTATAGAGGATCCCTGCTACTTCAATCCTTCAAAATCAACCGATATGAGTTTTATGGAGGATCCCTGCTACCTCGATCCTTCAAAATCAACTGATATGAGTTTATGAAGGATCCCTGCTACCTCGATCCTTCAAAATCAACTGATATGAGTTTTATGGAGATCCCTGCTACCTCGATCCTTCAAAATCAACCGATATGAGTTCATGAAGGATCCCTGCTACCGCAAGCCTTCAAAGTCCCTGGCCATGTACATGCATCACGGATTAGAAACTCATGTGTGCATATATGTCATATGCTTGCTTTACTACTGAAGGATTTTGGAGGATTCAGGTTATGTGTAAGCAAATGGGCCGAGGGAGTTAGGGATGATTCAGGTTATGTGTAAGCAAATGGGCCTAGGGAGTTAGGAAGGATTCAGATTATGTGTAAGCAAATGGGCCTAGGGAGTTAGGAAGGATTCAGGTTATGTGTAAGCAAATGTGCCGACGGAGTTAGGATTAATCTTTCTGGATTTTTGTCACCTTGATGAAATTAATAACCCTCCTACTATAGGTGACCATGCCATTTTGACCACCCTGAACAATACCAGACAATGCTTTTACCAGTCAAAAACGGTCGACTCATTTTGACCTGTAAATGTAATAATAATAATAATAATGTGTGGATTTATATAGCGCACGTATCCACCAACTAAGTGGTGCTCAAGGCGCATTATATTATTATCCCTACTCATAAGGCTCATAAGGCTCATAAATCATTCCTGAAACCATCTCAGCTCCCTGGGGAGTATACAGCTCAATTGCTGCCATTTCTAGCGCATATAGAGCAAACCAACTCTGCCTTTACAGGTACCCATTTAACCCCTGGGTGGAGAGAAGCAATTATGATTAAGTGTCTTGCTCAAGGACACAAGTGTCACGGCCGTGATTCGAACCCACATTCTGTTGCTAACACCAGAACTTGAATCCGGTAAGCTAGACCGCTCGGCCACGACACGTAAGGTTTGACAGTGTTTGACTTTTAAGTGCACTAGATATACCTTGGTATTTTTGACAGATTTTGACCCTTGTAGTAGTAGGAGGGTTAACAAACATACGTTTACACTTTGTGTATGTGACGTTTATTTCATTGTGGTGAAACTGAACAGAGGTGCTTTGGTATTTCCCTTCCTTTGCCGTAGTTTTGGGTGGTCATGTTAAAAAAATGTATCAACTACGAAATATGTTTACGCATTGTCATCGCCCTATTCAACTAAAATCACGCGACCTCGGGCAGCTCATAAACAGGGGGTATGATGTGGTCTTTTCCTTTCGCTTTGATCAGATAAACATCCTGATTTGGTCTTTTTGAATTACAGATCTGGTCTTTTCTAAAAAGTTCTATTATTCCTTGCATTGTTATCCTTGGGATAACCCGGTAAATCCTCCATGATTTAGTTTGGGAAGTACCCATCCGGCTCGTGCTCCCCTTAAATGCATTTCGGGGCAACCATAGTAAAGCTGTCGGGATTAAACTCTTAAATGATGAATGACTTCATAGAGTATCAATATATGTGTTTCTATTGATATTATAATCCATGTAGTCAGCTTTGCTAATGTGACTCCACTGTACCCTACACTATACCCTCAGGCAGTAGCGTGTGTACTTCTTCTCTCCTGTCTATTTAAACAACCGTGTCATAATATCCCTGACCAGGTGTTAAGATGAGGAAGGGATATCTGAACTGTAAATAACAACTAATCACAAACACCCACAAAACCAATCAGTGAAGTATTATTGCAACAATGACATTAATTGCGCCATGGATACCACAGACAACGTACGTCCTTGGACGTTTATTATGCTGATTTCAAAATTCATTGTATGAATTTCAACATTCTAGTACTTTTTTATGTACATAATACATGCTGAGTACTTAAGTGTAATTGGTATTTCTACAGTACACAGAATCATGTATACAATTTTTCAAACTTTTTTCATTCTAGAAACTATATGAACAGACACACAGCACTGTATATTGTACAAGCTTTTAACTTGAGTATTTAAATTCAAAAAGGAAAAAGATTTTTAACTAGTAGACCTACATATTCACGTGTACACTCAATGAAATAGCTACATGTATGTATTTGATGTGTAAATCTATTTTTTAAGACAAAAGACACTTCTGATTTAATTTTGCCCTACACCGACGTATGTATAGCACTGCATAATGAGTATCTGTGAAAAAAACTACATAGGCGAATCCAAGGTCTTATCCAGGATTGAGAAATAGGTTGTCCAAATTTGCTGGACATTTCAAAACAGGGTGTCCAAATTGTTCACTTACAATACGTTTACATGTAAATAACAGATGAAATAGGGTGTCCATAAGACACCTAAATACCCCTTTGGCTAACACTATGGGCGACTCGGGCGGGATTTGAACCCACGACCTCCTGCTTACTAGTGAAGACACTTTTGCTTAAGCACTTAAAAAATGACTCCACTCTTAATTATTTTGCACTTTATTAATTGGAGAAATGTGTATATAATCTTGACATTTGCTAATTATGCAGTGTGCGAAATTAAGGGTTGCTGATTGCTCAGGGCAACAGTCGCTGGGGTAACCTATTCAACTAACTATTGTAGCCCTCTAGTGGTGAATTTGCACCCAGTGTCTTGATGATAGGGCACTTTGGCATCAATTGAGCATTGTGTGTACACTTTATGCATTTGTGTTATGCGTTTGTGTTATGGTACCACGTGTGTGTGTTCTTCTTCCAGCTGAAGATATTCTGCGTGTACGCATACCAACTGCAAAATATGCCAAATGCAATGCAAATCTGACAGTGATCTAATGTAACAACAAGCGCCCTCAACATGTCATGCACAGTGCGGATAGTTGCCTGTTCAGCATCCCTGGTTCAACAAGTTAATTTTCTAAATTTCACACCCTGTTTGAATGTTTGAAACGAATGAATGGTGATGATGATGTTGGGTATTTCATGTCCTGGTAATAATGGAAGACTTTACAAAATTAGATCTAATTTTGTATCTGATTTAGATTTTTTGATTTTGATTTTCTAATCAGATTGAGCCAGGAGGTAAGGCCGGCCAATCGGGAGGTCTACAAGTTGATGACATCATCCTAAGTATTAACAACGAGGAGTGTGAGTCTCATACTGAAGCTGTCCAACTTGTGAAGAGCTCCTCAAGTACCTTACAGCTCGTCATTCAAAGGTTGGTTAGTCTGTCTGTTTATTTGTCTATTTGTCTAGTGCCCTGTGTGGGTTTGTCTATAACAAAAAATGGAAGAAAACGAAATCGCTGAATTTGATTTAGGCCGACGATCTGACATCACGATTTAAGACTCATGAAAGATACCACATACCTGCCTCATATGTCAGCTCATAAACAGAGGGTATGATGTGGTCTTTTCCTTTCGTTTTGATCAGATAAACATCCTGATTTGGTCTTTTTGAATGACAGATCTGGTCTTTTCTAAAAAGTTCTATTATTCCTTTCTATTGTTATCCTTGGGATAACCCGATAAATCGGGAAGTACCCATCTGGCTCCCCTTAAATGTATGTCAGGGCAACCATAGTAAATCTGTCAGGACATTTAATAATTGTTGCCTGGCGTGATGGGGTCCATGGCGTTTTGTACACCCGAGGGGGCTGATGGCACCCGAGGCGAAGCCGAGGGTGCCATCAGCCCAGTGTACAAACCCATGGACCCCATCACGCCAGGCAACAATTATTTGTTATACCATGGTATTAGATTACGTTACGAAGAAATCTTCCAGTAAACTGTCTAAGTCTGTAACTGGAAGTGTCTGGAAGTTGCTGTCATCTCGTCCGTTTCGTTGCAGTATTCGCGAACTATTCGTACTGCATGGTCGAAGCGAACAAATTCACACACAGCAGACAAGTTGTTTAGCTGGTCCCTACAGTGCATCAAATTGAAATATAGCGTGTTCTGCGGAGTACCAGCAATATAACAACCTCGGTCGCTGTTTTCACTTCTTGCAATCAAAAGTAGCACTTGTGAAAGATATATGGGGATGATACTCCCGGGGACGATCAGGGTGATGTACCACTCTTGAGAGGTGAACATCACTTTTTGAGTGACGTCAGAGGTGAACATCACTTTTTGAGTGACGTCACGAGGGTAACATGAAGATTTGTGATTTGTCATGTGACAGGCTTTCGACCAATGAAATTACACAATCTAAGACCATGGTATAACAACATGATTTGAGGCTCATGACAGATACCAGATATCGGCCTCTCAGTGTGGGGAGATTCAACCTCGACCTTGGTTGGTAGCCAGCGTGCGAGCTTTGAAGCGTGACATCAGAACTTTGTTACAACGTATCCAATGAAATCGCTTGAATGGTACGCCTGGAGCCTGGATCATTTCTTGGATAAACACAGGGGACCAGTGTAGTTATTAATTTACCAATTTTTGGTTGTGTTATAAGTACAAATCCTGTAAGATATCCCTTTCTATTAAGGCTCCCCTCACAACAGATCAAGGGCGTGTTTTCGTGACTGTAACCAGAAACATGTTTGGGCTTTGGTCATTGGTTAAGCGTTTTCGCGAGTTCAGTTGCAGACCTGCCAACTAGTACGATTTTGCCGTATTTCGTACGGGAATTTGTTGAAAATACGACCGTACGTTTTTCCCCCATAAAATACGGGTTTTGACCATTTTTGACACGCCCGAAAAAATCCGAGTTCAAAGCGGCTGCGAGTGTAGATTATGCAAGATAAAAAAAAACGGCTGCGAGTGACTGTAGAGGGCACGAGGCTCGACACTACTCTACATCGCGATCTCGTAAGCAAGGGCGTCCGTGGTTGGTGCATGGGATGTAAACAAATGCATTTGGGACCGGGCGTATTAACCAATCGGATCGTTGTATACAAAGGCACTAGGCATTACAATAGATGAATGGCCGTCATTTGAGTAGCGCACGACCATGCATGCAGACGATAATTTTATGATCTAATTTGAGCGTGAAATGAATGTTTAAATATGGCTTCGACCTCCAAAAAAAGATAAAAGGAATCAATCGTACAAAACAGATTACTCAGAGAAATGGGATTTCAATACAGCCATCTCAGAAAGGAGAAAATCATGCACGATGTACATTGTGTAGTTTGGCCTTCCAGCATCGCTCACAGACACAGTGGATCGTATGACATTACGCACCACATTGAAACCGCCAAGCACCGAAGTATTGCCGAGACTAAGAGCGCTAACCGCCGTGCCATCTACATCCAACTTTAGGTGGATTAATTAAGCTTACTTTGATAGACCATAGAGGCAGTATTAGGTCTGATTACCAGCTCTGAAGCTGTATGACTATGAATAAATCCGAATCGGACCTAGAGGCTATGGCATTTTCTGTGTTGTATGTTATCTGGGAACCTCATTCCAGGGAAATAATCTTCCGATTTCGACACACACCATATAATATTATTATAACATCAACATGCTAATATTTAGGCCCTATATAGTGAAAATATATTATGTTACCTGTTACCTTTTGACTTAGTTTCTGCGGGCACTTTTCTTAAAAGTCCCCGCATACGGCGAAGCTCTGTTCAAATTTTTTTTAATGAATTATTTTTAATCTGACCTCACACCATGTGCTTTTTATAGAAAACTATAATGTACACCTGTAAGTATTAAAGTTGGAGCATTGCAGCCACATTAAACCTTTGTTCGTAAGCTCGTCTATGTATATTTTTGAAAAATACAGTTTTTTATGAAAAATACAACTTTTGGAGTTTCAGAATACAGTTTTGTGATCCCAAAGGTTGGCAGGTCTGCAGTTGTGCTGCAATGATGTCATTGTTCTGACCAAACGTGAACCGAAGTTTGTGATCGGTTACGCTTGGTTTCAAGAGGTGTCGTGGCCGAGCGGTCTAGCTTACCGGATTCAAGTTCTGGTGTTAGCAACAGAATGTGGGTTCGAATCACGGCCGTGACACTTGTGTCCTTGAGCAAGACACTTAATCATAATTGCTTCTCTCCACCCAGGGGTTAAATGGGTACCTGTGAAGGCAGAGTTGGTTTGCTCTATATGCGCTAGAAATGGCAGCAATTGAGCTGTATACTCCCCAGGGAGCTGAGATGGTTTCAGGAATGATTTATGAGCCTTATGAGCCTTATGAGCCTTATGAGCAGGGATAATAATATAATGCGCCTTGAGCACCACTTAGTTGGTGGATACGTGCGCTATATAAATCCACACATTATTATTATTATTATTATTAAGATGGCGGATTGTAAAAAGTAACAAAAGTTTTGTTAATTATTTCTGAAAACATGATGAAATGATTGTTCGTATACCAGAATAAGTTTATTACTAGCACTCACGAGTAAGTTCTATTTTGCAAGAATTTGAATTACACCGTATTTTTTGAGAAATGTTGATGATTGAATACGTCACAAACTGAAAACAATTTTCTGGTTACGTTTGCGTTTTTGCGTAGCTATGCTGTCTTGTTTCTGGTCAAGAATATGACGTCAGAAACAAGTTTCTGGTTAGGGTTGCGCAAATGCACCCCATTTCCCTTCATGTAGAGTATAGTTGATGTAATGTCTATGCTGTTATTCACAAGAACATGCAGATGAGAATAGTTGTAGGTTTTCATGGAATAATGACTTGTGGCAAAGTAAGTTTCTTTTCGACCGTCTAGTTTTCAAGAAATATATCTTAAAACTAACCTGTGAAAATGTCAACACAACAGAGGCAGCTCCCGTCTTTTAGAAAACAATGAAAAACGATGCAACACAATTTATTAGATTATGATGAAGTTGATTGTGTACAGCAGAGTTTTATCACAGTACGCTTATTATGAATTTGAATGGATTTGAGTATGCAACCTTTGGCAATTTAACAAGTACTCACATCCTGAAGATGATGACAAATAGAGACATATTAATTAACTGTGACATTTATGAGTGACATGCATACAAAGACTGCTTAATTATACATAGCCAGTGTATGGTACTGTTAATAATGAAGCCTTCAGCTAATGAGGTCTTCAATTTCCATGTACAGTACATATTAAACCTTTGCTTACATTCTAATTTCATTGCAACCATTGTGACAGAACAATAGATTGATTTCCACGGACAGTGAATGGTTCTGGTGAAATACTGCATAATCTCCACATATTGGGATGTACATATGCAGGTGACTGAGCAGCATGAATTACTTAAAGTGAGCCCCCCTGATGATGTTTCCCATGTCCAGTGATTGAAGTTTCCCCTTAAAAATGTCTATGGTTGAATGTTTTCATATGATCATGTTTTTGCTAACTTTTCTTGATATGTTTGGACTGGAGATGAAAACGGTACCTTTCCTAGATGTTTTATCTCAGTCTATACATGAAGAACATACTCTATAAAAACAATGTGCCCTTATTAGACAGGTGCCCACAATGTCGGGACATCCACCCAGGGCTTGCCCACAATAACCCTCCTAGTATCAGTGCAAATTTATGAACAAACCATTGAGGCCACTCCAAGCCATTGCTATGGAAGGCATTGGCTCCTATTAGTCCTAATGGCTATACTGCATAGTAACATTACCTCATGTCTGTTGGTTTTAGTGGTTTGTGATTGACGTATTGCAGGGCATACTATTACGTTCCAGTCTCAGTGGCTGGTGGTGGCTTACTCTTGAGAGTCTGTGTTTACAAAATAACTGCTGAAAATCTCAATGATAGTTTTTTTTTACAGTGGTCTCAGAGTTTTACATAAAAGATTACTTAACAGGGTTAGTGTGGCTTATATGCACAAACGATATGTGTACAACATATTGAACATTCAGTGGTTGGAAGTGGCCTCCATGTGTAGCAGGGTTAAGCAGGTGTGTACCTGTGGTTGTCCACAGTAGAAAGGTTGTCCGTTTTAGAAAGGACTCATTTTATATGCTTTGATTTGAATTTATACTTCAAAAACAACACCCTTTGTTTCCTGCAGGGCTATACACTCTTTCCATCAGGTACAGAGCGGCAATAACAGTGTTCAAATTTGTGACGAAAGTACTCATTTTTGAGAACAAATCCAGAGCTACAGGATTTGTATTACTAATGAACAACATGGCAGGCATAAAACAGTTAATCCGCCGAGATGAAATATCACTCTTGGGCCCAAAGAAAAAAAAAAACAGAAAATTGCACTTCAATTGGACTTAACCTTGTGATTAAGGTCATGTCAATAATTCCCTATGTGATCTCACTGGATATCCACCTTATCAAACAGCAAGGTGGTAATTGCTTTAGCAAAACAACTACCTGCAGTAACTCAAATCATCATTTGGCGTCAGACTAGCAATTCTTGAGCATTTAGTCTGTCTGATTGGTTACACAGTCCTAGACATTTGCCCAGCTTTGTGTTTGTCATTAGAATGGTGTTTGCAATCAGAATTTTTGGCAGCATTGGAATTTTCTATATTTAAATGACCACCAATCCATTAACATATAATGTACTGAGCATCAAAAGAAACTTATCAAATCTTTGGAAGGACACTCATTAAAATCCTCCACGGGAAAAAATTTAAAATATTTGAACACAGGTAAACTTCAGTAATCTTTACTAAGCACATGTCAATAAACAAGATTACTGAAGTTTACCTGTGTTCAAATATTTTTCATTTTTCCGTGGAGGATTTTAATGAGTGTCCTTCCAAAGATTTAATAAGTTTTGTTTGATGCTCAGTTTATTTTTTGAACAGGCGTTTTTACTTATAAATTTTGTTGCATTTTCCAACATACATGACATGTAGACTGTTTTCCAAGTTTAAATTCAAAGAACGTCAAGAAAATAATTACAATTCTGTGGCAACCCCTGTTCGAAATTAACCATCCTTTTTACACATTTTGAGCCTGTGTGCACCTCTGTTTTCCCATTAAGAATTCTCCCCTACTGAGGTTTGTGTACACAATCATACTCTAACATTTTAACAGTGTCAGGAATCAATAACATGTAATTATTTTGGTTTCTGCCGACAATATTTGCTTATAATTATTATTGTATTAATGCAAAGAACATTAATTGCCCGAGAGAAGCCATGACTCCTTGTAGCTTCCTGCCAAGCACTAATCAAATCAGTCTGAAACATCACCTTGGTAACCAATTCTCTTAAATTAATATCCTTGCCGTGGGCTAGACCAGCAGATTGGCTGGATAAAAAACCACTGTTGATGAGGGCCGTCACTCTACGTGGTCTTCATTAGGAAGTCTTGCAGTTAAAGGGAATGGGTAATGTTGGCATATTTGCTTCTATATTAATAATAATAATAATAATAATTAGCGATTTTTATATAGCGCATAACACATAGTTATAAAACATGTCCCTATGCACATGTCCCTATGCACATGTCCCTATGCACATGTCCCTATGCACATAGGTCAAGAACCCTTGCTCTGTGGTATACACATTATAAATATGTTTCTCTTTTGGAAACAAGATCTACGTTAACCCTAACCACCCTAAATCCTGCAAAATCCTCCAAGGGGCACTTTTTGGGAAAAATTCAGCACTGTTGGAAACTGGTGCTTTCACATCTTCAAATGGGGCAAAATTATTACCTGGCAAGAAGTACAGGCCATAAGTGCTGAACATGAAAGATCAATGAAAATGCATTGTGCATTTTGAAGATAGGGGCATGTTTCTAAAAGTGCACTGATGGATTTTGGAGGATTCAGGAAGGTTTCTAGCCAGAGTACCTTGGGGTTATGGTTAAACTTGAAACTTTTCAGCTTATTACGTTATGCTGTCAATGACAAAATAGTGAATATATGCATTTAGCTTTTTTGCATTTATTATTATTATGTGGAATTTTGGAAAGACTTTCCCTTTCTGATAAACCTTTTTGGAAATAATTTTACTTACTCTTAAAAATTTCAACACTTCAGAGAACATTATAAATTTTGAGAGGTTGATTGTTTGACATCTGTCTTGATTCAAAGAGAGTAAGCATACTCATATAAGCAGTTTTGTCAACATAACCAATGCTGTACCTTCCTAAAAATGGATTTCCCAATTGGGCCTATTGGTATCCTCATTGTTTCAATCAGGATAAAAGTATCTCCCAATCAGGATAAGAATTTCTCCCAATCAGGGTAAAAGTATCTCCCAATCAGGATAAAAGTATCTCCCAATCAGGATAAGAATTTCTCCCAATCAGGATAAAAGTATCTCCCAATCAGGATAAAAGTATCTCCCAATCAGGATAAAAGTATCTCCCAATCAGGATAAAAGTATCTCCCAATCAGGATAAAAGTATCTCCCAATCAGGATAAAAGTATCTCCCAATCAGGATAAAAGTATCTCCCAATCAGGATAAAAGTATACGTATCTCCCAATCAGGATAAAAGTATCTCCCAATCAGGATAAAAGTACATGTATCTCCCAATCAGGATAAAAAAAATCTCCCAATCAGGATAAAAGTATCTCCCAATCAGGATAGTATACACTGTAATTGAGCTGTACTTCCCCACTGTACTACTGGCTTATGATCTATCTAACGGTCGAGTGTTAATTTATCAAGCTCCTATTGTTTGCTTATTGACGATTGGCAACAAAGGTAGCCTACTTTGCTTCTTCTCCCTTTGTAACGGCGATGATGTCACACTCTGTGTCTGAAAACATTGGATTGCAACATAGGATGGTTAGCCTGTAATCTTATTGGAATTTTGTAGTCAAGGGAAAGTACATATTACCAACATTGTTGCGTCAGAGCCCAAAAGTGCATTGTAAATATCAGGAAGTTTAAATTCGATGGTGTAATACTGCCTGGGTACCAGGAAGATCAACTATTTATAAATTTGCCTTTGAAGAAGAACGTGCTAGGTTCAAAACGTAAGGCTATTACATGTATTTTTTATTTACATGTATAATAAGGTAGAATGAATACATTAACCCTAACCTTCCCAAATCCTCTTTGCTAAAGTGAAGGATTTTGAAGGATTGAGGTTACATGCTACATGCTCTTTGCTAAAGTGAAGGATTTAGGAGGATTGAGGTTATTAGGCATACTTGCCTTTCCATGGTACATGTACATCCATGTTTGTTGTAGTGATTGCAAGGTCAGTGCTTGGGTCAGTGGACACTGTGTATTGCTCCATGCATGCAGGGAGGGTCCCTGGCCATGTGCATGTATCACAGATTAGAAACACATGTGTGCATACATGTCATGTGCTTGCTTTACTACTGAAGGATTTTGGAGGATTCAGGTTATGTGTAAGCAAATGGGCCTAGGGAGTTAGGAAGGATTCAGGTTATGTGTAAGCAAATGGGCCTAGGGAGTTAGGGTTTTAAGTAGCAACATATATGTAAGATAAGAATGTTGACCTCAGAAATGGCCAGTACAGATGAATGTTTCAATATGTACATCTTCCTCAAATTTATTTATTTTTTCAAATGTGTGCATTTTTGGTCCTTTTTTCAAATTATTGTGACACCTGAAACATCACCACCATTCCACATCATTATCCAGCTTAAAAATAAACTTTGTGTCTGTTCTATGTAAGCTAAGGTTTCATAAAAAAAATGTTTTCCAGGTGATGAGTTGAAGATGAAAGTGGATGGTTGAATAGATTTCTTGGGGTGGTTCCAGCTTTTTCAAGCAAACTTTTCAAACTTTTCCATCGATCTCAAATGGCTACATGAACAGTATTTGTATAATTGCACAGTATGTAGTGCATGGTTCATTCGTACAGTCATAGCATCAAAATTATCAATATCTTCCTTATTTATTAACAGTCTCTTTAAACATGTATGCATCATTGCTTGTGTGCACACTGTGTACTGATAACCTTATGTGGTTTCATATTGAACAGTATGTCTTTCTATAATCTCTATTATGAAGGGGGCCAATAATAACTGTTTGCACCCCATCACTAGGTGGCTTAACCAACCCGTGGGGGCGACACGTGAGAACCTGCTGGGCCGGATGCAAGAATACAACTAGAAAGTGGCAAAGAATGTCCCCTATTGTTCTCATTGGGTCCGTGAATACTCGATCACTCAGTATTGATTCATTAGCATATTGACTGTTAGTGGATTCGGCTATTGGTATGCACTGGAAGTATCCAGTGGAGGGTCACTCATGCTTTACCATCGGCTGATTGTCGCCCATTTACTGTAAAGTTTGGTTGGCAACCTTGTACAGTTATAGCAAAATCAAGCGTTTGTCACCATCATTACATTGGCATTGTCTGATGGTTGATTTGTTGAGACGGAGATAGATAGCTCATCTTCAAGGATGTATTTTGAAGGAGGAGACAGAATATGGAAGGAGAGGAGACGGCCAGTTACAAGATCGATGTCTTACTCACTAGGACATCGGTCAGCACGGCAGAGAGCCGGCTACTGCAGGTAGGTTTTTGTCTGTGGCCGTAAACATACAGGTGTACAAAGGTATGCTGGTTGTTAATTATTCTGCATTTGGATTAGAGGGTTCTTCTTCAGTGAAGCTTGAAGGGAAGCAACCCTTGTGCGCCCTAACCTTACCTTTTGAAAGTACAACCGATGTCACCAAAACTGATTCAAGGATATATTCATAGAGTGTCGTGTACAAGCTTTTAGTCAGTTTTGCAAACAAGTTTGAATGTTACTTATTGGACCATAGCTTGTACATTATTTCAAGCCAAGTTTTGCACGTTCTCAGCCTAGATATTTTAGAGAGAAGCACGTAAACACTCGCAAGACTGAAGCTTTGCAACCGTGACGTTGTTAACCATTTTTAAACAGTAATTATTTCGAATTTGTTGTTAGTTTTTCATTTCGTTTTTTTTCTAGGGAAGCATATATGCTGTCAGCCATGTCTGAGGCTTTCAAACCGTGAACTTTGGTGTCATACATAATACATATGTGTATAATTGTAACAAGTGTAACACTGTCTGGCTTTTTAAAGTTAAACATTTAAATAAAATTACCATACAATATAAGACTCACTTTAAAAAAAGTATTATTATTATGTTTCCTCCCCCCCCCCCCCCAAAAAAAATTCCTTTAAGCTTTCAGAAGGAGTGTAAAGTTTCCCAGGGTGTTCATGCTGGAAGTAATATGCAGGCATAATATTCTTCCTACTTTTGTAGGAAATCCTACCTTTTGATTTTGAAAATCCTACCATGAAACCAGGTTCTGACTAGCTTCAGACCATGGAAACATGGATACTGCTGTAGGCTAGTATATGCCTAATGATAATGGCAAACATGTTCCCTGCCTTTTCATCTTCTATCAATATCATCCCTGATATGGTTAATTATTCATTTGCTCGGTTGTGTAATTTGCTGCAAAAAAAAAAAATAAATAAAAAAATTAGGCCTACCCAAAAATTTAATGTAAAAAACTTACATCCAGTGTAATTCATGCCTAACAATCACAAAAAGGTGATCATGGTGTAGCCATATTGTTTTTGGTGCATACAAATCCATGTAACCAAACCGAGGCTAGAAGGAAAAATAGTCTGGTTCCCCGTATACAGGTGGAATTAGTGCTATAATTGTATACCGTATACAGGGAATCAAACAAAGATGGCTGTTTTGTGGTCACATGATGTAATGGACCTGTCACCTTTGGAAGCGTAATACCCGTATGTGTGTACATCGTACATTGTTAATTACAAATAATATTGCCAAATAAGGAATTGAAAAACTTGTCAGCAGACTTTGACACCTGTCATGTATCAAGTTATTTTTGTTCCTGTGTTTATCATAGAGATATGATTGAAGGTACTTTGTTTGTCATTGATCATCTACATGCAGACACAATACATTGTAAGAATTATCACTAGAGAGTGGACATTGAACAGTGTGTGTGTGTGTGTGAACCAATTTAAAGGGGCAGTATCATCACGATCAACAGGACATGGAATCGGAGTGCTTGTTTCAGATTAACCCAGTCACTGAAAATAGTACCCCACGTGATAAGGTCATATTACCATTGCTGCTGCATACATGAGCCAGTAATTTTCAGTCACTGTGTTTCATCTTAAGCTAGGACATCGATTCCATGCCCCGTTGAAAGTCCACTCTGATCGTGACGATACTGCCCCTTTAACTCATTTTGTTGTAGTCTGTTAAGATGTTGTGCTACCTGTTCATGTGTCATGATATTAATTAATCATTCATAATGAGAACAAGAAGTAATGATTAACAGACGTGAACAAAAAGTAATCATCAAAGTGTTACAGTTCATGCTCAGATAAATATTGATTTAATTTTGCCCTACACCGACGTGTGTATAGCACTGCATACTCAGTCCTTTCCAAGTGTCTGTGGAAAACAGACTCGGGCGGGATTTGAACCCATGACCTCCTGCTTACAAGTGCAGATGTCTTAACCTCTCGACCACCGAGCTTGCCTGATGACGATTGGCTGGCTAGAACCCTATATAGCAGCGGGTTCCGTGATATTTATAGGTTGATGGTAAATATTGTTATGCTTAAAAGGTATCCAAGTGATAAATTGTGTATACCCATTGGGCCAGAAAGAAACATTGTATTTAACAGAAAATAACAATCATTTGATTAGATTTTATACCGGTACATTATCCAACAGTCTAAGCACCAATGACAGGATGTATATTAATCCTAACTCCCTAAGCATTGTTAGTGAACAATAAAAATCCTTCAAAATCCTCCAACTGCCTTTGTTGTCTAGGGAGTTAGGGTTAATGCACTTAATAATAATAATAATAATAATGAACATTTGTAATGTGCCGGTATCCGTCAAAAGAGACACTCATGGCGCAGTGACACATTAGAGTAAACAATAAAACAAAATACATGGTATTTTGCAAAACAAAAAAAATTCACCACAAAATTACAAATAACTTAAAGAAAACCAAACACTATTAAAAGTATTAATAATTACTCATTTTACAAAATTACAGAATTATTGTCTAATTAACGTGTACTTGATGTTGATTAGTTGTTAAAAGTACCATTCATTCTGAGAATTAATTCCATCTGCAGTGCTTTCTGTTCAGAGAAAACACATATTTCAATTGATTGCCCAATGCTTGAAGCTGTTGTTTAAGGTTGGAAACTGCAACATTTGGATAACTCTCTCATAAAATTGTGAGAACTAAATCAGCTGAAACTTCAGTATGAAGTATGAACTTTGACCTTTTTTGGCATACACCCATCACAACTTCTAAGTTCCCCCTAATATTTTCATTCAAATCACTGTCAATTGTGCATGCATGATTGAATTTCAACCATTTCATTACGAGCTGTGTAGAACATGTCATTCTGTCATTTGCTTTTTGAATTTTTAAAATTCATGCAATACTTGTTGAGATATTCTAAAAAATATTAGGGGGAACTTAGAAGTTGTGATGGGTGTATATAAGTAAGACTAATTGTGGTGACACCATGTGAAATTGTCTTTTGAGTAGTAATTAGTTATGAAAAGAACTGGAGGGTTACAACTCAACGTCTTGATCAGTATGCTCTGATCGTCCTCAGGAGAACTAATTAGGGCTGTGCCGGGTATCCGGATACCTGGCCGAAACGGCCATTATCCAGTTCCATTTTTCGGTTCCAATTAACTGTAAACGACTTTTTAAAATTCGGACTTAACATTTGAGCGGTGTGAACATAAATCTGTGACTCTTGAACAATTATCTTTAAATTACAGACAATTATCTTTAAATTCAAGAGATATGCGTCAGATACAAAGTAATGTTCAGTACCTGGATCTATCTGAAAGCCCTGGGAGACCTGAAAGCCACATTGACCAGAGGAATGCAGTGTTAGTCCTGTAGAATGACAGTATTGACAGCTCTATTCTTCTGGTTAACCCACCTTCCTTCTGCTTTCTTTAGAACAGTATCAGAAACCCAAACCAGTTTTTGTAAACCTAGTCTTTGCTTCTCGGGATCTGGTTACCAACAAACCACCTTCTGTCTACAGTGTGTGTGTGTGGCATGGGTGTGTTACTTGGCTTGAATGATAAAGAGAAGGTATAATGTTAGTAATTTGGAAACATATGCTCATTTCAGTCTGCTTGTCTTCCAAAAAATATCATAAAACTAACCTGTGAAAGTTTTACAACAATAGGTTGTCACGTTTTTGAGAAAACACTCAAAAACAATGAAAAGCCATTTTTAAACATGTTTTTATGGTTTCAAAAAATTGCCGGCTGAAATCTGACATAAATCATTTTGTTTTCCTCCAAGATGAAAGCATTTCGGACGAATAATTTCTCAGACTGATTGATACTTGTTCCAACTCTACACCGACTAAGCTTTTTGATGATAATTTTGAATTGTGATCTGTTGCAATTTTTCACTTTAAAGGGACAGTATCGTCAAGATCAAAGCAGACTTTCAACTGGGCATGGAATCATTGTCCTAGTTATAAGATGAACACAGTGACTGAAAATTCCTGGCTCATTTATGCAGCAGCAACAGTAATATGACCTCATCATGTGGGGTATTATTTTCAGTCACTGGGTTAATCTAAAACTAGCACTCTGATTCCATGCCCTGTTGGTCCTGACGATAGTGTCCCTTTAAACCCAGTATACATTTTGATAAATCATCTGTGAATGCATGCATACAAGAATTTGTCTTATACAAAAACCAACCTGTTAAATTTTCAGCTCATTCACTGTGTCGTTAATGGAAAAATTTTGAAAATGCATTCAGATTTGTGTTTATTCTTACGTATATAGTTGTTGTCCCATGAAGTCTAAAAATCAAACTGTGATCAAAATATTGTGTAGTGGCTTTCAGAATAGTCCTAAGTCTGCAAATTAACAAATTATCAGAATTCAAAACATGTGAATACATGTATTCGCTCAAAATCATCTGATTTTAAAGTAGAATAGCCTACATTTTTAAGTAATAGGATGATCTTTGTGTATGTGTATTTGTCAGTATGTTGTTTCGTGCAGTTTCTGCTCATGTTAAAGGGACAGTATCGTCATGATCAGAGCAGAAATTTCGACAGGGCATGGAATCGGTGTCCTATTTTTAGATGAACTCAGTGGAATTATTTTCAGCCCCGATTCCATGCCCTGTTGAAAGTCTGCTCTGATCGTGACGATACTGTCCTTTTAAATACAAATGTTGTGCCATTATCTTATTGACAAAATATATAGAAAGTTTGAGAAGACGTAAAACAGCACCACCAATGTTTGTTGAAGCAATGATTTCTGCGTTCACTAAGTGTCTAGACAGACCACACAGCATCATCAAATAAGCTCCTGTGTTCTGTCCATAGTGAATGACTTTATTAAGCTAAAGATTAACCCTAACTCCCTAGGCCCATTTGCTTACACATAACTTGAATCCTCCAAAATCCTTCAGTAGTAAAGCAAGCACATGACATGTATGCACACATGTGTTTCTAATCTGTGATACATGTACATGCACATGGCCAGGGACCCTCCCTGCATGCATGGAGCAATAAACATTGTCCACTGACCCAAGCACTGACCTTGCAATCACTACAACAAACATGGATGTACATGTACCATGGAAAGGCAACTATGCCTATAACCTCAATCCTCCAAAATCATTTATCTTAGCAAAGAGCATGTAGCATGTAACCTCAATCCTTCAAAATCCTTCACTTTAGCAAAGAGGATTTTGGAGGATTTGGGAAGGTTAGGGTTATATAATGCAGAACCAATACAACCCGTTGTCGTAAGTCACACCTGTTCTATATCATTCTTATTATTATCAATCTTGTACAGACTACCTTATTTACACATTTTATTTCATCAGCATGGGTCAACGTTTAACCCCAATTTATTTTAGACAGATTCAAAAGAGTAGCAGGTCGGTAATATTTGAGGCCTGCATTTGTTTGAGAACAGACCTACAAAAATAAATAAAATGCTAATAATTTACCTAGCAAATAAGTTGGCAAAAATTGTTTGTTTGTTTGTGACAGTGACAGCCAATGATTAATAGAAACTCCAATACTGTATATATACCTCAATTATGAAACAGCCATTTTGTTTTTTTAATTCTGTGGGAATCAAAATAAGTCTCATGTTTAAAATATTCGGACTGGCGCCATTCAAACTGCAATTTTTTTCAAGGCGGTGTTTTATTGGTGGTCTAAGAACCAGACAAATATTCCTTTGTCAAGTTCCATTGTCACCTTGGTTTGAAACTTCAAATAATTTTGTTCTCACCCTCCTAGTATCAGTGCAAATTTATGAACAAACCATTGAGGCCACTCCAAGCCATTGCTATGGAAGGCAGTGGCTCCTAATGATGGCTATACTGCATAGTAACATAATACCTCATATGTCTGTTGGTTTTAGTGGTTTGTGATTGATGTATTGCAGGGCATACTATTATGTTCCAGTCTCAGTGGCTGGTGGTGACTTATTACAGAAGTACTGTACACAGACATATAGGACACCACTGAACAAGGTGGTCTATAGTGGTATACAAGTGTGTTTGTAAGCAGTCCACCCAGCATCTAAGTACTGTACACAGACATATAGGCCACCACTGAACAAGGTGGTCTACAGTGGTATACAAGTGTGTTTGTAAGCAGTACACCCAGCATCTAAGTACTGTACACAGACATATAGGCCACCACTGAACAAGGTGGTCTACAGTGGTATACAAGTGTGTTTGTAAGCAGTACACCCAGCATCTAAGTACTGTACACAGACATATAGGACATCACTGAACAAGGTGGTCTACAGTGGTGTGTTTGTAAGCAGTCCACCCAGCATCTAAGTACTGTACACAGACATATAGGACACCACTGAACAAGGTGGTCTACAGTGGTATACAAGTGTGTTTGTAAGCAGTACACCCAGCATCTAAGTACTGTACACAGACATATAGGCCACCACTGAACAAGGTGGTCTATAGTGGTATACATGTACAAGTGTGTTTGTAAGCAGTACACCCAGCATCTACATGTAAGTACTGTACACAGACATATAGGCCACCACTGAACAAGGTGGTCTACAGTGGTATACAAGTGTGTTTGTAAGCAGTACACCCAGCATCTAAGTACTGTACACAGACATATAGGACACCACTGAACAAGGTGGTCTACAGTGGTATACAAGTGTGTTTGTAAGCAGTACACCCAGCATCTAAGTACTGTACACAGACATATAGGCCACCAAAAGTACAGTGGTATACAAGTGTGTTTGTAAGCAGTACACCCAGCATCTAAGTACTGTACACAGACATATAGGCCACCAAAAGTACAGTGGTATACAAGTGTGTTTGTAAGCAGTACACCCAGCATCTAAGTACTGTACACAGACATATAGGACACCACTGAACAAGGTGGTCTACAGTGGTATACAAGTGTGTTTGTAAGCAGTACACCCAGCATCTAAGTACTGTACACAGACATATAGGACACCACTGAACAAGGTGGTCTACAGTGGTATACAAGTGTGTTTGTAAGCAGTACACCCAGCATATACATGTAAGTACTGTACACAGACATATAGGCCACCACTGAACAAGGTGGTCTACAGTGGTATACAAGTGTGTTTGTAAGCAGTACACCCAGCATCTAAGTACTGTACACAGACATATAGGCCACCAAAAGTACAGTGGTATACAAGTGTGTTTGTAAGCAGTACACCCAGCATCTAAGTACTGTACACAGACATATAGGACACCACTGAACAAGGTGGTCTACAGTGGTATACAAGTGTGTTTGTAAGCAGTACACCCAGCATCTACATGTAAGTACTGTACACAGACATATAGGCCACCACTGAACAAGGTGGTCTACAGTGGTATACAAGTGTGTTTGTAAGCAGTACACCCAGCATCTAAGTACTGTACACAGACATATAGGACACCACTGAACAAGGTGGTCTACAGTGGTATACAAGTGTGTTTGTAAGCAGTACACCCAGCATCTAAGTACTGTACACAGACATATAGGACACCACTGAACAAGGTGGTCTACAGTGGTATACAAGTGTGTTTGTAAGCAGTACACCCAGCATCTAAGTACTGTACACAGACATATAGGACACCACTGAACAAGGTGGTCTACAGTGGTATACAAGTGTGTTTGTAAGCAGTACACCCAGCATCTACATGTAAGTACTGTACACAGACATATAGGCCACCACTGAACAAGGTGGTCTACAGTGGTATACAAGTGTGTTTGTAAGCAGTACACCCAGCATCTAAGTACTGTACACAGACATATAGGACACCACTGAACAAGGTGGTCTACAGTGGTATACAAGTGTGTTTGTAAGCAGTACACCCAGCATCTAAGTACTGTACACAGACATATAGGCCACCAAAAGTACAGTGGTATACAAGTGTGTTTGTAAGCAGTACACCCAGCATCTAAGTACTGTACACAGACATATAGGACACCACTGAACAAGGTGGTCTATAGTGGTATACAAGTGATTTCATATGCATGTATGTAATTGGAGATTTCATTTTACAGTGGCCTCGGAGTTTTACATAAAAGATTACTTAGTGTGGCTTATATGCACAAATGATATGTGTACAACATATTGGACATTTAGTGGTTGGGAGTGGCCTCCATGTGTAGCAGGGTTAAATGGTAACATTAAAATTATGTATTCCATTCTTCAATACACAAATTTGCTCAATCTAACTGAAGGGTTTTTGTTTTTGAAAGTCCATTACAATTTACTATCAGCCAGTACCAGTCTCTTGGAGAGAGAATAACACCATTATTAGTTTGTTTATTTGCAGTATTGTTGGCTGGTCCATTAGTAGCTGGTCAAAGGGCAATTATTACAGAAATAATTTACCAGACAAACGGGGCTTCCCAACAGTTGATTTATCAGTTCGAGTGTATTAGTTTCAAATTGATTTTTGGAGATGTTCCGGTATTTTACCATTGTGAAACCTATCTTCGCTTCAATGTTGCTGTGGATTTCAATGTGAAAAATGGATCACTAACGAGCCACGTCATTGAATAAGCGTCTGAATTGGCTTTTTAAACTAAAACGACGGGGACGTTAGTTTCACATCAATCTCCTAGGGGCTTGAACGAGATTCCAGTATTTGTCGTTTTATCTTTGAAAAAGCAAGCGATTGAATAACATTATGCTAGCTTGAACGTGATTGCATCATTTGAATAAAATGGCGACAAGGGAAAATGATGAAATTGAGCTACCTGAGGGGTATGTACATGAACAAACAGCTGTTTACTTAATATGTTAAAATGGTAAAGTTTAACATACAATGTACACTGTACATATGTTTATATAGACGTCTGCAGTCTTATTGCGATTTAAGTAACATACAATGTACAGTGTTCATGTAGCTTCAACCTTTTCATATGTTTACTGTCATCAATCGTTTGTGGTATGTTCATTAAAATTATGAAATTATTTAGCAGTCTTCTGATAAAATAAGCCATGATATCATGTGACCAGGGATTGTGCCCAAAAATACAGTGCATAGCCTGGGAAGGCGGCAGTCTAGGTATCACTCATCAAACTATGATATTTTGTTTACAAGAAAATGTACATTTTGCCTTAAAACAAAACCCTTTTGAATTGTAATTGTCGGCGTTATAAGATATTTAGTTTTGATTCAGTCAAGTACATGTTTTTCTCCTTTTCCTACATTCCAGAGATAGGAATATGCTTTGTTTCATTGGATGAGTAGTCCAGAGTAACGTTGTAATTAATAATACAAAGTCTGAAACGTTATCAAGGTCTCTAGTCATTTGCATGTTAAGGTTCATACTTATAGCATTTTGACAGCAAGATAAATTCCTGGCACCATTTAAAACTAATTCACAGAATTTGTGCAGCAGTTCACTTACGCGGTGGGGAATTTACTGACAGGAAATATCCAAGCCCTTGTAATTAAGGCTGAGCTGCAGTGGTCTTTAGACGCAAATCAGCAAATGATTTCAGGAATTTAACCTGAACTGCCAACGTCCTGCAATCCAGGAAGCCAAAATTATGAGCATGACATTCTGAGTGTACACCCATTCTTAGCAGGGGAAAAATGATTTTATTTACAGATTTTTTTTAAAGCATTATTTTTAGAATATGAATTACTGTGTGTTGTGCACAGACAAAGCAAATATCCATATTGATTTTATTCCTGAGAAATTAAAAGGAAAATATCATACTCGGCAAATATCAATAATTGACCTTTCTCCATTTTGAGAGAGATGTATGTCAAAAGGAAATTAAACAACATATATTTTAGTTTCTACCCTCACAGTAAACTATTGTAAAAAAGTCACTTTCTCAGAACTC
Source organism: Zoroaster sp. YZ-2022 (assembly GCA_029582265.1). Taxonomy (NCBI): domain Eukaryota; kingdom Metazoa; phylum Echinodermata; class Asteroidea; order Forcipulatida; family Zoroasteridae; genus Zoroaster; species Zoroaster sp. YZ-2022. The sequence goes on along the minus strand of CM055833.1, from coordinate 26,748,391 downwards.
TCTTTTGTCTTGAATTCAGAAAAGCCTAATGTGCACTGGTGGAAAGGTCCTCTTACGGTTGTCGCCCATGCAAAGTCACCCCTTCAGCACACAAAGATACCAAAGTATTGACCAATTTTCTACAAATTATGTAACACATTAGTCCTGTTGCATGTGCAAATATAAGAGGGACCATTTGTTTTCCCTTAGGACCTTAGGCTTTTCCGAATTGAGAAAAAAGGGGTTCTGACAAAATGACTTTTTACAGTATTTTACATTGTGTTGAGATAATAAAACAAATTTATGTTGTTCCTTATAAAAATGACATATAGCTTCTCTTAAAATAGGTCAGGGTCAATTATTGATATTTGCTTACTGCTTAGAGGTACTATTTGTGGATGATAAATCAATTGCATAAGATGTGAATGTAACAAACATTTGTGATATTTGATTGAACAAACAAGGACCAGGGTTGTAGCTACGCCGGTCGGCGCCGGTCGGGTCTAACCGGCACTCCCGCTGGCCGACCGGCACCAAACGCAAATTGATGTCTTACCGACCGGCACAAAAATTGTGTGAATATTTCATTAAACAGTAATAAATGTAAAAAAATGTTCATGTATTCTTCATTTCTTTGAGTTATTTATCACTATTTTGAGGACTTTAGTCTATAGATCAATTAAAACATCGTATGATATTATAAAATAAATCTCAGTTTGTAGCGGTACAAATAAATACACTAATTAGCATTTATTTATGATGTCAGGGAAAAGACCTGGGAATCCCTATTATGATTGGTTGTTTGCGCCTGCACGATGAGCTAATGCCACTAGTCTCTACCGCGTGTAAATGATGCGACGCGTTTCAGTAATGTCGGCGTACGAAATTTCAGGTTGGTTAAGCGTGACTTCAGAACGCGTGTAGCTTTCCCCGCGATGTGCTCAGCAAAGGGAAAATTATTCACGTGCGTCCCTCCGCCCATTCATGAAAAGTTTTGTGAACGTTTTTTGGAAGTGTTTTGATCAAAATAATTATGTCGCACTCGCAGAAAAGTATCACTAGCTTTTTCTTCGGTCACTAAACGCAAGGGGCGGCAGTGATAGACACAGCAGCCGGGTCAAGCGAGAAGCCGCAAATTCGAGACATTCTTCTGCAACCACATCTTCGTGTTCGAGTACAACTGACCGGAACTGATCACGCCACCGAGTCTTCGCCACTGTGATTTAGGCCAAAACTCGGAGCTGCTATGCCTGACGGCTCCGTTGCTCAAGTGTTACCTCATCAAAAAACAGAAGCAGGCATCTAAGTTTAATAGCGAAAAGTGGACACCTTGTAGGCCATACAGAAGTTTCAGTTTTTCTGAGCCAACATTGTTGTCAATTGCATTGGAGGGCACTCCTTCACATCATAAATTCTTGTATAATACTATGAAAATATCATACTATTATACAACAAATTATGTGAAAGGTGAGCCCTCCAAATCTGTTCTTAAAAGCTAAAACCCAGGAGCTTCGGGGTGCTTCGCCCCCTCGACCCCCACCGAGGCGTTGCCCCTGGACCCCCGGCCGCGAGGAGCTGCGCTCCGTTCACTCCGCTCGCAATTGACAAAATTAGCCGGCACTCAATTTGGTCTGGTGACAACCCTGACAAGGACAGCCTTAAATTTAAAACAATGTAAAAATGTAACATTAGAATGTGTCCATGTATTGAAACTGAAATGGCTGTTAACCTGTCAATGGACACATGTCCCCTTTAGTGCTATGAAGTCAATTAAATACTCAGGAAAGTACCTTTCCTTCTGTTCAAACATAAACACTGAAGTCCAAGCAGACTAAACTATGAAAATATCAACTTCATATGGTTCATGTATTCTGTCGAACATCTAAAGTGGACCGGATTTACATCACCACATCCAGGAGCCTGATATGTTCTCAATTAAACCCAAGGAAGTCCCTTGGACCATGGAGGAAGAAAACAGTTTTCTTCCTCCATGCTTGGACCAAAGAGGTTTGGACCCTTGGGGATTGGCTACTAGAAGAGACTAGGGGGCAGATACAGTGCCTCTTACGGATCTGAGTAAAGGTCATGGCAAGACATATGACATCATGCTCTGACTGCTTGACAGACGGATCTACAGAGGTTGTAAGTTCGGGAGGGGGCCCTGAATGATTGAAGGGGCTGCAGTCACTCACAGACTCTTCCATATCACCACAGGGGTAGGGGGTGATGTGTTGTAATATAATTGGTGTTTTACCTTTATTGGAAAAATGATCAGGAGGGGCTTTGGACCTCTTTAGTCATCCCTTAAATTGACTACTGTCTGATCCATGGTCTGATGATGGTCAGACTTGTAGGGATCTTTATGGATTATCCTGGATGTTGTCATGGAAACTAAAAAAGACCCCCCCCCCAACTTAAATAGATCTCATCATTCATGTGACAAGGCTGAGTGTCTGAGACTTGCCTTGATTTGGGGGGTACAACAGAGAGAGCACATGGACAATTCTATTTCAATTCTATTTTTAAACATTTGGTACAGAGTATTCTATTTTTAAACATTTGGTACAGAGTTGTTTAATTTCCTTCTTTGTTTCAACTTCAGCAAATTTGTGTTTTCCAGAGAGAAAAATATAAAAAACAGTAAGCCTGACCAATCTTCATATTGTGGGCCACCCGCATTTCATGGCAAGAATGTATGATGTACTAAATGAGGAATGGCTCTAGATGTACAGGTATCATAGCCCAAGGAAAAGTTCCAGAGACTTGTGGAAGGTTGAAAAGTTCCAATTGTGTGAAGGTCAACTGGAGGACTGTGTGACTGGATTCCATAGCCATAGCCTGCCAGTAAATTGTTTGTATCAGACACCATCATTTTCCTGTTGGTGTGTCAGCATCTACTCGTCAAACCTATAGTAGTTAAACCAACTTCAGATTTAACAGGGATGGCCATCCACACTGAATTCAGGAAAAGGATTTCCTTTTAGTGGTGGGTGTCCAGTGCCAGCAATATTGAGCCAGCAATATTGAGCTGTGTCTGTTGAGAGGGTCTGTGATTGGAGCACCGTGGGTACAGCTAGAATGAGGTGATATTAATGGAAGAGTTTGGATGAATACTGGAGTGTTTGGGGCTCGGAGTGAGACTGTTGAATCGGACTGGAAATCTTTCTGCAGTTTGACACTGATAGTGTGGTCTTCACATACGGAATCTTCTCGGAACATGTAGCGTTTGTGTTATTCATGTAGTCTGACTACTGCGGGAAGGAAATGCACTGGTGATATTTAAATTCTGAACGAAGACCGTCAACACTTCTGTCAACAATGATGGAATCTGAGAATATGGAGGAGATGCCTACATCACCGGGTTATGTCAAGCGCTTAGTGGCGGACATGCAGCTCATAATCAACTCATGTCAGCAATCATGCACAAAAAGGTTTGATGTTTCGTTTTGATAAATTTTTCTATGTGAATGTTAGAACCGTACCGTAGGTACAGTTACAGCGTCACAAACTGCCTGCTTGTTGTAACCCTACATTGCACTGACAACTTGTGAGTTTCATTTGAAGAGAGGTTCAGTACCGTTTTATCATTTTTATTATAATTCTTTCACTTGATGATCAGTTTTATTCAAATACCCAAGCTGAGACTGAAGACATATTTTCATGGGGAGAAACTCAAAAGGAAAGTAATACATTGGCCATGTTGGCAAATCTACACGTTTTTTTCAAAGGATGTGCCAACTGTGCTCATTCTTGTTGAATGAAGGTCCATGTACATGAAAGATTGTCAAGCAATCTGTTATTTCTAGGGAAGATTAACCATCATCTTTACACTACATGTACGTAAGTTTTACTTTTTCGAATAACCAATCCCTTACTATACCTTTGTGTGACTGCAAGGGTCAAAATCAGTCAAAATGTTGATATACTTGCCAAGTGCACTTAAAAGTCGACCCTTTCAAACCTTAACGTGTAGTAAGTACATTTACAGGTCAAAATGAGTCGACCGTTTTTGACTGGTAAAAGCATTGTCTTGTATTGTTCAGGGTGGTCAAAATGACAGTAAAAACCAGTCAAAAATGCCCCCCGTGTGCACATTTGGGTCAACAGTCAAAACAGGCAGTTGACTGGTTTGGACCACTGTACATGTAGCTACTTGCTACTAAAGTTCAGCTAAAGTAGGAGGGTTAATAATTCAGCAAAATACCAGCAATTTGAGACTCTGTTAATGAATGATTTGGTTCATTTACCATGGTTTCCCTTACAACCAGAAGTCACTGTTTAAAAAGCTATTGTTGTGGTCTCGGCTTTGAACTCATTGATGTGTGACTTCTTTGAAATTCCTCTTGCGTGCACTGCTTGTTTTTCCTTTTTGGCCACTGCGTTTACATGTATTTTGACCCTTAAGATTGTGTTACAAGAGAGAATGACCAAAACATTATATCCCTCAGCAAGTTAGTTCAGTCAAACAAGTGTATTGTATCAAAAATACACAGCAGGGTAGATCTTTGCATGATCAAAACAAGCTAGGTCACAAGATTATGGTCTATGGTACGTCAAAGAATCATATTGTCATCATCTTTCATATTTGTTGTCTATAGCTTGTCTGATATTGTTTGTTAAATTCCACATCTTAATTGTTGGCTTGGAATGGTCTACCAATGGGCTGGGATTCCATTTTTTAAGGATTTGTTTAATTAATTTTTTTTTTTTTTTCATAATTTGTGGCCGTAATATAAATATAACACAGATGCATGTACTTACTGAAATTATTTCAGTAAACATGATAGCACTAATACATGTATGGCCACATAAATCAAGTAGTCTGGTACCCACTTTAGGTATGTCTAGATTCCCAGAGTACCTGGTTTGTACATTGACACCTGTTCTTACATATCACTGAATGGGTTCAGTGTCTAACAACTGGACATGCTGTTACCACAGAAAACTATTCCAAATATTGGATAAGCTTTTTTTTTTTTTTTTTTTAATAGCAGGGCAAATTGATTACCGCACTCTAGTTTTCTTGACATTTGTCATTCAGTCATTTATTTTGATAATCAGTAAATGATAGGACACCACCTGTGTGGTCACCAGAATCACAAGGCAATACGAAAGGCACTTTGTAGCGTGGTTGAATAGGGTGGGATTAAAACAGAAATGGTGGAATCATGGAGGAAGGAAAAATCTGTTTTCCTTCCTCCATGGTGTAATCTTTCCTCTCTGTTGTAGCGTGGTTGAATAGGGAGGGATTAAAACAGAAATGGTGGAATCATGGAGGAAGGAAAAATCTGTTTTCCTTCCTCCATGGTGTAATCTTTCCTCTCTGTTGTAGCGTGGTTGAATAGGGTAGGATTAAAACAGAAATGGTGGAATCATGGAGGAAGGAAAAATATGTTTTCCTTCCTCCATGGTGTAATCTTTCCTCTCTGTTGTTTTCTGTTCTCCTGCTGTCAACTTACAATGCCCTATTTTGGATGAAAATCATTCTGTGATTAAGCAGTTTAAATATCTTAAGAATATATATAGTGTTTTTATGAGGATTTTAATAAGAATGAACTAGTTGACACAACAAAAGATTTGTTATTTAGCATTCAGTTCATGGCACTGATTTTACTCTGCAAATGCAGCTGGACAAAAAATAGTTAATATCTACTGATTGATCACAATGTTAATGACAAATCCAGGTTTAGTTTTACATGTTACCTTTCAGTGTTCTGTCAGGATGATGATAAATTATTCCATGGTCAAAGCTCAGCCGTGTCCAGAACCTTGATCTATGAGTGCTTGGTCATTTATAGCAATGTGTAATTATCCAGAGAGAATGTTTGGGTATGTTTGAACAAATAAATAGGAAAGACCGTGACTTTCTTGGCTACATCACTCTCGCTGTCGTCAAGGAATGTGAGAAATCCATCAGAAGGAATAAGTGTTTATTGAATGTATTTTGAGGTTACTGACTATGTTTCAAGACCAAGGAACTTCCATTCCACTGTGTATAAGCTTGGGGCGATAACACGATAATATCGAATATCATGATACCTTTTTTTATTCGATTACGATATCGAGAACCTTTTGTAGTTATCGATATATCGGCAAATTGCGATTAAAAAAATATATCGCGATTAAAAAAATCGCCACTGTGAGTCAGAAATTCCATGGAAACAAAATTTGGACAGTCTTTTCAGCTTTCGGAAGTGAGAAACAAAAGCGAACTACTTCAGAACTACATACACACTACGAAAACGTATTTGTGATTTATTGTGATGCTTGTAGAGGGGTACATACCTGTGGTTATCGGCTCTAAAGCAATCATGCGTGAATGAAAAAAATAATCGCGATACTATCGAAAATCGCGATATATGTTTGGCGATATATCGTGGATGGAAAAAAATTCGATATTGCTCAAGCTTAACTGTGTATTAAATTCCTTGTGTGATAATGGTAAATTTTCATCGCATTATGTCGTTTCGTTAACAAGAGAATAGTGAAAATGTATTCAAAAAGTTTGATTGGCGAACATGAAATTCATTATAATGTGGAATCGACACCAAAAATCAGATGTACTCTTTCTCTCTATTTTCACGTTAACAACAAAATGTCATAAGCTGAAACTTTCAAAGGTTGGTTATTTTAATTCAAACAGAGTTAGCATACTCGAAGAAGCAGTTTTGCCAACATTATCAATGATGCACCTTCCTTAAAGACTTGTAAGATGTGCCTACTGCTTTGTGTGGAATCATTTTTATGATTTAAAAGAAAATATCACGAAATAATGCCGACCATTCCCAAGAAACTACATGGTAAAAAACATGGCAGTAAACCACAGAGTCACTGAAAACTAAATTAATTTGTTTTAAAATAAAGAAATTTACTCATACGTTGAAAAAGAATAACCCTGACATTGTCAAACTCATAAAAAAAATTGGATAAATTTGATAAATAACATACAAGTCAAAATAGCGAGAAAGCTATTATAAAGAGAAAGCTAAAATAAAGGCCTGAGGCTTAGAATAACAAAGTGAAAACGGATAATGCAAAAAGGTACACGTATCTGCCAGAATTAGTGTATAACTTGGTTTAACAACTGCTTACTGTGACCTGTAACAAATATAAATGGATGTTGTGTAATAATAATAATAATAATGTGGACTTATATATGGCGCACGTATCCACCAAACTGGTGCTCAAGGCGTATTACATTATTACCCCTGCTCATCAGGCTCATAAATCATTCCTGAAACCATCTCAGCTCCCTGGGGAGTATACAGCTCAATTGCTGCCATTTCGGCGCATATGGGCTAATCAAACACAACAACCAACTCTGCCCTCACAGGTACCCATTTACCCCTGGGTGGAGAGAAGCAATTATGGTAAAGTGTCTTGCTCAAGGACACAAGCACCCCGGTCGCGGCTGGGATTGGAACCCACATTCTGACGACTCAGCCATCAGAACACAAATCCGATGCACTAAACGGCTCGACCATGGCATAGTATTAGTGAGAAGGAATCCAGGTTTTAATCCCAGCATGATCTTTCTGAAATTCAGTACCCAATTTTAAGTAGAATCTGTCAGCAAGTATTGCCTATATCACTATATCTGGTTCAGAAGTGATGTTTTTCCTGCATACTTCCACTGTTATACCCTGATACTTGTTTAATAAATTCAGTTATGGAGAAAGGAACATTTAACCCAGTACATAATCGCTGAAGGGGGTGGGGGGAGGGGGTCATTGTCACCCAGAGTACTCCCCAAAGGTACCCAGGCAATCATAAAAGTCCTTTAACATACCCAGGATTGAGATTGCCTAGGTACCATTGGGGAGTACCCTGGGTGGCGAGAACGCTTCTGCATTACTAATGCACATATATGATTGAGATTGCCTGGGTACCATTGGGGAGTACCCTAGGTGCCAACGACCCCTTCAACCTTTCCAGTTTCTCTTGTGGAGAGATGTTTGACATGCATCTATGCCAGCCATTTATTGTTCATCATTATTACAATGTACACTCCTTAGACCTTTCCATTGAGGGGCAATTAAAGGCCTTTTCACACTATCTCCGCTTCGAACCGTGTTGAAACCAACCCGGATCCAACCCGGTTCAGCCTGGGTTGTTTTCGACACGGATCGCAAAGACGCAACGTTCACACTGTTCATTACGCGAACCGGCCGCTCCGTGAACCGTGTAACGTTCAATCCGGCTAGGGCCATGTGTATTCACACTACGAAATTCTCAACACGGACCGCATTCGGCACGGCGCGCTGTGATGATTTTCTCGATCCCACAATGCATTGCGACGCGCCAAGCGGCCGGATGTATACACAGACCAAATCGCCAACAGAGCTTTCACCTCTTCATCTTTCCATGTTGGCCTTTCATTGTCAGACTTATTGGGACACATTTTCTTGAGAACGTGAAGAGAAATTATAGCATGCGTGGTGAAGAAGTTTGGTGAAGAACCTCGTGTGCGTGCATACAATGTACATGTACATGTACATTGTACATGCATGACATGTACATGTACGTAGTGTGCCGGCGCGGCCTCACAGCTGATTGTTTATTGACCTTTGTATCCGTGTCAGATTTTCGTAGAATTTCGCGCCACACAACTCAACACGGATCGGCAGTAAGTGAGCTCAACTCGGGGCGGTTCACACTATCATTTTCGACACGGTTCACGCCGAAAAATGCAATTTCAATCCGGATTGAGATTTTCAACCCTGGTCCCTGCCAGGGTTGATTTCGATCCGGCTAGAGCATGCTACCCGGATCGGAACAGGGTTGAAATTTTAGAAGTGGGAAAAGGGTTGAAAAAAATCTCGGGGTTGGAACCGGTTCTGACCCCAAGATTATGGACAGTGTGAAAAGGCCTTAAGTGTTATAATTCCCCACTAGGGGTTCAGTTATCAACCTTACATGTAATTCATGCGTAGGTGTTGTCTTCCAGTCTTATTCTGTGAAATTAGTTCCCAAGATCGCAAATAAAGGCAACTAAATTTACCCCCAAAAAATGTTAAGATTTTCATCTTTTTTTCCTCTTGAATTTTTTTACAGATTTGTTTAAATACTTTAACCCTCCTACTTCTGGTACCTTTTTCATACAAGTTGATCCACCATTTGAAACCATTCGCTTTTGTGGTTTTGAATGGTGAAACAACTGTGTACAGTATTGATTCCCCCAAATGGTTTTGAATGGTAGGTCAGCTAATACAAAACCTTGTTTGGATCTTTCTAAGTGGTGAACCAATGGACCCTCTATGCATTTGAATGGTTTCAAATGGTCAAACAGTAGGAGGGTTAAAGTTGTGTAATCTGTACAGGTCTCTTATTGTTGAAATCGATCATTTTACATACACGTATCTAAAAGTGAAACAAGTAGTCAGTAGACAAATACAGCATGACTTCCTACATCCTAAACCCTATTCCTAATTGGGCTATTATTATTAAACGGTCCAATCTCGGTGGTCCCAGAGTGACAACATCCACCCACATGGTACCATGGACCATCCAATCATGATCCACCTCATATCTAATCTGTACTTTGTACTTGTACACAAACACTGCCAAAGATGATCAAATGGAAATATAAATGGAGGGCCAGTGACATCAGGGTAAACCCCTATTTTTTTCCCTATAGATTATCTGTAGTCTTAATAATAATAATAATAATAATAATGTGTGGACTTATATAGCGCACGTATCCACCAACTAAGTGGTGCTCAAGGCGCATTATATTATTACCCCTGCTCATAAGGCTCATAAGACTCATAAATCATTCCTGAAACCATTTCAGCTCCCTGGGGAGTATACAGCTCAATTGCTGCCATTACAGCGCATATAGGGCTAATCAACCAACTCTGCCCTCACAGGTACCCATTTAACCCCTGGGTGGAGAGAAGCAATTATGGTTAAGTGTCTTGCTCAAGGACACAAGTGTCACGGCCGGGATTCGAACCCACATTCTGCTGCTAACACCAGAACTTGAGTCCGGTAAGCTAGACCGCTCGGCCACGACACTCCATCACTCCATCACTCGTTATCATCATGCAAGCTCTAATAATTCAAGTAGAATAATAATAATAATAATAATAATAATGTGGACTTATATAGCGCACATATCCACCAAACTGGTGCTATAGGTGCATTACATTATTACCCCTGCTCATCAGGCTCATAAATCATTCCTGAAACCATCTCAGCTCCCTGGGGAGTATACAGCTCAATTGCTGCCATTTCAGCGCATATGGGCTAATCAAACACAACAACCAACTCTACCCTCACAGGTACCCATTTACCCCTGGGTGGAGAGAAGCAATTATGGTAAAGTGTCTTGCTCAAGGACACAAGCACCCCGGTCGCGGCTGGGATTCGAACCCACATTCTGACAACTCAGCCATCAGAACACAAATCCGGTGCACCAAACCGCTCGACCATGGCACTCCATTAGAGTGTCCATCATATGTACATGTACTATCCCAGGATATGCGTAAGCTTGGCATGGAGACTTGGAAATTGCCTGTGTATTACTAAACAGAATGAAATGTCAAAAATCTGGCTCTGTAGATGTGTTTTGTCCCGTTTGGCCACATTGTTACAGCTCAGCTGATACCAGCCAGAAATGTTTGTTTGTACTTAGTGAAAAATATTTGCATTTGATTTCAGCAGCATACAAATCTCCCTAAGCCATGATCCAGTGTTGTCAAACATCCATGGAAGTTTGTAAGCAGTTAATAATCTTTCACAGAAGGAATGTTGAGCATATGTGAATATGAATAACGGTAGTTTGTTGGAGTTTATCTTGTATTGTCAATTGTGTTGTAAATTCCTTTGTTATTGTTGAATCACAAAAACACAATGACGGTTATGGGTAAATAAAATTTAAAAACAAGATATTTTGCCACTCATTCATTCCTGCCCTCAACAATATCTAGATTTGTCCCTTTTTTTCTTTTTTTGCTAAAGTTTCTTTAGGCCGGTTTCTGGTTATTAGTCGGCTTCAAAATCGATGCGGTGACACGTTTTTATTTTTTTTATTTTTTATTTTTTTCTTTCCTTTTCCGGCCATCTTTTTTAAAATTTTTGCCAATAGGGAAATACGTGACCAAATTTCCCATATGCAAAGTATGGTGGCTAAGAGAGGCCTCACAAATCGGGCAAATGTTCATACCCCTACATGTATGTGAAAAAGTCCTTTAAAGTGCAGCACGGCAGAGTTCCAATCGATCCAGAAATTTTTGCTGCAATTGGACATTTGTTTCTCAGCAAAAAAAAGAAAATTAAAAATGCCCTCGCCTCAAACCCGCGCAGAGCCCAGAAATCGGAAACTTTTTTTTTTTTTGCCTTATCTTAATTACAAATAATGTTGATGCGACAGCATGTACATCATATTACCATAGTTGTAACGTTTGTAAAATTTCAAAATCTATAGGGTTTTATTACGAAATAGGGTTTTGTTACATAGAAAGCCTACCTACACTAAGAAAGCATTGTACAAAATATCTTCCTCTATTTTCAGAAGGGGGAAGTTGAACCTGTGTTAATCTTTGTATACATGTTCATGATTCACTGTAACATGGGAGTATTCCACAGGAAACGGCCAATCTGTGTCTGTCCTCAGATATACTCTCCTGAGTGAACTTTCTACCTGATTAATCCTAGGGTCTGTGATCAGTGGAACGAGGGACCCCAAGCACCTGTAAAGAATCAGCTAGCCTCTGCCTCAAAAGCAAAGACATGGATCTAGGGTAGAGCAAAGGGGGGGGGGTGACCCATTGGAAAGGGGGAGATGGGGAGATGATAAATTTCTTCTGACTGTTCCTAGGACTGCATCTTCATATGGTGATCGTGCATTTTATGCAGCTGCTCCTAAACTTTGGAATGACTTGCCAGTAGAACTTCGCAGTTGCAGTTCAATCAATGTTTTCAAGAACAATTTTTAAAGACTCATTTATTTAAGACTGCTTATTGTGCTTGATTTTTGGATATACATGTAATGTTTTGCTTGATTTTTGTTGTTTTACATATATATATATAGTTAATATGTGTATATATCATATGTATATATGGTATATGTATGTGCATGTATGTATATACATGTATGCATATGTAGGCCTGTATATATGTAATATGTGTATGTGTGCGTGTATAATTTATGTATGTACTTTCTATAATGTTCATACTGTGTTAATTGTTGCGCCTCGGAATAGGCATGCCTAGATAGATGGTGCATTATATGCATTATTATTATTATTATTATTATTATGGGCATGTATACTCCCCCTCCCCCCCCCCCCATTGACCCCCTCTGGGATCTTCATCTAACTGTGAACCCTCTACAGGAAGAGGCAAAGGGAAACAAGTAAGCCCCCAGGCTTAAGGTAGACTACACACAGACCAAGGCCAGACTGTAACTATAAAGGAACCCACAGCAGCAGGAAGTTTGACTTTGAAATGTCTGTCTGTTTGTCTGTTACTGATGGATTTATGGTGTTGGGATGTAATTGAAATCCAAATTCATAAAGAATTCTGACAATTCTAACATATAAGTTGGAATGTCGTAATGGTTTTACCAGTGCAACAGTGCCGTTCACCATTATTGATACGGGTGCCGTTCACCATTATTGATACGGGTGCCGTTCACCATTATTGATACGGGTGCCGTTCACCATTATTGATACGGGTGCCGTTCACCATTATTGATACGGGTGCCGTTCACCATTATTGATACGGGTGCCGTTCACCATTATTGATACGGGTTATCATTATAATAACAATTTGAAGTGCTTAAATGTTTTAATCTTGAGCAAAAAAAAAAAAGCTGTTGTTGGTAGGGATTGATTCGTCAATTTTTAATCCTTGATGTAAATTAGTCGAGGAATTAGCCCACCAGTGCTGATACTGGCAAAGTTGTGAGGACATCGTTCCGTAATTGTGCATGTTACCGATAAACAATAAACCCAAGGAGTGGTTTTCAACTGGGAAAAAATAGTGCATTGAAGTACATTTGCACGACAGTGAGAGCTTTCTGAATTTACTGTTTTGACGAGAAGCCATAAAAATGTCTCCGATAAAAGTGTTTGCGTGCGAGTGTTGAGAAATCCAATAACTTCTGTGAATGATTGACTAAAAAATTCCCACCGCACCTGCCCATTAATGTTATATGTAGTTTGTGTTTGATTTGCTAGATGTATAACTTTACACGTAATATAATCCAGTAAAACTAGAGTACATTGCCAAGGTCACGGGGCCTTGTTTTTTTGGATTTAGTCCTCATGTACCCATTCCTAACATAGTGAAACCAAAGAGCTGGGTGGTGAAACCGTAGCAGGAGAGATGGGAGAAGTATAGCCCCATCTCCTTCTCCCCGGGACCTAGCCGGACAAAAGATGCAGTACATATTCTGCATACTTCTGAAAATGAGGTATTAATGGGTAATTTTATATCACTTTTGGGATTTAATGAAACTGTAAGAAAATTCCATTTTGTTAAGAATAAATTGGTGGCATGACCAAATATGGATAGGCAGATTGAAAAATCATTGAGGGTAAAATTAAAATTGATTTAAAAAAAAAATTAAAAAAAATTAACTATTCACTTTTGAAGAATTGTTTTGTGTGTACTCTGGGTTTGCTTTTAAGCACTTTTTAATTATTTCTCACGATACCAAAATGCAACTTGTTATTGCATTAAGAACATGTTTTGGAATAAATACACAAAAGCATTTAAGCTTAATATAATCAAATCTTAAAATCTGATTCCGAGGTATGTAATTTATACTCAGTAAACCCATTGACATTAAAGTGGGATGTTATGTCAAATCCAGGGGGCATTTATTGTTTGCAAGGTGCTCCCCTGCCTAAATTTAATGGTTTTGCACCCCTTATCACCATAAACCAGCACAACAGGTAATTACCATGTACACAGTACTCTCATAATATTTGACAATGGACCTTAATATTTGACTGTTGACTGCTAAATTACCTGGGGGGTAAATAAGTCCAGCAGTTTGCTGGGTACAAGTACTGCCATTCCATTGTGGTACTTGGGTTGCTAGATCTGAATCAATCAATTACACACAAACGTACATGTAGACCGATGAGGATGGACATCGGCTCCATGACTGACCAAACAATCATGTACGAGCTTATATATTTAATCCATTATTGGTTATTTAAAAGTGACATTTATATGCACGTATGCGGTATCATGTTACATGAGTTGGAGAAAATATTTGCAAATGCACAAATAAAAAAATGTTGTCTACAGTAGCGTAACTATGGGGGGGGGGCCACGGGGGGGGGGATGTTCCCCCTGCTGAGGTCTGTGCCCCCCCCACCCGGGTGCCCCCACATTCAGAATTTTGAAGAAAAAAAATGTTCCTATTTGAGGCTGCAGGATTCAAAATGTTCAAGTATTGACCGTTTCCCCCCTAGAAAAAGTGGTGCACTCCCTAGTGCCCTCCTGAAAATTGGACCCTAGTTATGCCACTGGTTGTCTGGCATCTGGGCCCAATTTCATGGCACTGCTTACTGCGGCATTCTGCGCTTATGGCGCATAGAATCACACGCTTTTTATGGCGCCGTAAGCGCAGAATTCTGTGGTAAGCAGCGCCATGAAAATTGGCCCTGAAGCCACTGTTATTATGCCCAGATTATTACATGTATGTGTACAACATGTGCAGAAGAAAATGATGTTTAACCCTCCTACTGTTTGACCATTTGAAACCATTCAAAATTTCCACTTACCAAAATGCCCGTTGGTTTTGTACACACATGGTGATACCATTTGAACAGTGTTGGTAGCAAGCTTTACTACCATTCAAATCCATTCAAATGCATAGAGGGTCCATTGATTCACCACTTAGAAGTATCCAAACAAGGTTTTGTATTAGCTGTACTACCATTTGGAAAGATCCAAACAAGGTTTTGTATTAGCTGACCTACCGTTCAAAACCATTTGGGGGAATCAATACTGTACACAGTTATTTCACCATTCAAAACCACAAAAGCGAATGGTTTCAAATGGTGGATCAACTTGTATGAAAAAGGTACCAGAAGTAGGAGGGTTAATAACCAAACAAAAGGATCTGTAGTATAAATACAAAAGAAAATTAATTATTGATCTCACGTTATGACCCAAGTAGAGTCTTACGCAAATGCTGTATTATGAAAATAATTTCTGTGAAACATCACGTTTTGAGGGGCGAGGGTGATTAATGTCCACAGGATATTGCCAATAATATCAGCTTGATACAATCGATAAAGGTGAACTTCATCTACTGTTTACTTGGTGCTTTTAAGTTTCTGTTGAAAAAAAAAAAGTCCACAGGTGCCTCGGGCGAGACTCGACAGTCCCCCTGCTTACTAGTGCAGACGTATTAACCCCTCAACCAGCGAGTTTGTCTGATGGTGATTGCTCAGTAGCGGGTAACAGTACTTTAAATAATGCACAAATGTAGAATAATTAATGTATACAAGAAATGAATGATTTAAGTATGTTGTGTGAATGTACACACGTGTATTGTAAATTTACAGCCCTGAGGGAAGATTCATGTAATTCTATAAAGAAAACAAGTAGTTTGTTATATGTGACTGGCTGTGGCAAAACCCTAAACTTGGAACCAATTTTCAAAAGTGACATCCCAAATTTATTGTGAAAATTAACAATGTTCACAACAACGTTTCAGGATTTTTCTTTTTCCATTAAAATCTAGAGAAAATGCTCTATATGGTGACATGAAAACTGGTCCCTCAAACTGGTCCCTGGGGTCAGTTTTTGACCTTTTCATGGCTGTTACGCATTATGGTAAATGCCGAGAAGTTTCAGGTTTTGCCAGAGTGGGTCACATATATTCAAAGTTGGACCGAATCGAGTTTAACCTCCAAAATTTCGACCGTATGCAAACTCTAGTGCTGTACTTTTGAAGTCTCTTTTGTCATTTACTCAAAATCATCAATGCATAGGAGGGAAACAAAGGTCTTGCTTAATACTGGCAATTTGATTCCCAGATGTGTGAATGTTTCATGGTGGATCTAGACCAGTGATTAGTCCTTCAGCTGAGTAGACTGAAAGTAAAATCTCTTATTAGAAGAGATAGAACAGACCCCCTGGAACAAACATCCCTGGATGGTCACGTACTGGTGGGGCACTGTAACCATTTGATGCAGGTAACAATAGACTTGTCAAGGTTACCCATTAGTTTCAAGGGAAACTGACAGGTATTATCATGGGGCCAGAAACAGGAATTGGTAGAGGGTCCTTAAATTATGGGGAATTAGAACTGGAAGATGTTTAAAGGATATTGTTTATTATTACAGATGGAAAAGTAGTTTTTTGTTAATATCAATTCCAGAAGAGCATTCTACATATAATGTTATCATTAGGCCAAGTGAAACGATGTCCAATTGCAGCCAAAATTGCTGGATCGATTGGAATTCTGCCGTGTATGTCCGGTCCGACATGTATAGTTAACAATCTGTGATCATCTCCAATGCAGAGAAATGTTCTTATTCCTCTTACTGTGTTTTATTATGAACTGTAATTAGAGGCAAACATGTTTGGATTGTGGAGGAAAGCTTGCCTTTGCTCTCATTGATCAAGATTTCCGCTTATTGATCAAGATTTCCCCTGAGGTTCACCCATTTTACAAGTCATGTTTCAGAGACGTACATGTACATGCAGTGTCAAACTCACATGATTTTGAGTCGCATTCTGAATGGGATGTCTGCATGAATTACATTTTACGCTGTTCCAAAAGACATGACAGTTAAGAGTCTATGGTCTACTTAAAGAGGCACTATAAGGTCAAATTCAGTTTTGTGATGCACTCATTTTCCAATAGATAGAGTCCTTATTAAAGTGTTAAAAAAATTACAAGTCTCTAACTTCACTTTAAAGTGGTGTAACATATCATTTTATTTGATACCCTTTCAGAGCGATATTTGAAACATGACGTCACTATTTTCTTACGGTAAATGAGTCTGTAACATTCCATACAGGAATTTTTTGTTTGTCAAAAAGTCAATTTCAACGCCGATTTGATCAAATATTGTGGAGATTCAGGAATGAACTGCAAATTCATGGTACAAAAATGTAGAGATCCATTTATTTGAAATGTGACGTCACTGTTGTCTTTGGATGTTAACAAATTTCACACAGGAAGGTTGTCAAATAAAATGACATTTTACATCACTTTAACGTGAGGTTAGAGACTAATTTTTTTGGTAATTTTTTCACACTTTAATAAGGACTCTAGTTATTGGAAAATCACAAAACTAAATTTGACCTTAGAGACCCTTTTTAAGTCTGAAATGGTATACATTATTTATATGACTTTCAACAGGGCATGGAATCGGTGTCCTAGTTTAAGATGAACACAGTGACTGAAAATAAACCCTTTCACGGTAATATGCGCCATGTTTGTGGCGGGGCAAAATTGTTTATTTCAAACATCGTTGCCGTCTGCGACCCAGTGCTCGAACTTCACGCATGCTAGGGATCAGCTTGTTACATTTTACTCTGAGAAATATACCAATGAAACATGTTCCAACATTTTGAGAAATATAACAATGAAACATGTTCTAACATTTTGAGAAATATAACAATGAAACATGTTCCAACATTTGAGAAATATAAAAATGAAACATGTTCCAACATTTGAGAAATATAACAATATAACATGTTCCAACATTTTGAGAAATATAACAATGAAACATGTTCCAACATTTTGAGAAATATAACAATGAAACATGTTCCAACATTTTGAGAAATATAACAATGTAACATGTTCCGACATTTTGAGAAATATAACATTGAAACATGTTCCAACATTTTGAGAAATATAACAATGAAACATGTTCTAACATTTGATGTGATACATACAGTACATTTACGCACGCATATATACACCCATACAATGCACCATTGCGTGATTCAGACAACCTTCACACATCCATATTACATACATTTATTAATCATTTGTTACGAAGAGGTACATGTTTGCCTGACCTAGAATGTTGTTGCCATTTCATGCTGTTAGTATTAAAAAAAGTACAGGGCAAATTACAATGTATCAAAGCTGCAGGAACCTAGAAATTTGTAAATTGTACTCGTTCTTTTGTTAGTCATTCAACATGCCCTGTGGTTACTGTAATGCTTTTTCAAGCTTGTGTTATGAGGGAAAGGTTACTTAAATGGAGATGTTTATTGAGTTATTGTTGTTCATCATGACTATGTTATTTTTTCATGTTTAGATTTTCATCGAAGCCAGCAACCAGACATTTGGTTGCTTCGGTAGGCATGTGTTCTAGTTCTGTATTCTTAAAGGTGCAATATCGTCACGATCGACAGGACATGGAATCGGAGTGGTTGTTTTAGATGAACTCGGTGACTGAAAATAATTTCCCACATGATAAGGTCATTTTACCGTTGATGCTGCATAAATGAGCCAGTAAATTTCAAGTCAATGTGTTAATCTTAAACTAGGACATCGATTCCATGCCCTGTTGAAAGCCTGCTCTGATCGTGATGATACTGTCTCTTTAAAATAAAATGTCAATCTAGTGCTAGCAGTAACTTTAGTGGTTTTTCCATATACAGGTTTTCAGTAGGGGCTATCTTTACCGGAAACATTAACTTGTCTCTGATCTGTGTCAAACTTTCTATTTGTTCTACGGAGAATATTGTCCAACCAATGCCTATGCCATGTGCGGTACTTCTGGCAAAGAAACACAAATTGTAGTTGTTGCGCATTCAAAATTGTTTTTTCTTGCCTCTAAATCGCCAATTTTGCATTGTGTGATGTCGGTTGCAACCAATACTATTACCATACTTTATTTGATTAGCTTATTTCCATTCAGGCAATTCTTATACAGAAGGACCCTGTTAAGATATACCATAATGAGAAGGTTAATACATTGATAAGGTTATACAGTGCGTATCAAAAAAAAGGTAATCCGAATTCAGGGCGTTAATATGCCAAGGTTATTTAGTTTGACAATTTACATGTAGTGTACCAAAGAAGAGGAACTCCTCAGCTTTCCATTGATACCTTTATTGACCCATTACTGTCACACATGGCCGAGTACATTGTTATTGAAAATGGCAAATTCAAATCGCATTTTTGCAAGTTTGGGTAATCAGTTCAAGGCAGTCTGAAATGGACGCATCACTTGACTGCCTAGATGATTATGTAAGATTTTTAAGCTGGTGCGGTAATCGTCTGTTACGACATCCTTTTCTTCAAGTTGGGTATTTAAGAAGGGCCTGGGATTAGGGACAGGTAGTTGGAAAGATGGTACAACTAACGACTGAACAGCGAGTTTTCGTGATTACAACATTTCACCAAACTCACAGTTTGCAGCAAACTCGCTGATGCTTTCAGGAACGTTTCCCAGAACGGGAGCCCCCAGCAGCCAAAACCATCTGGGCGAATGTTAGAAAATATCAAGAGTATGGCACTAGCCTCAACCGCAACAAGGGGAATTCTGGCAGGAGGCGCACCGGCGATCAGAAGGGAACATTGCAGCAGTAAGGCAGCAAATTTTGGAGCATCCTAGGGACACCAGCGCAAGGCGAAATGGGCTGAGATTGCCTTCGCGACATTCAACAGAATCACGAGATTGGACCTCCACCAGCATCCATATCGGATTCACATCCGACATCAACTTACGCCAGGAGATTTTGCTAGAAGGCTGGCGCTACAGATGGTTGATAGCCCTTACCGAGAGATGTCAATTTTCATGCGGAATCTCGTAATCGGCGACGGTTGCTTTCTCCATGAACGGCAAGGTCAATACGCATAATGTTCTTGAATATGCACCAGCAAGACACCCCCAGAATTCAATTTTGAGGTTAACATGAGTCGACAAAAGTGGACTGTTTGGTTAGGACTTTGTGGAAGTGGTCAGCTGATCGGACCGTTTTTCTTTCAAAGGAATGTCAATGGTAACATGTATCTGCAGATGCTCAATGATAACGGTTTTACCGCAGCTGCAGGAACACTTTGAGCGACAGGTTCTGTGGGGTCTTCAGACAACTCTGGTGGGCTCAAGATGGCGCCTCAGCACATCGCCTATCGCTGTCCGAGATCGCCTGAGGGAACTCTTTGGCGAACGAGTCATCGCCACAACCATGAGGTGGAATGGCCACCAAGATCACCTGACCTCACACCATGTGACTATTTTGGGGACATTTGAAGAACAAGGTGTTTGCAACCCTCCCCGTGATCTTGATGAATTGCAGGGTCAGATTCGAAATGAAGTGGATGCTTTACGCAATAATCTGCTATGGTGAGACGAGCAGTGCAGGACATGCTCCGTCGCTGTCAGCTTTGTGTCGAAAGGGTAGGTGGACATGTTGAAGGTGTGGGTGCATAAAAGGGCAATGTTAGAAGAGATTCTTCTTGAATAATGTCCAGTCATTCCTAAAGAAAATCTGGTTTATCATACTGACTTTCACTAATTATCCTGCCTTGCACTGATTACCCAAACTTGCAAAAATGCGATTTGAATTTGTCATTTTCAATAACAATGTACTCGGTCATGTGTGACAGCAATGGGTCAATAAAGGTATCAATGGAAAGCTGAGGAGTTCCTCTTCTTTGGTACACTACATGTAAATTGTCAAACTAAATAACCTTGGCATATTTAACCCCCTGAATTCGGATTACCTTTTTTTTGATACGCACTGTATATTAGGCATATACTCTTCCTGTATTGGCAGGATATGGCAAATCAAGGTTTCCTTCAAGACGGATATCGAAAGTCTTTTCTTCACATTAAATAAGTTAGTAACTGTCCCACTGGGTTCGAAAGGTCACAAATAATTTGATTTGGTGGGTTCCAAAGTCTGTTATTTCCCACTTATTTAGTTTATTACATGAAAGAATTGTAATTCTTTATACCCCAGTTGTATACAGTAGTTTTAGTTTCACCTGCCACAAGTTTCTCTTTTTTGGGCCTTTGTATGATTCGATGAAGGTTCGCTTAACTATGACTAGGGAGGGTGTGGCGTGTTAATAAATGCCTCAGATTCTCTGCGGGCTGTAAGTCATCTGGCCATGCCCTTGTCCATTGCAGTTTAGTATTCTTTTGCCTAGCAAGAAAGTTGTAAGAACTAATCAATTTAGGCTTTGTAAAATGAAATGATTGTATTTCATAAAATGTACGGACAGGCTGCCACCATTGCAGATCTTTTTTATTCTCTTGTGGTGTCAGAGGAAAGGGTGAGGCAATAATTCAGCTGTTAACCTTTATTAATTTTCAAACTAAAATAACTTTTAACTCCACGGTGGAAAAACAAGTAACTGGTAACCCCCTTGATCCCGCAACCCACTTAAGTTAAAGCCCTACATTTACTGAGACTTAATGTCTGATTAACAGGTGCAAGACTGGGCCATTCAGAGACATCAGAGACCCATTAGCCAAGGTATAAGCCCCACTTAGGGCCCTGTCCGACCTTCAGACATTACACCCTCTGACCTGACACTAAGGTCAAGGTGGAGCTTGACATCATTTAGGGAGTAAGTCTTTGTTTCCAGAGAATCAGAGTAGGCAGTCTGGAGGAACATGTCCAGACTTGAGGTGCCTTGAATCTGTCATGTATTTGAATTTATGTGATCTTTGCTCCTGAACCCCCTATACCCTAGTGGTAATCTCAAAAAAACAAACCCACAAATGATCACATTTTTACATAAAACATACTTGGTGTAAAGTTAACCCTCCTACTATACATGTAGCTGCACTTTAGCGGCAAGTAGCTATAGAGGTCAGAATCAGTCAACTGCCCGTTTTGACTGTTGACCCAAATGTGCACACGGGGGGAATTTTTGACTGGTTTTTACTGTCGTTTTGACCCACCCTGAACAATACCAGACAATGCTTTTGCCAGTCAAAAACGGTCGACTCGTTTTGACCTGTAAGTGTACTTACTACACGCAAGGTTTGACAGTGTTCGACTTTTTAAGTGCTCTAGATATACCTTGGCAAGTATATGAACATTTTGACTGATTTTAGTAGGAGGGTTAATGATTGATGGCATCAAACCTCCCTTGAAATATTTTTGTCTGAGGTGCTATCATTTTAGTAAAATTTGTAAAACAATTTCCCCAATTAACCCTCCTACTGATAGACCATTTGAAACCATTCAAAATTTCCACTTTCAAAAATGCCCATTGGTTTTGTACACACATTTGTACAGTGTTGGTAGCAAGCTTTACTACCATTCAAATGCATAGAGGGTCCATTGATTCACCACTTAGAAGTATCCAAACAAGGTTTTGTATTAGCTGTACTACCATTTGGAAAGATCCAAACAAGGTTTTGTATTAGCTGACCTACCATTCAAAACCATTTGGGGGAATCAATACTGTACACAGTTATTTCACCATTCAAAACCACAAAAGCGAATGGTTTCAAATGGTGGATCAACTCATGGGCGGATCCAGCTCATTTTTTTAGGGGGGGGCTGAGAATCAAAAACAATTATTTTTCAGTACTACAAAGGGTGCCGCCACTTCCTATGCGCAACGGTTAGTACAGTACTAAGTAGGTCACCTCCTTATGTTTATCCCGCACACTGTGGGAATGGGAGTGCGTTCTCCCCTCCTCTCCCCCTCTCTCTCTCTCTCTCTTTTTTTTTTTTTTTTTTGGTTGTTGTTTTTTAGGGGGGGCTACAGCCCCCTTAGCCCCCCCTGGATCCGTTAATACAACTTGTATGAAAAAGGTACCAAAAATAGAAGGGTTAATTGTTGTTCTCTGGAGACATATATTCAACATAGGAATGAATAAAATCTGAATATATTTTTATTGTTTTCTCAATATTGACCCAATGTTTAAAGCAGTTTTGCTTGTGTATGATGTAAGCTTGTCGATAACACGATAATATTGAATATCGCGATACCTTTTTTTGTTCGATTACAATATCTATCGAGAACCTTTTCAAGCTATCAAGATATCATCAAATCGCGATTTAAAAAATATATCGCGATATATCGCAATTGTGAGCCGATTCAGAAATTCCATGGAAACAAAATTAGGC
Organism: Zoroaster sp. YZ-2022; assembly: GCA_029582265.1. NCBI lineage: Eukaryota > Metazoa > Echinodermata > Asteroidea > Forcipulatida > Zoroasteridae > Zoroaster > Zoroaster sp. YZ-2022. The sequence continues at coordinate 26,725,375 of CM055833.1, read as the reverse complement.
CAGTCTTTTCAACCTTTCAGAAGTGAGAAACAAAAGCGAACCACATCAGTGGTTAGCCGATTGTCAGATCACAAAGGAGCTGCCTTACAGGGTCCAGACCCAGAACTCTGTTGTTTCTCTTAATCCACTGCCACTCAAAGAAATCTATTCAGATGGATTAAGTGTTGGGAATTGAATGCATACCTGTGGTTTGTCGGCTCTAAAGCAATCGGGTACAAATGAAAAACTAATCGCGATTCTATCGAAAATAGCGATATATGTTTGACGATATATCGTGGATGGAAAAAAATTGGTATTGCCCAAGCTTAGTATGATGACTTAAAATGGAGTTACATGAGTGAAAATGTAGTTGTCAGTTTTCATGCCATGTTAACGGACTCAACAAGTACATGTATGTGACTGTGAATTCAGTGACATTTTTATCATACGGTCATCTCGGGGTGATATTGTCTTGTGAGTGATTTATATCAACTTTGCAATAAATTCTGTGTTTATTATGTTTTTCTCTGCCAAAAACTTCTCAGGACTTTTTTAAAATTTTTATTTATGGGCATTGAAGATACTACACAGATCGCACATGAAGTAAATAACAGTATTAGAGCAGCTCAACTACATGTACATGTATGTTCATGTACATGTAAACAAATGTCGCATATTTATGACTTTGTTAAAAGTGTACCTAAATAAACTTGAAATTTGCTTTCATCCAAAGCACCTATAAAACACATACATTTCACCTAATATAGTTGAATTAAACTTATTTTCCCCGGTGTGTTGATACACACAATTGTTTTCTACCCACCTACATGTACCATCATTGCGGAACCATTTCGAGGGTATCTTCTCCTGAAGACGATCAGAGCACACTGATCGAAACATCGAGTAGTAACCACCAGTTCTTTTCAGAACTAATTACTACTCAATTTGAGAATTTCACATGGTGTCACCGCAAACAGTCTTTACTTAGAGGGTATAATGACTTTTTTTTCCCTAGCAGTGTTGCATAATTACATTTGCAACTTAAGTGATTGATGGCTGCAAACTCCTGCTAGGGTCCAATCACAGGAGGCAATAACAAGTTTGTGACTCTCGTTTTGGTACAACAGGTCCTTTTTAATGGCAAGCAATTTGCAACAGTCAGTGCTAGACAGAGAGACAAAAACCGGATTGTTTTGATTGTTGGTGTTCAATCTTTCATAATCGACGCCAATGTCGGTTCGATTAGATCACGCAATTCTCCTCCACTTAACCACCCCTGATCCCAAAATGTTGAAAAACATCTTTCTTAATTGGCAAAGAAACAAATACGTGTGAATCCCAAGTTGTTTATTTTTACTTGCCGAGACAACTGTCATGTCAACGTGAAGCAAATTTATGGCATAGTGTGGGGCATTACGTGCACTACTTGACAAAGATTTTTGGCCGCCTCATGAAATTCTAAACTTGTAAAGTTGTTTGCGTTAACAATGCTTTGATCCCCCAAGGGGGGGGGGGGGTATTTACAGTGGGAATGGGACTAGACAGGCAGACAATGCATATTCCATGATTCTGCTTGATTAATTCCTGAATAATTTATTGGACTGGAAGCAGGAATTAATGGATAATAATTCAGGTAACGGACATATTTGATTTGTTGATCATTGGTGTGGTGCTGGTATGTGTGAATTCACCACTGGAGTTTATGTGGTTTACGAAGATGTGTGTAATGTTCAACATTCGTGTAGTTTGTTCCTTATCTTTGGTGTGGACGTTTGCTGTTGTTTGAATGTGCCGATGGATACATGCACTGTACAATTTTTGAGTGACTATCCAGAAGATATAGTTTAATTTTCACGAAGACTTAGTAAATCCGAGATTCCCTTTCCTTGTTTGGTGATATTATTGGAACATTGCTCCTCATTGAAACAACAATAGATTTTGAGACAGATCAGTGATTAAAAAGTCAGTGTCGATCGTTAATGATACGCCAGCAAGCCTACTGTACTATTACTAAACATAATTGTTTATGATTCAATTAAGTGACCGACCAGCAGTGCAGAACTGCCTCATCATTTGCATATTCACTTGTAACATGCAAGGATTTAATGTACACATACATCAGGTGTGAATCCAGAGTTGCTGGGGAGGGGGAGGAGGGAGGGAGGGGAGGAGGGGAGGGGGGAGGGGAGGAGGGGAGGGAGGGAGGGGAGGAGGGAGAGGGAGGGAGAGGGAGGGAGAGGGAGGGAGGGAGGGGGAGGGGGAGGGGGGAGGAGGGGGAGGTGTGGAAAGGGGTGAGGGGGAGGTGCACACTTCCAAATGGGGAGGGGGCACCCCCAAAAAAAATCATATATGGTTAATTTAAATGCAAGGTGATAAAACAGGGGTACACCTGCCCCACCCATCCCCCATTCTGCCAATGATGTGCACAAGGTGTTAGCCAAAATTTAGAAATAGGGTGTCCAAATTTTCTGGAAATTTCAAAATGGGGTGTCCAAATTGTTCACTTACAATACTTTTACATGTAAATGACGGATGAAATAGGCTGTCCAAAAGGCACCCAGACACCCCTCTGGCTAATAGACCTTATGCATATGATGTCACAAACTGAATATCGCCCTCATTCAGAGGCTAGAGAAGGTCACTCATTGGTTCATATATGCGCGTTGTGCGTGCATATACGCACAGTGCGCATGCATGAACCAATGAGTGACCTTCATTTACCTCTGATAGGGGACGACCTTCAGTTTGCGACGTCATATGCATAACAGAGAATGGATCATCTGTGACATGGTGACATTTTGTGACAAAATTTCATTCTGTGACATTTTGACAATTTTGTGACCAAATGTGACAAAAGGAACATAAACAGAAGTATTAAAAATTGTCTGACATTTTGTGACATGCTTTAGTTCAATTATACTTCAGAGGCACTTTGGGCAATCTTTCACTTTTTCCTGATTTTTCTTTTGTACTTTCGAGTCTTCAGTGTAGATTTACACAAGAGTGTAATCTGATGTTGCATTTTAGTGGTGGTTCCATTTTTCATGAAACAGACATGAGTATCACTGGTCAACTGGTCATGATGGTTTAATCTATGCGAATCAAATGCGACAAAGGCAAAACTGATGTGACATTCTGTGCAAAAGGTGCCAAAAATTCTGTGACACTTGAGACATTTATGTGACAAATTTGAAATTTTGTGACGTGACATTTTGTGACAAGCCATCAATCATCAATCAATTCACTGGGATAAGGTCTATACTATGGACGTACAAATGCATGTAGTTTGATACATGTACATTTATATCAAGGAATCAAGACACTTTAATCAAAAACATGTTCCATGCTCTTATGTATGTCCCAGGTGGGATTTCTTGTCAGGGTACAAGCTACTTTTTACTTTGTGAGGAAATGAATAATTTGCTTTTTCATCGATCCCCAGGAACAATTACAATCCCATTTGCTGTCCAATCAATCATAACATACATGTACACATGTAGTACCTTATAGTATTTTTGAAGTGAGTAATACAGGTGTGGATAAGATGTGCTTCCTGGATTCCTGGTACTTTGGGAATCTAGAGGGTCTTGGCTGACCAGTAAACCCCTGTGGCTATCTGAATACTCACCAACGGGGCTCCCTAACTTGATATTGAAAAAGTTCATTTGTGTGACTTTAACCCTCCTATGCCCAGGCTGAAATTTGGCCCAGTAAGCACCGCACCCACAGACAGTCACTTGAGTATTTTTGGTTGCATTGCCAATTGTTCACACATGTGTATAAGAGTGCTGGAGATAGTGGCAAAGTCAAACACACTTGTGTATGTCTTACAAGTTATATGCAGAGTCACACAGAGCTGTGTATGTACTGCATAAGTTACAGTCGAGTGGTTTTGATTTGACCTCCTACCAGAGCCACATGTCCTTGCATTTATTTGAGTGCACTGCACAAAGTCAATGGGTTGGGAGTGACATACAAATTTTGAGTGTCTTTGATTGTTAAACCTATACAAGGGTTAAAGGGGCAATATCGTCACAATCAACAGGGCATGGAATCAGAGTGCCAGTTATAGATTGACTCAGTGAAAATAATATCCTACATGATATGGAGTGCCATGGTCAAGCGGTTTAGTGCGTCGGATTTGTGTTCTGATGGCTGAGTCGTCGGAATGTGGGTTCGAATCCCAACCGCAACCGGGGTACTTGTGTCCTTGAGCATGACACTTTACCATAATTGCTTCTTTCCACCCAGGGGTAAATGGGTACCTGTGAGGGCAGAGTTGGTTGTTGTGTTTGATTAGCCCATATGCGCTGAAACGGCAGCAATTGAGCTGTATACTCCCCAGGGAGCTGAGATGGTTTCAGGAATGATTTATGAGCCTGATGAGCAGGGGTAACAATGTAATGCGCCTTGAGCACCAGTTTTGTGGATACGTGCGCCATATAAGTCTATGTATTATTATTATTATAAAGGTACATGTAATATTACCATTGCTCAAGCCTCAAAATTCCCACTTGCCCACTTACCAGAGGTAAGTGCTTTTCAGACCGGTAAGTGATTTTAAAAAGTGGGTAAGTTGCTGGGTAAGTGGAATCTATCCATGTTTTTATGTCGTGTCCCATAACAACATGGCCATACACTGAAATCGGGTAAGTGACTTTTGGAAATGGGTAAGTGAAAATACAAGGGTGGCTAAGTGCTGGGTACAGGGGGGTAAGTGAAAAAAATAAAATAAAAATATTGAGGCTTGCTGTTGCTGCTGCATAAATGAGCCAGTAGTTATCAGTCACTGTGTTCATCTTAAACTAGGACACAGATCCCATGCCCTGTTGAAAATCTGCTCTGATCGTGACGATACTATCCCTTTAACCAGTTGACGTTGGGAATATTTTTTTTTTTTCCGGTCCCCCGTGCGGGTTTATTTTCAGTGAAAAATCAGAAAAAATTTCTAGCCTTTAATAATTTTTTTTTGTCAATGAAACTAAGTCCGGACACCCAAATAAACACCTTTACTCATTGACATTTCGAGTATTAAATGGCTAGTTTTTGAATTACGGTTGTGTTTGTTCAGCACAATTAGACCGTTGGCAAGCTCCGATGCAACGGCCTATTAGCGACCAGCGCCCGGTCGAACAGACGGCATACCCGGAGAGAGAGGAAAGGCCTCGTAAACAATGGATAAATCCGTCTTTACAAATTCTTGGCTGTTACGTCAAAGGAACAGGTCTTGGATAAAGGGATTAAGCAAAAATCAACAAAAAGAGTGAACTCGTTCAGTGTTTGCAGTGCCTTTTGTCCAGGGCCACCGAACCGTGACCCCATGGACTTCGAGAAACGATTGCGTGTATACAAGTCAGGCGCCACGACGGCACGCCACGTGTGGCGTGTTGACAAGTCTCCCGGTAACACACACAAAAATCGGAATACGTGTTTAGACGCTCTCCGATCCGCCATTCAAAAAAAAAAATGCGTGTATACATGGCCTCCGACGTGAACTGGTTAAAACCAATTTTTCTGACATTTTGACATTGGGACAACATTTTCATTTCCTTCCCTTTATAGTTCAAACTTTCTTCTCTTGTTTTTGTTGTTATTTTTTTCCCTCCCATATAGGGATAGAGTTGCTTCCTTTTCACCATTAATTGGATTTTCTTTATCTGAGATCTGTGACTACCTTATTACTAGAATGTTCCAGGTTTCCATAAATATTTCAGCCTGACTGTGGGCAGTGGGCGTGAAGGGACAATGTAGGTCATGAAGAAACTAAGATAACCATGTGGTCCCGCTTCACACTCTGGGGTGTTTTTGCAGGAAGTCGCTCTGTGATTGTTTCCTATTACCTTGATCACATTGTGAATGCTGTCTGAACGCCTACTTTTCTGTTTGCCCTTGTGCAAGAAATACTGTCATAGATTACTGTGTCCGGTTTCACTCTCTAATGAGTCTTAAGAACGTTGATTATTTATATTGTTAGTTTGTGGCTCGTGATAACACTTGCAATGAATTCCAAAATTTTGTGAACAAGCATGTCAGTTAAGTGGAGGCATTTCTATTTTTAGCTTTTGATTTTTACATAATTTATTGCTTTTTTCTTTTCTTTGTTTGTGTGTATTATTTTTCATAGTTTCATGTAGTTAATCTGACACATGTGGCTAAGTTATCTCGTGTTTATAAGGAGCACCTCCTGCATGTACAATAAGATTTGGTTTGCTTTTGGGAAATTCCAGGCTCTGTTTTTAATTGTTTGTACGCGAACAAAGAGGACAAAGTTACTAATTGCAAATTTGGCTTAACTTGATCCTCCTATGACTGCAAGGGTCAAAATCAGTCAAAATGTTGATGTACTTGGCAAGGTATATCTAGTGCACTTAAAAGTCGAACACTGTCAAACCTTACGTGTAGCAAGTACATTAACCCTCCTACTACTACAAGGGTCAAAATCAGTCAAAATGTTGATATACTTGCCAAGGTATATTTAGTGCACTTAAAAGTCGAACACTGTCAAACCTTAAGTGTAGTAAGTACATTTACAGGTTAAAATGAGTGTTTTTGACTGGTAAAAGCACTGTCTGGTATTGTTCAGGGTGGGTCAAAATGACAGTAAAAACCAGTCAAAAATGTCCCCTGTGTGCACATTTGGGTCAACAGTCAAAACAGACAGTTGACTGATTCAGATCAAGTACACGTAGCTGCTTGCCACTAAAGTGCAGCTATAGTAGGAGGGTTAATTGGGGGGGAGGGGGGATTGAGAAGGGGTTGAGACCATGAGAGTGACTTCATTGTGTTACACAGCCCCACATGTAACATAAATCCTGAGCTCAGTACTAGGGTCCTTAGCACAACTTGGTCATCTTGTTAGCTTGGTTTTAAAAGCTAAATTGCTTTCCTGCTCGCTGATTCAAAAGTTAGCGCAAGTCCAAAAACGTATTTCACCTTATATGGTAATTGTAACATTCACACTGGTGCCGTCAACCTTCCGTAAATCATGTGAGAAAAGTAGAGCAAGTACCCTAGCTTAATCTGTGTGTTGTTGTACATGTATGGATGCCTACAGAGGGTCTTATTTGTGTGGACCTGTTTGCTGGATTGCTGCCAATTGACATGTATACGCCACGTACAGTACATATGTATTGCCTCTAGGTAAATCTATTCATCATTGTTGGTGAGATGAATGGCTTATGCATCAGACATGTGTTATTAGTGATGCGTTTATTAACCCAAATTTGTCTATTATTAAACTGAAAAGAAACCCATCAATAGTATAGGCATTGGATGCAACAGGACAAATTCCTCAAAGGTTAGACATAATAATCACTGTTAGTACATGTACGTAAACCTCCATGGAAATGCATGCAAAGTTTGAGGGATAAATGAGAGATCTGTATGCAGATTGCAGCTCGATACAAACACATTCACAAAACATCTGGATGCAAGAGGAAGTCCTACATGCGGTAAGGTTCAACTCGAGCATTCTTAGCTTTATAAAGCAAGGGCTGGTGTACTTTATCTTACATTGAAATTGATTGATCAGTGTACACCATTCTCCATGGTTATGGCATAGGTTATGGGTACTAGACATTGCAATCATGCCTGGAGTTATGCTGTTAATTAACTGTTGATAGACAGAGCCCCCTGTTCCATGACCTTAAAGGTGTTTGTCTGACCTTAGTCTGGTGTGTCTTCACTCTTGAGGTTAAAGATCACACAGGACCTTGGTGGTCTTATGGACCTTGTACTCTGAGAGTCAGTGGTGGGCTCAAGCATGTAGCAAAGGCATAACATTTGTACAATTAAAGGGGCAGTATCGTCAGGATCAACAGGGCATGGAATCGGAGTGCTAGTTTGAAATTAACTCAGCGACTGAAAAAAAATACCCCCACATGATAAGGTCACATCACCGTTCCTGCTAGTGCTACATGAACATAAATGAGCCAGTAATTTTCAGTCAGTGTCCATCTTAAACGAGGACACCGATTCCATACCCTATTGAAAGTCTGATCTGATAGTGTCCCTTTAACCCTAACTCCCTAGGCCCATTTGCTTACACATAACCTGAATCCTCCAAAATCCTTCAGTAGTAAAGCAAGCACATGACATGTATGCACACATGTGTTTCTAATCTGTGATACATGTACATGGCCAGGGACCCTCCCTGCATGCATGGAGCAATAAACAGTGTCCACTGACCCAAGCACTGACCTTGCAATCACTACAACAAACATGGATGTACATGTACCATGGAAAGGCAAGTATGCCTAATAACCTCAATCCTCCAAAATCCTTCACTTTAGCAAAGAGCATGTAGCATGTAACCTCAATCCTCCAAAATCCTTCACTTTAGCAAAGAGCATGTAGCATGTAACCTCAATCCTTCAAAAGCCTTCACTTTGGCAAAGAGGATTTTGGAGGATTTGGGAAGGTTAGGGTTATATAATGTAGGCCTGCAGTACTTTGGCTTTGTGGATATGGGTTCATTATTTTCATATTGTGAACATGCATGTACCTGCATTATGCAAATGTATGTATATTTTATCTACACTGTACATGCATGTAGTTTGTTTTGTTTTGCTGATGTGAGGGTCAATGGAAGTAAACAGTAAGTTACTTTTTTTGTTCCCTGAAGATACAGTGTAATTAAAAATAAACACAACACCTGAGTACTGATGCTTACCACTGTTTAAGAACACAATACATGTATCCTTCTATAAGGTGAACGTCAGTTTTTAAACTGGACATTGGCTGTAACCATACACAGGTCAAACTGCACAGTGTCAAATGTTGTTATGGGTGAAGTTCATGGTGGGGACATGTGTAGTTTGTGTGGTTTTTTTTTTTTTTTTGGTTCACAAAGGAACCTGATCTGCTTGTCCATGCCCTGGCTTCACCTGTACAATTTTGTTTTGGTAAAGCACATTTTTAAAGGGAAGCTACAACATTTTAACCCTCTGGTTTTCAAGAAATATATCGTAAAACTAACCTGTGAAGGTTTTCATCACAATACATGTAGGTGCACATATTTTTTTGAAAAAAAATGACAATGACAATGACAATAACTGGATTTATAGAGCGCCAAATTGCCAAAGGATACAAGAATTATTATCCCTGGTCATTGGGCCAATATCAATCCTTAAACTTTCTCAGCTCCCTGGGGAGTATACAGCCCCGATCTACCGTAGCGCATCAGAAGCTTTTGTCAACCACAATATCAACCTTTACCCTCCCATTTATACTCCTGGGTGAAGAGGAGCACTGTACATTGAAGTGTCTTGCTCAAGGACACGAGTACCATGGTCGAGGCCAGGATTTGAACCCACATTCTGATGACTCCGCCATCAGAACACAAGTCTGATGCGTTAGACCACTCAGCCATGGCACCCCATGGCCATAATATGTTCATTATGTTTTAATATTTGTTTGTTAAAGTTGCCAACTTCATGTAAATTCAACAATTCCTGTTTTCTCTAAGATGAAAACATTTCAGATGATATAATTTCTTTGGATGATTGATGATGATTTTGAAACATTTATTTGGTGTTCACAATTACAAATACATCAATATATAAGGACAATTGCAAATTATTAAAAGCTAAGAATTAACATTATTATAGAAAATACAGGTTGGCGATAGTAGCTATATTCCTAGGAATTTGAACAAAGCCGAGAGTGGCTTTTGTGTTCATCCTATTGAACAAAAGACATGGACGAGACCTAAACCAGAAAGAAAACAGACAAAGAGTACGAGACACCTGTATACATAATGTTAAACAGCTCGAAAAATCCAAGTAGAATGCTAACAATTAGCGAGTATGGATAAAGTAATCTAACAAGACTGCAGTAACAAAGACTTCAATTTCTTAGTGAACACTGCTAATGATACGTATGATTGGTATGTGTACCCTCTTCTTTACTCCAAGTAAGTTTTCAGATAATAATTTGTAAATTTGATAGTCTTGCAAATGGTAATCACTAATACTGTACAATCCCTGAACAAAAAGAACAAACCAAAACAAGAGTTCCAATCCTTGGTGTTAAACCACATGGAAAACACTTGTTTTAAAATAGCCACAGTATCGGATTTTGTTTGTTTCCTTAAATAGTAACAAGGTAGCCCGCTCCATTAGTGTAGATGAAACACCTGAGCCGCCCTCCACACCTGGGTTTAGACCCAGCATGGGGTAAGCTCAATCAAGACACAACCCTATCTTATTACTTGGGGAGTCATAGTGGAGTAAAGGTTGGATCATAGAGGTTGGATGAACTCGGGTGTGGAACTGTGCATGTTTGATGAAGCAATGTAAGTGTGTGCAAAATGTTCATTATATACACAACGGCAGATTGCTGTGCAGAGCTTTGTCGTTATCACAAATACAGTGGGGAAAAGTTAAAACGTTGCTCACTTGAAAAATGTGGGCAAAGCTTTCTGAGTTGCAGTCCTCCCACAATATATGATGTACATAATGTTCAGTGTTATTAGAATAAAGGAATTGAACTGCCATGTTGAAAATCTGTAAATTAACATTGAAAATCTAACATTCTATTATGCTGCACGCGGACATACATGTATTGTGTACGTAGCTTATTAATCTGTCTGATGTTCATTTAACTCTTTGATGCACAGATTAATTCTATTAATTCTATTGTTTTAACATGTTTTTGGCGGTCGCTAGCGACCGTCGTGTGCGTCAAAGGGTTAATAACTGCCAGCCACTGTTCGTATTTACTTGTGGGTTTCAAACAGTGGTCAAATATTTACCTGGTAACCAACTGAAGGACTGTTAACAATAGCTTGGAGTGATTGGTGGACCGCGCGCATTCCATTGACTCTCTTATCTACATGTAGTATCTTTACCTAGTGGCTGGAATGTGTACAATTCAGAATATCAGAGGCGTTTACGTTTACTCATTGTGTTCTGTTTTTCAACTGATTGTAAGCATTTATTTTAATATCAACTCCACCATCTCCAAAATAAATTAAATGAGTAATACAAATCAATGAATTTATAAAATATAAAAATAAACAATCATAACGATCAAAACAATTCTTGGAATAAGAAAGGTAAAAGTTAGTTCGCATGTAAGGATTGTCCCTAGAAAACCTTTTTGTTCAAGTTTATTTAACTGTATTTCAACTTAAACTGCCATACTTAGGTGTAGTTTATTCGCTGATAAAGACGTCAAACAACAGTTTCTTCAAAGAAAGATGCAGTAACTAATTGATTTACTTGTCAATGCAATGATTTGATGTCCCAATACCCAATGGGAAGGGTTTAGCACACCCTGTGGTAACATACATAGTTATACTTCCAGGGAACCTGCTGAGGGTCTTGTCATTGCTGCGGGGGGAATTCTACCCCATTTTTCTTTCACATTCTCATGTGACGTGCAGTGATTTAACAAACATAAATGCCCAAATCATGTCTTTCATTGAACATATACATGTTTGTTGGTTGTGGAAGTATGCCGCTTCCGTGAACTTTGAAAATTCTCCCGGCTTTTCTCAGACAATAGCACAGCATTGAGCAGGATTAAATCTGCGGAATATTCATTCATTTGTAATGTTAGGGTCATGGGAACCATCAAAACATGTTTATTTAGCATTGTGTGTTTGCACTGGTTAGCAGTAAGAATTCAGATACTTTCCGCCCTGCCCCCCCCCCCCCTCACTCCAACTGTTCATCGTTCATATTTACTGTAAGAACCACGAGAATGCTTATTTGATTAACATTAATCCCAGTATTAACCTTTTAATACAAATATGTAGTGTGACTGATGGAAAGGAATTAACCTCATCATGAAGAAATTAAATCAGAATCCCAAATTACCCCCCCCCCCTCTCTCTGAAGCCCTGAGGGTTATCCCTTCAGGAATGGAGGGTCTCTTGGGTATAGCCTCTTGTCATGAAATAAGATCAAAGTTTGAAATGGTGTACACTACACCCCCTCCAGATTTTTAAGAGCATCTTAAGGGAAACGGAGAGAGGAATGTTGATAAGTTCCTCTTGGATGTACAGATGTGAGCTGCTTACCCAAGACACTTACATCAGCTAAGTGCCCTGATACTGACCATCTTGACCTGGTGTCATAATGTCTTTATTTACTCAGTATTTTTTTTTATACATCTGTAAGTTCCCCCTTAGCTCACTGCCACCCCCTTATTATCTGTGCAGTAACGATTTAAACAGCCACACTCAATGCTTAGTACTTTAAGAGTTATCAGTGTTTTTGCAGTGTGTCTTCAAGTAGTGTATAAGGCAAGTACATCTAAATTAGCAAACACAAACTCATAGTATGTGTGTGTGTGTGTGTGTGTGTGTGTGTGTGTGTTGAGTACTTGGGTCATCCAGGTGGTCAGTCCTTCAATGGTCACCTTATGGCCTTTGTCCCACTCCTCCAGCCAAGGGCTGACCTATAGGCGATCGTCAGTGCATTAAAAACATGTCAAATTTGCTTCAAAACTTTGTGTGCTTGTTAGCAACATCATGCTTGAATTCCACTTCCCAATATAACTAAATAAAAATTTCCAAACCAGAAGTATGTGACTGGCTCTGGCAAAACCCTAAACTTGGACCCAATTTTCCGAAGTGACCTCCCAAATTTATCGTGAAAATTAACAATGTTCCCAACAACATTTCTGGATTTTTCTTTTTCCATCAAAATCTAGAGAATATGCTCTATATGGTGACATGAAAACTTGTTCCTCAAACTGGTCCCTGGGGTCAGTTTTTCACCTTTTCATGGCTGTTACGCATTATGGTAAATGCCGAGAAGTTTCGGGTTTTGCCAGAGGGCCGGGGAGGATCACATATATTCTCACAATTTTCCCAAGGAGAGCAGACAGGACAATTATTTAAGTTAATAAAAACGTAGTTTTTCGGCTTAACCTATTATTTACGCTCCTTGACAACCCTGACATTGTAAGCTATTCACCTAAGGTTTGTGTATATAGAGGCTAAGTCAACACGTTTACCGTGATCAGAAATTACACATCCATGTAAAATCTAAAGTAATGCAAAAACAACTTTGAGTGACAGTTTAACACAATTTGTTTCAATAAAGCTTGTCCAAAGTTCCTGCATTTACCATGCAGTTCACCATGGGTCCATCAGACAACAGGATATTATAAACATTGTGTTTATCCTGGTAATAGCTCTAATGATTAAAGGTTTATAACCTCTTTTCAAAAACGTGACTGTTTACTTCTTGGAGATGTTAACTCAACTGGGGTAGTCTGGGTCAGTACTGAGGTTAGTAACGGTCAAGTGTACAATGTATGTGATAGTGGGAGACCAATGGCCAGCTGTAGATTAGCTGGACATCAAGGTGTTTGAGCCCACAGGTTCTTTGTGGCTTCAGAGACGTCCAGACGTGTAAGACACAATGGGTATTGTGTGTTCTATTCCCCATGCAAGATACAGAAGGTAGGTGAACACTGACTAAAGCGTGCTGATTTTACCGTCAGGGCTGGATTTAGAGTGACCAAATGTTACATTATCAAAACTTAGTTATGAAGTTGGTTCAGGCAAGGACTGGTGATGAGTTGACCTGGTAGTAGACAGAATGTCAGATAAATAAAGGTGCATCTTGTGTCTTGTGGTCTTTCTCGGATAAATTCAAGCAACTTTTTAAGTGCTTTTTTTGTTTTTTTGTGATGTAACTGTCAGTTACATGTATTTAAATTCCCACTAAATAATTCTTTGAATAGCACTTAAGTTTTGAAGGATGAAACTTGATGCTTTTTACCAGTGGATATATTTTAATAAGATCGGGTAAGTGTTATTTATATCACTTTTAAATTAGTTACATGTATCAAACTGAATGTTTGACTTCAGGAAACAAACATTTAATGTTAGAATGAACACAATCGATCTAAATGCGTTTTAATTTTGACTCAATGAGATAAGCTGAAAGTTTCACATTTTAAATTTATTTTTGTTTAATTCTTTATTTTTGTATATGTATATAACTTGATTTTTTACAAAGCATGGATGCATTTACAGACATTTTACCTAAAAGTCTTTCAACTTACTTTTAAAAGAGGACACGTTTATGAGGCTTGGTTACAAGTGGACCAGTATCACTGCTTTGTCAAAACTGAAACTAGCATTGAATCTCACCTACATGTACATGTAGACAAAGTTCAATATTATACACGGTTCAAGCCCAGCATAGTTCATGCATATTTATATGATGTTATGAACCATAAGAACATTTATGAGGGATCTCCTGTGATTCATGGGAAGGGTTCCCCCAGGAAATGAGGCACAGAAACGTCGGGAACTAGAGCTAATCTACTCCATGTACTCTGTTAGTCATTCTCAAGTACATACATTGTATGCTCTATTTTGCCTTTTAAATCGATAATGCTAGGTCTTTCTAACCTTTTTACTTCAGGGCTTTCAAAAAATGTTGCATCCCAAAATGTTATATCTCCAACAATTTTGACGTTTTTCCCTCTTAGTTAAGCCATACGTTTATGCTAATGGAAATATACGGAAGCTGCATTCTTGCTCTTAATCTTAAGCAAATTGTGTTGATCTGGGTATAACTATTGCACATTGTTGAACTGACGTGACGTGATTCAGATTCTCTAAGATTCTGATTCGCTAAGATTTGCTTTGAAAAGATTTTTCCAAAAAATTGTTCTGGAACCATTCCTCTACTTTATTAAATGTATTTATTTGTTAATTATTATTCCATGAATGTTTGCGGTATCACCATGTTAACTCACTAATGAGTTGGACAGAATAATTGTATTGGATCTGAAAAGAAGTAGTGGTACGACAATTTGACGTTTGGATCATTATGCTCCGATTGTCTTCAGGAGAAACGAGAATTAACATGGTGCTACTGCAGACATTCTTAGAATCTATGTATTAATAAGCTCCTGCACACTACACTTTTCCTCAGTCTCCTGATGACGGCTAGAGTAGACCAGTCGAAACGTTGAGAATGAACCAACCGGCTCTTCTCAGAGCCATCACTTCTTCCAAGAAGAGATTATTACATGGTGTACCCGAAAGAACTCTACAATATCTATCTCCACCATGCAAAGCCTCAAATCCTACATAGATTATATGTAATTCCGCCACGCAAAGCTACAAATCTTATTTTCTTTTATTAGCACAATTTGATCATGTATAAATATGATTTGATTTGATATAAATTTGATGGTTACAAACTAAGAAAGGCCAGCAATTATGAATTATTGGCTTGCTTTGCAATTTTATCTAGATGCATTGATGTGATTATCGTTTTATAAGTGGACAGCATTTTACCAGTCTGAACCATGTAACAGGTCAATTATAGGTAAAACTTGTAGCTTTGCATGGTGAGGATGATAAGAACCTCCAGTTCTTTTCAGAAGTAATTACTACTCAATTGAGGTTCCACATGGTGTCACCGCAATTAGTCTTACAGGTCAATTATAGAACATGTGCATGAGATGGCATCCAATATTGTTTATGAATTTATTTTATTACATGTAATTAAACTTTGTGAGATACAATGGTTATGAGCCAACAATGCAAGAGTGAACCCATAAAATGCCTACAAAGATTCTAATCCTAACATATCGACACAAAAAGAATCGTAAGCGATCTATTAATCTCTATTGATCTGTTGGTGGGCATCTCCAGTGCATTGTGAAAGGATCTCATTTGCATATTGGTATTGTATTGTTGGCCTTCTTTAGATGCAGGATTGACCAAGGACAAATGAACAAAAGGGGCTGATGTATGCAATCAGACTGGAAGGGTCCCCCCCCCCCCCCCTAAGTATTCATGGTAGAAATCTTTCCCGGAATATAACCATAGACAAGCTGAGGGTGATAATGGTTCTTCCAGGAACCCTTATATAGTTATTTTATTTCTCATAAGTACCCACAACCTCTATTCTGTTCTTCGGATGCCTTATCTTTTATCAATCAGTTTCATCGGTGTCACCCCAAAGGCTATGAAAGGCATGTTTTGATTGGCTTATGCGCACACACAATGGCCGATAAGCGGCCATGTTGTTGTTATTCTACGAAGCATGTTCGAGCATTGGATCGTCTGTGTTATGAATGGGGCCATACCATGAACCCTCCCTCTGCTTAGTAAGTGTGTACACATGGGACTAGTCATAGGGTCTACCTACGTATTCCATTGTACCCCGAACCCTTTCTATTGTCAAACCCAATCCTGGTTGCAGACAAGTGGTTTATAGCCACTATGCAGCTCAGTTCAGTGAGCAGTTTTCATTTGAATGGTGATTACGCATACTTGGTATGGTTGATAGGGTTTGGTGCACTTTGATTATAACACGTTAGCAATCATGGGAACTCGGTACACGATTTGGATGATTAAGCTGTGAGGTTTGTTGCATGGAAAAGCAAAACGGTTGAACGGCCGTACTCGAGGATCATTACTGTCCTACATGAAGTGGATAATGACTGTATGAATGGTAGTTTGCTCCCAAGGTAAGATGATAAAAAAGTGTATTAACACTTGCTGCTACAGCGATGCATTGACATGTGTTGGTTTGAAAATGCACCATTCAAAAACCTTATCACAATGAAAATATGAATTTCTGAAAGATGTGTTATTTTGAAAAATTCTGACAGAACGCATAATGAATTAATAAGAAATTAAATTTTAAAAATACTTTCATATTCAAATGAGATTCTCAGTTTATCTGAAACAAAGCACAAAAACAGTTATGTGTTCTGTATTTCACTATTTTGTTAGCAGTTTTTTGTGTTTGTGTTTTCCTAGTCGTGGATCAAGATGCTATTTTTTTAGATTTGTTTTAAACCTGATTAATCGCTCCAAAAGGGGCGCTATCTCCAGACAAACTGCTATCTCACACAGACCAGTGTCACAGTTGGTTTCGGGCAACAGCGCATCACAGTTAGTTGTGGGCAACAGCGGACAACAGCGCATCACAGTTGGTTGCGGGCAACAGCGCATCACAGTTGGTTGCGGGCAACAGCGCATCACAGTTGGTTGCGGGCAACAGCGCATGAGGGCACCATTCACATAATGAGGTCTCTCCAGCAGGTTGATGTTTTGGGTTTTTCCTTATGTTTGGTTAATGGTTAACAGGGAAGAGCTTTCCATTCAGTTTGTTTTAAATGATAAAAGAAGAGAGAGAGAGAGAAAAAAAAACAGTTTTTCAGGTAGAAAACAACCTCATACTGAATGAGAAGTCCGGCATTATATTCCAAAACATAGAAAAGGGTTTGATACAACATGTATTGGAAAGGAGGTTATCAAGAGGCTAGGACGCAGAAGGAAACATTTCTTTAGTTAAAATAACTTTATTTAATCATTCAAGTGATGGAACATGACAATCACATTTGCATGTATACAGACCATAACTTGGCACCGCAGAAATGCCCTGAACTCGGGCTTTAGTGTATTTTCATCACCAGAGGGCTATGATCTCTACATAGCTGATAATGATTCATGGGTAATAGCAGTTTGTAGCATTCATAAATATTTAACATCTTGACCCTACTCTAGTAGAAAGGAATTAAGAAAGGATGTAAATTATTTTCAAATGAGATGTATTTCACAAAAATTTTACTGAAGCATTGGGAAAAGCCCATACTGTAAGTACAAATATTTAAAATTATTTGACCAGCATCCAATTTAAATAATGTTTTGTTATTCTTTCACCATACTTTAATCAATTTGAAAGTTATTTACTAGTTTCCACTTTTTAATACAAGGACGATTGTACATGTACGTGTAATTTTACGAGTTCAAATTTGGTAAATTAAGGATTAAAATGCAGGCATGATATTCTTCCTACTTTTGTAGGAAATCCTACCTTTTGATTTTGAAAATCCTACCATGAAACCGGGTTCTGACTAACTTCAGACCATACAAACTTTCCTTGTGTATCATTTGTGACGTGTTCTCCCGAAATCAGAGCTCGGAACTGAGAAACGGGCACAAATATGCCTGGGGGTGTTTTTTGTGGAATTTGAGTTTCTTGTAAATGATCAATATTTATAATGTTTATAACAGAACAGAAGTATCTTTGTAAGAAGTTAATTACTTAAAATTAATTAATTACCAAATTAGTTAATTACCAAATGAAAGTTGTAACTTTAAAGTCGATGATCTCCGTTTGTAATTTTCGTAAAGACAAACCTAAAAATTACATAACTCCGCTTTGGGGAGTCCAGTTTAAAAAAAAAAGGTATCATTGTAAAGCTGAGGATCTCTACTTTCATAATCAATAACTAACTCAATTTTGATAACCTGCCCAAAAGTGTTTGATTTCGGGAGAACACGTCACATTTTATTGTAAATACCCAGATAAAAAACAGCTTCTATGGCTATAGAGGTAAACTACTATAGGCTAGTGTATGCCTAACGATAATGGCAAATATTTTTCCTACCATTTCACTTTCTCACAATATCATCCCTGACATGAAAGTTATACGTTTTTATGATTTGATAATTTAAATTTGTTGGATTTGTTTTCATAAAAAACAATTTTCTTTTGATCTTGGATTTGATGACAAAGTAAAGCTTTCTTCTTGTTGATTGTTATTAGTATACATATACATGTACTGTATTTTGTCGGCTTCTTGGGTGACAATTTTAAACCAAACCTTGAAATTCTGACCTTTTCTACCCACTCGGAATTGAAATGTCACGGATGTATTTTGAAATTTTGTGTATGTCATGTTTCTCTTGTTCCATTTTTGGTTACACCCTGGGTTAAACAAAGGATTAAAAAAAAAAACTGTGGTCGCCAGTCCAACAATAGATGGGTGTTTAAAGTTGAATCTATTTTGGAACAGTCATCTTTTGATTGTCACAGTTGAGACTATCACCAGTACGTAGGAGTGGTCACACCAGCAAACAATGAGTAGGCTTGTGGTTCACCTCAATAGTAAACCTGTGATTATTCATTGACTGGTCAATTTAAAAAAAAAGAAGATTTCCAAGTTTGTGAGGATGGTTTTTATTGACGCTGTGTTTGTCACTTGTTGCATTTTTTGGCATTGTTAAAGTTAAGTTGTTTGTTGAGGTCAGATAATTTCATGCGTACATGTATATTGAATGCTATTGTGTTTTATTACGTACGTGTAGCATTCCAAAAAAAATGAACTGGGGAGAATAGTTTTGAAAGTGACAGGAATTTGTCACAGTTAATACAAAGATGACTGTGTTCTTTTGAGTTGTGCTACATGTTAATATTAGGCATGACAAAATTATTTTGTCGAGGCATTGTATTGTAGGATAACTATTACAAAGGCTAACAGGGTCGATGTCAACTATACTATCCCCAATTGGGAAATTCGTCAAGCTTTACTATCCCAAATGACATTTATCCTGATTGGAACCATATTCTCCCAATGAGGATACAAATTTTCCCCAACTGGGAAATTCCTCAAGCTTTACTATCCCGATTGAGAGATATACATTTATCCCAATTAAAACCCTATTCTCCCAATGAGGATACAATTTGTCCCCAATCGGGAAATTTATCTAGCTTTACTATCCCAATTGGAAAATACATTTATCCTGATTGGAACCCTATTCTCCCAATAAGGATACAATTTGTCCCCAATTGGGAAATTCGTCTAGCTTTACTATCCAGATTAAGAGATATACATTTATCCCAATTAAAACCCTATTCTCCCAATGAGGATACAATTTGCCCCCAATTGGGAAATTCGTCTAGCTTTACTATCCCAATTGGAAGATATATCCTGATTGAAACCCTATTCTCCCAATGAGGATACCTGCATGTATTGTCCCAAATCAGGAAAACCACACCTGCATTACTATGGTCAGGGTTCTTACTGTATATTATACAGGTATCGAATGCATCATTTCAACATTGGTAAATTGTGTATTAACCATAACCTTCCCAAATCCTCCAAAATCCTCTTTGCTAAGGATTTTGAAGGATTGAGGTTACATGCTACATGCTCTTTGCTAAAGTGAAGGATTTTGAAGGATTGAGGTTACATGCTACATGCTCTTTGCTAAAGTGAAGGATTTTGGAGGATTGAGGTTATTAGGTATACTTGCCTTTCCATGGTAGTTGTACATCCATGTTTGTTGTAGTGATTGCAAGGTCAGTGCTTGGATCAGTGGACACTGTTTATTGCTCCATGCATGCAGGGAGGGTCCCTGGCCATGTACATGTATCACAGATTAGAAACACATGTGTGCATACGTGTCATGTGCTTGTTTTACTACCGAAGGATTTTGGAGGATTCAGGTTATGTGTAAGCAAATTGGCCAGGTTATGTGTAAGCAAATTGGACTAGGGAGTTAGGAAGGATTCAGGTTATGTGTAAGCAAATTGGCCTAGGGGGTTAGGGTTAAACACAGTGTATCTCTTCTTTTCTGCGGCTACAGTATTGTTCCCCCATAGTCCTCTTTCTTGTATTGTGTCTTCTTCTAAGAAAACCCTAAGAGGGTAAGTCAAACTGATAAATAAGGCAATAGTAAAGTGTTTAATCTAGGATTAAAGCAGACTTAATTGTCCTTAGTAAACAACTTGTTGTTTATGTCAAGCCCTGCAATGTGAACTTTGTATTCCTACCTGTATAATCAATATACTACTATAAGAGTTAACAGGAATTGCAATTACTTCGTATAGTTTGTTATTCCTTGACTGGTATTCAAGATCTGTAAGTAGAGCCCATTATTCGTGGTTGATGGTAGGTGGTTAAGATTATGAGGACCAAGTGTACATGTACAGTGTACATGCGTATTGTTGAGAACTTAATTGTATGAATGGAATCATTGATCATAACGAATCTTCAGATCTTCTACAAGATGATGAGATAAGTTGTCGAACTTGGCAGTATGCAGTGTTTATTTTGATATAAAACATCAGTTGGGCACAGTGCATATATACATTGCCATACGGTCTACATGTAACTTTACTACAGTGGATATTTAATTCAATTTTTTGTTCTGCTTGCTTGATTTTGTAATCAAACATGTGTACATGCACAATTTCTCACATTGAATGTGCCCAGGCCAGATACATTGTGTGTACATGTAACATTGAGATTTGAATTGCTCTCCTTGACAATGGTGATGACTCAATTGTGCAATGACAGAAGAATGGTCTCCGCATTCAACCACCTCTATGAAGTTTGAACCGCTCTCGTACCATTCCCCTGGCCCTATTGAAACATCTTAACAATAACTTAACATCTTTTACTTTCTGTAACAAACATCTATTCAAAGGGCAAATCGTTCCCGAGTTGTCAAGGTAATCCCATGATGGTGGCTGCTGGTAACACCTTGCCTGGCTGGTAGTTTTTCAGCGTAATAATTCATGCTTGCCAGTTCCTTTGAAGCTTCCCGGCTCTATCAGGCCCCCAGCTGCTTAGCCTCCCTGACTTCATCACACAATCTGACAACACAAATATTGGGATATCAGTCAATTATATCTGCCCCCGGAATTCACATACATGTAGGCTGATGATCGACAGGGTGCTTTTATGTCTGATCATTTTTTTAATTTTTTAATTTTTTAATTTTTTTTAATTCGGAAAAAACATCTGAGGCAAATTGATTCCCTTGTCAGTTTTTTTCCACATTTTTGGAGGAATGATGAGGCATGAATTGTAAGAGTGGTATGATTTGATATTTGAAAAAAGTTTGACAGTGTTGACTGAAATATACTTTTAGTTAACGGGGAAATGCCAACACAATGGATTATGGATTTGAAAACTAACATTTTTACAGAAAAACCTTCAAAATAAAAACTGTTAAATTATGAAATGTCTCCTACAGTATGCACAATAAATAGATTTCTTCAAATTAATGGTGACTGGATTTAACAGAACTTTGGAATGAGAATCTAATTAGGTAGCTTATTATCTCATAATATTTATTTGACGTACGTAATTCATCTGTCATTCAAATTATCCCACTTCAGCTATTTTTATGGTATTTTTAACTATGTAAATTTGACTGTTTTCAGCCCACCGGCTGCTTTGTCAGATATTAACCCTATCTCCCTAGACAACAAAAGCAGTTGGAGGATTTTGAAGGATTTTTATTGTTCAGTAACAATGCTTAGGGAGTTAGGGTTAATAAACTGTCAATAATAATAATAATTACTGTGTGTCTGGTTATACATTGGATAGTTAACCCTCCTACAATCAGCGCAATTTTTGAAACAACCCATTCAGGCCACTCCAAGCCATTAGCTGTTGCCAGTGGCCTCCTATGGTTACCCTTCTGTGCACTGTCACACCACTTAGATTGCAGGGCAAGATGGTCTCCCATCGATACATTGCAGGCCATACTAATATGTTCAAACATTTACAGTGGCCTTGAGTGGCACACAGTTGATTTTGTAAGATTACTTGGAAAGGACAGCAGGCTTGTATGCACTAAAGGTTGGTGAAGAACATACTGAAAATTTAGTGGATCTGAGTGGCCTCCATGTGTAGTTTTAACCCTCCTACTTCTGGTGCCTTTTTCATATAAGTTGATCCACCATTTGAAACCATTCACTTTTGTGGTTTTGAATGGTGAAATAACTGTGTACAGTATTGATTCCCCCAAATGGTTTTGAATGGTAGGTCAGCTAATACAAAACCTTGTTTGGATCTTTCCAAATGGTAGTACAGCTAATACAAAACCTTTTGGATACTGGCCGAGCGGTCTAGCGCACCGAACTCAAGTTCTGGTGTTGCCAGCAGCAGGGTGTGGGTTCGAGCCCCGGTCGTGACACTTGTGTCCTTGAGCAAGGTACTTAACCATAATTGCTTCATCCTTCGGATGGGACGTAAAGCCGTAGGTCCCGTGTGTTGTGTAATGCACGTAAAAAAAAGAAAGAATGCGCCTTGAGCACCACTTAGTTGGTGGATACGTGCGCTATATAAATCCACACATTATTATTATTATTCTAAGTGGTGAATCAATGGACCCTCTATTCATTTGAATGGATTTGAATGGCAGTAAAGCTTGCTACATGAACCAACACTGTTCAAATGGTATCACCATGTGTGTACAAAACCAATGGGCATTTTGGTAAGTGGAAATTTTGAATGGTTTCAAATGGTCAAACAGTAGGAGGGTTAATAAGAGGTTTTCTGATGACTGTACAAGTTCGCCAAAGTTCAGGGATACATTGTTCATTGTTTGACCATTCCTCATTGTTTAACCATTTCTCCATGGAAATGACTAATTCAGATACGGGTAACAATGCATTCAGTAAGATACAGGATACAGGAATATAGTACCATACCTAAACCTGTATTATGTCCTTTTGATTTTTAAAACCACATGAGTCTCTGATGCTTTTAAGCTGACATACAAACGTATTATATGTACATGTATGTGAACATGTAGGAGATTACAGTAAAGCCCATGTGAGTATCCATTGTGCATTGGACTAATCAAGTAGTTGTATTTACTGAGGAGGTTTGATATGTTTAATCTCAATACTAATCCCTCTCCCCTTGAGTTGTACAATTGACTAGGATAACCATGAAGGTAGAATTAGACCCAACACAGATAGATCCTTCAAGTAGTCAATGGCCTCTGTATCAGAGCTCATGCAAGTATATTGCCTTGTAAAAGACAGTCAGATCGTCACAATATATGCATATGTGAGGAAAGAAACCTTGAGTTGCCACACAATGCAGTGCTGCCCTGTTCATTCTTCTATTATGCTAATGATGGCGACGTACTGTACATGTATGAGACTATATCCATGATACTATTTAAATGTACACACAAGTTTCCAAAAATCTATTGACATTGATACATGTAGTGGAATATCAGCAGATGTAATCACAGTAAATTTATGGTAACAATGTAACAACGAAAGCAATTTTGTTTCAATAATTATATAAATGCAATTCTTCATAGACAAATTGTCATTGGGTCTTTTTTTTATGTAGGCCCAACACATGTGGTTTATATTAAAGGGGCAGTATCGTCACGATCAAGGCAGACTTTCAACAGGGCATGGAATCGATGTCCTAATTTAAGATGAACACAGTGACTGCAAATTGCTGGCTCATTTATGTAGCAGCAACGGTGATATGACCTTATCATGTGGGGTATTATTTTCAGTCACCGAGTTAATCTAAAACTAGCACTCTGATTCCATGTCCTGTTGATCGTGGCGATACTGCCCCTTTAAATGGAAGGTACAACATTGGTATTTGGTAATGTACATTCATTTTAACCCCCTAGTTTTCCAGAAATATATCATAAAACTGAACTGTGAAAATTTCAACATAACAGGTGATATTACATGTATTCCCCCCCCCCCAACTGCAATTGTGCACCACAATTTCAAGACAGTGGTGCTCATTGATGCGTGACCCTGGAATGTAACCCAAGGTATCATTGGAAAGCACATAGCTTCTGCTTTAAGAAGATACCATGCTTTTTGTTGGTAAACATATAGTCTGGCCATATTAACCCTTTAAAGTAGGATTACCTTTTTTGTTAAACACCCTGTACAATGATATTGTCATTATAAATCATGTGTATGTAGTTATCATGTGTGTAACACAATGTAGGAACCTTACCATGCTGAGAATAGATTTGTCTGTATGCAGTCATTACTGCCAAATTTATGAGAAAATCTTCAATTCATAGCTGACCTGACATCCATTGATACATTTGCTTAATTGTTTTATTGCTTCTTCACTCTTTTTGTCTTGGACAGAAGTGGGTCGGACCTTCATCTACGACAAATCATGAAGCAGACAGAGTACTACAAGACCCCATTACAGGATGTGGGTACAAGAGACAATAAATCACCCCATATCTACGATGTCCAACCACAATCACAACCACCACCACTGAATTATGAGAAATCAACTGATATCTATGATATCAAGAAATCCCCAGACTATGATTTTCCACCTAGCTCAAAGCCAGCTAATGTAGGTGGTGTGTCTAGAAGGATAAAGAAGGGAGAAGCGTAAGTTTGATCACTCTTCTTTTTTTTTTTCAAAGTAAAATGTTTTTAAAACCATTAAATTTTCAAAGTAAATTGTGAACAGTTGACATGACTAAAATTTATAAATAAACTTCCGGTGTTCCTTTCCAAACTATTGTCAACGGACTTTTAAATACATGTGGGCGATTCCACGGTAACTCGCATTTACACTTTTTGTGCTCCCTTTGCATTCTCAATGCTCTGAATTTTAACCCTCCTATTCTCAAAACCATGAGATTCAACATTTCATTTCTTGTATGATGGTACCTTAGAGTCAAGGCTGTAAGCCCATGGTATAAAATAAATAAATAAATGTTGTCTAACTGCAAGTGTGGCAATGTTGCAATAACGGTAACTCGCATTACACAAAAAGGACATGCCAACAAATTCAAGTGTATTTCAAAAGTTTCCTCAAACAAAGCTTTACAACCAAATGAGTATACCTTTTTTCATTTGAACGTACACATGAACAGTATAAAGATTTACAGCAGCACCTTGGTAATATATCTAATGAGTTGCAACTGTGTGGTTCAGAGAAAAAAATTTGGTCATTTGAGAACTATACCGATAAAAAAAAATTGAGTTGTCAAACCAATGGTTCTTCAAGGAATTATACACTATAACAACACATTAGAGAACATTGCCACTGAAATAAGGCTGTGCTGGGTACCCGGGTACCCGGATACAGACCAAAACTGCAATTACCTGGTTCCAATTTTCGGTTCCAATTACCCGTAAACGACTTCTTAAAATTTTGACTGAACATTTAAGCCACACAAATGGAAGTCTCTGATTTTTGTTGGTATGTGGGGAATGGGGATGCTATGAGTTGTTTTTAATGTAGAGGCGGGAAATTATTACAGTACACGTAAGTCCACATTTATTATGACTCTCATAAAACAAGAGAAACTTGTGATCATATTGGTTATATTATATACATAACAGCAAAAGAAACGTCACCCCTAAAAATATTTATTATTTTCATTTTGTAATTAATATAATTTGTTTAATGAAGAATATTATGAGTATGGAGTGTAACACGAACACACTGTGGCAAATTTGGTTGACCTGGCAGCCAACCATCCCACAACATTGTATATTTATTATGTTTAATAATATAATTACTTAACAAAATTTAGGGGGTGACGTTTCTTTTGCTGTTATGTATACATTCGGGAGTATTTACGTGTTTTTACTAAATTGTTTATGGTTACCCGAATATCCAAAGATTTCCAATTTTGGGTATCCAGTTCCCTAAATAACCCAAAATGCACAGCCTTACACTGAAAACTTCCTGTAACTGTTCTTCCACTATATAAAGCTTCAATTCAAATCATACTCATACATATGAAGTTTTATAATAAGTTTATACATTGTCCAAATTAGTACTCAACAAATATTCATGGCTAAGAAACATGTTGTTTCACCTTTAAGTGTTATAATGTAACCTTTGTTGCTAATGGTTACATAGTTTCCATCTAAAAATATCAACAGAAGCATGCGAGTAGGATTATTACAGTCTTGCCTCAGACAGCTCAAAAACTCTTGCTGAATTCTTAGGCAATCCATCGGCCCAGTCCGGCAGCTGTCATGAAGAATTTCCGCTAAAAGAACTTTTGAACTTGAATGCTGTTGACAGCCGTGTTTTTTTTTTTGTTTTTTTTTGGATAGACCCTGCTTGAATATTAATCAGCCACTTGGTGGTGTGGTTTAGGGTGAGTGGAGTCGGTGATCCATTCCAACCATAGTTGGTTGGTAAGTGACATGTCTGGAAGCCACTTGTGAATTCTACAAGGTCTTTTTATGGCTTCCCATTGGTCCTTTATCCTGGGGCTAATTGCAGCTATTACTGGTATGGTGGTTTTTAGAGTAGAATATATAGTTGGTGTTGTGAAGCCCAAGGCCCCCCCCCCCCACCACCACCATAGTATTAGTCAGCAATACCTTTGGGTGTTTTTTGGATGCCCTGTTTGCTAAATGGACACCCTGTTTCATTTGTTTTACACAAGCAAAGGTATTGCAAGTTAAATATTTGGATACCTTGTTTTTCAAAGAATAGCACATTTGGACACCTTGTTTTTCAAAGAATAACACATTTCGACACCTTGATTTTCAAAGAATAGCACATTTGGACACCCTGTTTATCAAAGAATAACACAATTGGACGCCCTGTTTTTCAAAGAATAACACAATTGGACGCCTTGTTTTTCAAAGAATAACACATTTGGACACCCTGTTTTTCAAAGAATAACACATTTGGACACCCTGTTTTTCAAAGAATAACACATTTGGACACCCATTTCCAAATCCTGGCTCATACTCTGCCCCGCATCCACTCTTTGTTATTAGTATTATTTTATTTCTCTCCACAACAATTATATAAGCAGACAGAAAAATACATCAAAAACCAAAAATCATGAAAATTAATAAATGTGGAGATGGCAAGACTGAGGAGGAATTTTTTCAGTTCCTATAACCAAAAGGTTCAGTCTTACAGATTTTTAAATAATTTCAGAGCACATAAAGGGGGTTAAGGTTTTTAAGGCAAGTTTCAGATAATGTTTGGAATCCAGATCAAAATTCAATTTTTTTTTCTTTTCTTAAAAACTCTGCAACTTGTTCTCAGTGAACAAAGTATTTGTACATGTAGCTATGATTTGTTTATATATCAGACAATACACAGAAACCACTCCACAGAATCCATATATCTTAACAGCTCTTTGTTTATCATGAACTACATGTCACCACTAAAGAATGCGTGTGTATGATACACATTGTGCATGGGAGTTTATTACCAGCAAGCCATGTGTTTGTACTGGCAGTCGGTGTGTGTGTGTGTGTGTCAGTGCAGTGACAGAAGCTTGTCCACTATCACTGTCCCATGGTACAAGCAACGCTTCACCGGTACACCTGTACAAACTGCCTGCAATTCAGACTCGTGCTCCTTGGTTGTTAAGAACCCTTGATTCTCTCAAGTTTGGCGTCGCATTGTTGCACTTTGGCTGTGGATTTCTTGAGGTTATGACTGACTCCCTTTTGATGGGTATTGTGTAGTTTTTCTTGTTGGATGAATAATACCCCGGTGTGGAATTAATACTGGAATTGTCATCTGCTGTGTTAAATTCAATGATTGGTAAGTGCTGTCCATTCTGGGAGTAACACTCCTATTAAAATTGCATTGCCGTGTATATGGGGACATTGAAACACTAGACTATTTACTACTGACACTAGTGACAGGTAACTAACTTAATATACACATGCACAGGATGTACATGTATATCATTTGGGGCTGAGCGTAGGGTTGTGGTCAACTTGTCTAGTATTGTCACTAGTTGTCATTTAATATTTAGTTGATATGTTTCTCAACATATTGATGGTGGTTAAACAGTGTGGATATACATGTATACTACTACTTAAAACAATTTAGGGAACACCGGAATAATCTCAGTTAAAGCAAGATCATTTATTTCAGATAAACACAATGTTTCACAGAATTGATGAGAAACAACTGCACAATGAAACAGATGATAAAGGATGCATGTAGTGATTACACATTTCATGACATGACAACTGAAAGAGAGAGGGGGTTGCAAATGAAAATCCCGGTTCATGGAACATTTCAAACCTATTTGATGTTAAAAATCTGGTGTTCCCTAAAGTGTTTTGAGTAGTATATATTCCAAATGGCATCAATTTGTGTGAGTGCATACATGTATAGATGTACATTGGTACATTGTACAGTGTATGCCTTGTACAGTGTATTACATGCCTTCTGCATGTAGCTAAATGGCTATTTTAATTTTAATGAGTAATTGAGTTTGAGTATTAGAATGGGACATATTTCTTCCAGTATTGGAGATGTACAGTACACATTTACAATGTATAGCACATGAATGATCAGTCAGTATCTGAGTTCTCAATAAAATGGGATCAAAATATTCTTAAAATAAAATAAGTTTTGACTTTCAAGATTAAAACAACCATAGAGAAAGGACCAACCAATTAAGTTCTGTTCTCCAAAAATATCGAACACTGCACTGACGAGGTTCATGTTGTTGTATACACATATACACGTATACGTAGTTCCCATCATTCCACTGTGTACATGATGGGACTGTAAGTTTGTGGTACAAACCTGATATTTGATATTAATCATTGAGTATTGGCCTGCAGAAATGTGCATACCATGGCGTTCTATGAGTCAGTATACTTGGAATGGACTGCAGGGCAATTGTAAAAACCAATTGTGGGGTTATCACACCAACCATGGCACTGTATGTAGGCGCAGGGGCTAGCTCTGTGAAACCATGGAGGAATGGTGAAACCAAGGGAGTCCATGCCAGTGTATAAGTCAGGATTTGAAAATAGGGCATCCATATACATGTATGATATATTCTTTGAAAAACTGGGTGTCCAAATGCTTGTCTACTTTTAAACGACTTGTTAAATGTCATCTCTCAACACAAGCTAAATTCAGGGAAGCATAATTTGTTCCTTCTTTGGGGTGTGGTGGTATCTTGAACTGTCTTTGTCTTTCAAATTTGTAATTTGTATTTTTTGATGTTTCGATGTAAGGACCCCAGTGGACATAAGCCTATATATGTCATTGGCTTTTTGGGTTATCCTTGGATAAATATGGTGTGTTTTTCTTGTATTTTTGTAATGTGTCTTGTACTTTTATCATCTTTTTATCCGAATAAATTCAATCAATCAATCAATATCCTATAATACTTTGCATACAGTGTATAACAAATCAAACAAGATGTCCATTTACAGAACAGCGTGTCCAAAAGACACCCAAATGTTATTGCTGGCTATTAATACTGTAGTCTATACTGAAACGCATCAACCATAGTATAGGACCTTCAACATGTATGCAGTCCACTTGGATTCATTAAATAAAGTGATTAAATTCAATCCATGCTGGATTATATACTGTGAATGCCGTGTGTTTCGTTGAGCATGTGCAATGTACGTTGTACATTGTAAAAATTAACCTGTAATGTATAGTGTACAATTTAACCAGTTCGCACCGGGAATAAAAAAGTTTTTCCGAACCCCGTGGCGGGTTTATTTTTACCGCACAAACACGACCAATGGTGCTCACCAGAGCGTGACCGGGGAGACCGCGTCTTCCTCCGACACAAACTGGTTAATAGTCTAGATAAAAAGCACTTTAAATAGTTCAATTTGAAAATTTAATGTACAGATATACACTGTATTTGTAAATACACACACGTGTATATGCACATGGATAATTCCACGGTTACTCACGTTACATTTTTTGGGCCCACTCTTAATGCCATAATATATATTTCACTCATCAGTTTTTTCACAGTAGTTGCATTATACCCAGACCTTACTCAGCACAAAAAATGTAAGAAATTTGTTATATATGTATGCTATATAAGAGAAAAAGCAACATGTTATGCATGTCCGAAAAAAATGTAACGCGGGTAACCAGCATTGCATTTTTTCTCTTATACAAGCGTACGTATTTCATATTTCTGAAATTAATTTTTTTGTGCCGAGTAAGGTCTGGGTATAAAGCAACTAGCTGTACTATGTAAAAATTTATAAAATATATGTAAAAACTGATAAAATATATGTAAAAACTGATAAAATATATGTAAAAACTGATAAAATATATGTCAAAACAGATACAATATATGTAAAAACTGATAAAATATATATATGTAAAAACTGATAATAATTTTTTTAAATTTTAAATATGGCATTAAGAGTGGGCCTAATACCTAAAAAAAAAAATGTAACGTGAGTAACCATGGAATTGTCCACATGTATTTCATGATCTGTGTATACATGTACATGTATACAATGGATATTTATACACGACACGTACATTTGTGTAGGTTGTCCCTTGGATAAATGTTGACATTTCTGAAAGCTATGCATTTACTAAGAAGTAAATGCAAAAATTAGCATTGGAAAAAGTGATGAATGACATGTAGTATTTGAATGTATGGTGTGTACATGATTGTAGGACCTTGACATCTGTCTTTTCAGTTACACTTTTATTATTCAATAACACTTACCAGTAGCCTTGTGAATATCCTGTTTTGTTTTAAATCCTCGGAGATAACATCTTTGGGATTGATATTCTAGAATTTTTTTTTTAATGATCACAGATGTACAATGTACTTACTTGTTGTCGAGTCGATGATGTTATCAAACATCCTTGAAATAGTAATTCTAAAGTATTGATGCATTTACAAACATATTACTAATGGGGGGGGGGGCTTTCCAGTTTTCCAGTGCCCCCCCCAGGTGCCCCCCCACGAAAAATCCTCAGTGCCCCAAAAAACAGAGAAGAAAAAGAAAAAGGAAAAAAAAACATACCCCCTGGGCCCCTCCCCCACTGAAAAGCAATGCCCTCCCTGTGCCCCCACTGAAAAAGTCCTGGCTACGCCGCTGGTCTTTGGACGTCCCGTTTGCTAAATGGACACCATGTTTGGTTTAACACATGCAAAAGTATTGGAAGTTAAAAACACCCAGTTTTTCAAAAATAACAAATTTGGATTCCCTATTTTCAAATCCTGGCTAATACGTACACTGATGTTCACTATTCATTGCAGCATTAGGACAGAATATATTCTTATTTTAAAGTGGTCAGTTTATTCCTCAAGTATTTCACCATGTGATGTTAGTTACAGAAATACTTGTTACTTATACCAGGAATGTTTATACTTTAATGATCCTCACTGTGATGGTGAGAGTGTATTTATCTCTCTTGGGGGAGTTGATTATCATCCCATCCAGTTTCTATTTCTGAGCTATCTCGTGGCACATCCTGTACATCCAACCACTGTTTTGTTGATTACATAATCCATGAATGGGGAGAATATCCTTTTGAATGTAATGCAGGATGTAGCAGGCGACTGTTGAATGGGATTGATGGAATCTCTTCCCATTGAATCCATGATCCATGAAAAGCCCCTTCATAAGCCTCACATGTCTGCCATATAGATCGCTATAAATTCAACCTTTAGGCTGAAACAAAGTAACTTAACATCATAAATTAGTTAATGCAGTGTTTCCACTGGTACCCGGTGTGACTGTTAAAAAACTACAAAACAAATTCTAATTTTTATTTTTATTACTTCATATTTATTATCCCTAACCATCTAGGGCTGTGCCGGGTATCCGGATACCCGACCGAAAAGGTCATTACCCGGTTCCATTTATCAGTTCCAGTTACCCGTAAACGACTTTTTATAATTCAGACTTAACATTTGAGCGATGCAAACAGAAATCTGTGACTCATGAACAATGCACTTGTACAGACAATTATCTTTAAATTCAAGAGATTACACTCCAATAAAGAAAAGATTGATAGTATGGTATCCTCTGTATTATAAATGTCAATTTGTTACCATTTACAGTACATGTATTTGTACACCACCGGAGGCATGTTTTCAACAAAAATGAAAACGGGTATCCGAGTATCCGAAGTTTCCTGATTTCGGGTGTCCGGTTCCAAAAATATCCGAAAACACACAGCTCTATAACCATCCCATATCCTGCAAAATCCTCCAAGGGGCACTTTTGGGGGAAAATCCAGCACTGTTGTAAATGGGTACTTTCAACGAAAATGCATGGTGCATTTTGAAGATGAGGGCATGTTTCCAAAAGTGCACTGATGGATTTTGGAGGATTCAGGAAGGTTCCTAGCCAGAATACCTAGGGGGTTAGGGTTAAAGAAGGTTCCTAGCCAGAATACCTAGGGGGTTCGGGTTAAAGAAGGTTCCTAGCCAGAATATCTAGGGGGTTCGGGTTAAAGAAGGTTCCTAGCCAGAATACCTAGGGGGTTAGGGTTAAAGAAGGTTCCTAGCCAGAATACCTAGGGGGTTAGGGTTAAAGAAGGTTCCTAGCCAGAATACCTAGGGGGTTAGGGTTAATGAACCAGTTATACTGACATTATTCTGCCTGAAGTACTTTCATTATTATATCAGGGGGAAAAATACAAACAAATTTTACCAATATTTTCTCCAGTGTTTTCTGTAATAATTGTTTATCCATGTTATAGTTCATCAAAAGAATGACCCCATATTGACCTCTACTTCCGGTTCAACAGGAAGTTTGAATAAAAATCAATATTTTAGGGTACAAAAACGATGTAATTAAGATTTTTCTGAAGTTTGTGCGTCAGATATCAAACATGAGGTCCAAAGTCTTAAAAAATATAGATTCACTCACGTATAGCGCCCTCAAGTGACCGGTTTTAAAAGTGGCATAACCATTGTTCCCAGCAAAGATCGTGAGTCTTAATACATTGACGCTGTGTATTTTAAGTTAGAAGGTTAGGTCTGTAAATTTCAACATGAAACAAAATATGCGGAACACAATTGTTTGTCCAAAGGACAAACACGTAATCTCTAGTTGTGAATGTTTTTTTTCACACATTACACATGTCTGTGACTCTGTATTGAGCTGAATCTATCACAGAATTCAAAGACAGTAAGCATACCCATAGAAGCAGTTTTTTCTAACATAGACATGTACATACCCTTTAAATATTTATGTACATTTTTTTTCTTTTACATCATAAATTTATTTAGTATTAACCAGTTGATCTTGTAATATTTTCGATGGGTAAGACTAACAAACATGAGACTGCAGGTCTGGACATGTAGCTCCGTAGGTCTCCTGGGGTCTGCGTGTCCTTTGGTTTGGGGTCGGAATGTTGTTATTTCAGAAGTAACAATAGAGGGATCATATTAACCACTGTTATTATTTCAGCATGTGTCTGTGTGTGTTTTTGAACCACGCTTTGTACTTTTAAAAGTCTGAAATCTTAATGGTGCCATGCAAGATTAAGTGTGGTGTACAAATAAAACAACAACATATGTGTAATGCTGTGATGGCCTTGTATACTCATATAGGAACTTGGACCATAGCTGTGCTAGATTGGAAAATTTTCATATTGCATAACTATTGAACCTTGAAATATGTCTCACTGGTGCCACAATAACCACACCACAAAATAAGTATGTCTGATCAGAGCAAACCACAACCCCCACGTGGGTAGATATTTCATTCTGGGGTCCCAACCAAACTTGTCTTCCATTGATCACTGCTTCGTGAAATCCATACGCTTTGTGCCATTTTTAGCTTCTCAGCTGGTCTCAGATCTCTGACACCCTTTTCAAGTATGCTTGGCATTTTGTCTTTGTGAAGACTCGGTAGCGATCATGCTGGGCAGGCATCCTATATTATTGAATGATGCAAATCGGACATTTCCTGCGAGCATGATTTTAGTCACTTTTTATGGATGTTTTTCGTCTCCATGACTTCAAAAAGTGTGGATGAGCTAAGAAAAGCGGCGATTGAAAAAGAACAGTTGATGGCGGGGTCTCCAGTAATGCGCCCCCATTACAATACAATCTGAGGACGAAGCAGCCACTGGACACAAGTCTATGCCGAATGATGATGACTGTAAAATGTGTTTCCTTTATTGATGAAAATGCACACTGTGTGTCTGATATGGCACTGCATATATACTCACTCTTCTTAATTTTGATTATACTGAATCATGCTACATGAAATATAAGATTTGCTTTTCAAAATTAGCATAACATAACAACACACTTAAATCTTTCTGCCTAAAAAATATTCTATGCCATATTTTTGAACAAAATCGTTCCCAGCTTTTTATAAAGTTCTCCTTACGCTCAACACACACATACTATATATACAATATGTACTTCTGAGTGCCAAAAATATGTGACTGCCAAAAATATGTGACTGCCAAAAATATGTGACTGCCAAAAATATGTGATTGCCAAATACATGTATGTGCATGTGCAATATGTGGTGATCTTAATAAAATTACAAAGAAATGTGTAACAACTAGCAACCAACAGAAAGTATTTATATTTCATTCTTATTTTCAATTATTATTTCATTATTATTTTTTTCTTTGACTACAGAACGAATCAACCAAGACCCAAATCTTGGCATAATGTGGATGTCAGTCAGACATGCAATGAGCTTTCCCTCAGGAAAGTGTCCTTACCAGTAGCTCAACAACCGTCTAGCAGACAGTCGGGACAGGTACACGTCCCCCATCATCACCAACAGAAGACTGATCTATCCCCATCAATGGATAGCTTAACTGTACTTCAAACATTCAGTGCGAGGACAGTGCGGACAAGCAACACTAAATCCATGAGTAATTTGAAGGCTTATAATGAAGAGACTGAGGTGGATCCTGGGCTTGTTAAGAGGAGGGTATCTGAATACATCTCCTCTAGTAACCGAGAGTTGAGCACCCTTGGAAAAGATAAGGATTTTTACTTTGTAAGCAGTGAGAAGAGAGCTCAACTAATCCCCTACAATCCAAAGTTCAGGAATGTCGAGTTGGAGTTACAGCCGGCTGAAACTTACCCTAAAGTTGCCATGGCAACGCAGTTACAGACAGCACAACAGCGAGCGTTCATTGGTCGAGTGCCTGATATGCAGATTCCTCCCGAGTCGCAGCAACCGACGTCGCAAGTTGTAAGTTATTCTTCCGTGCATATGCCACAGAGACAGTATGCAAGCTCAGCCGATGTACGTGGCAAGTACTGGGACGATAGTAGTGAATCGTATCAACACAGACACATGTCACCTACATCAGGACATGCATATCATACCCTGCCAAGAATGTCGCCATCACCAACCCCAAGTGACAAACGAGAACCTCCGAAACCACCCCAGCGCGGTGACTCCAGGAATAAAACTCATCAGATTAGCGAACACATGAAGTCCTCATCATGGCCAGCACCCATCGCCAACAAGCAGGAATCTCAACGCAATGATAACTGCACTCCCAACTCTGTCATTTCGCCGACAGATATACCCCCAGTCAAGCTTTGTTCTAATCAAGAACAGCTTAGACCAACCCACAGTAAAGGTTACCCTTTGAGCGGAGATACAGAACCTTCTTACTCATATAGAAGTGAGCCGGTTCAGAGCACCACAACCACTGTCCCCGTGTACTCATCACAGACAGAGGTAAACAGAGACTCAACAGGATCTCGTACCTTCCCAGGAATGAGTAACAGAAACGGCAACAAGCAGGAATCCTTGTTCAAAGCTACTTACTGCTACGTCGATGACAGCGCAGATGCTACTGAAACGGACACCAACTCATGGTTCTCAAATTCACAAGATATGCAGAAGAAGCAACAACCTAGCTATGAATATCATAGGGGCTCTCCGCCTACTAGAGACAATGTGGAGAGAATAACTGAAGAAACAGATCCTCTCATATCTGATTTACAGTCGTATCTTCAGGTTGCCTCTGAACATGAGGAATGCATGCAGGGTATGAACCCAGAGGACTCATCAACTGGGTCTGCGTCTCCTGTACACCAACAGCATATCACACTCTACTCCACAACAAGCACCGAGTATACCAGGCCACACTCACAAACGTTACCAACTTACGTTGCTAAAAATGAGAATGAGAAACGCTTGAGTAGAACATCCGTCTCATCACTTGATTCCCACTCAAGCAATCACCGAGTGAAATCACCGACAAATCGTTTATCGTCCGATGAAGAGGAACAAAACAGGAAGAATAGCAGTCAACGCACCTGGAAAAGTCCAAATGATATCTCAAACAAAAAAGCCGTGATCTCTCCAGATGAACAATGGCATCAGATAGTGTTGACGGCAGACCCTTCTTGGCGAGATAAATACCCAAATCCAGAGGAGACAAACGCCACCCAAAAGATTCACATTGACGAGAAATTAATCCGTGAAAATGCCCCTGGAATTCGTTCACCCATTAGTCCACTTATGATGGAGGCAGTCACAACAATTGAACCCACTAAGGCTGAAATATCAACAGACATGCAACACAAAGAAATCACATTCTTGAAGACCGAGGGTAGGGATAGTGGTTATGAGGTAGACTCTGAAAACCCGTTTCGTAGTCAGCAGGAATCGCCCAGTAATGTTCAAAACACTTCTGACAACTTCTCATCTGAAGATTGGAGGAAATTGGACAATATGGAGTCCTCTGGCACTTCAATTCTCTCTCAGCTGCAAAGAGACAGCCAGACTCCGTTTAGTCAACGCTACGTAAACGGTGAGCCAATCAAATCAACTGGGAGCCACGAAACCAAAGTTGAGATTAAGATCGACAGACCTTATAGTAGTCCCACAAGTGAAAGTAATGAGCAGTATACCAAAAGGGAAATGTCTCCGACCCAGTCACAGACTTACAGACCTCAACCTCTGTACCAGCCAAAAACCAAAGAGGACTTCTTGAAAGAGATGAAGGGTCTAAGAAATTCAAACTCAATGGAAGCCAGGAATGCATTCTTTGCCAGCCAGCCTCAGCTGAGTAAACAAACGGGGACCGATGCATCAAGTCAGCACTATCACACCACCTCTCTGGATTTAGACACCAGAATGAGTGGCTCGCAGGCCCTCACCCATTCATGTTTTCCTCCGTGGAAACCGGAGGTTAGCGATGAGTCCAGCTCTGGGGTTTCCCACACCAGAAGTCACTCTTACGGTGGAGGGTTTTACCCAAGCCATGCGGTACCTTCAGAGCCAAGGTTTAGTCGTATTGATGAAGAGCAGGGTGGTGAATCAACAGAATCAGGATCCATTTCCCGATCCCGTACTGAACCAGATCAGAGATCTGCCAGTTTTAGTGTCACTAACAGATCCCACGGAAGCTTTGACAGTGATGTCAAAGATAGCAGACGTAGCACCTCAGATCCAAAGAGTTTGGACTTACCATCCCGCAAATCATCGTCTGACTTGAGAGGAAGATACCCAGTTGAGGACCCCAATTTCACAAGTCAACACCAATATTCCAAATCGGATTCGGAGCGACATCGTAAAAACTCAGCAGCAGGGCAGTGGCATAAAAATTCCGACCCTAGCGGTGCTATACGGAAGTCTCACAGAGTATCGGATCCAGATGACAAGAAACACATCAAAGATGTCCTTCTTAGTTTTGTTCAAGCTAAGAAGGGCCCTTCCAGATCTGACGGAAGTATGTTTGGCTCGGACTATTCCTCCATGCAGTCCCTGGATCAGTTCTCTCAGTATTCATCGAACGGCTCTCTGCATAGGAGGCGTGACCTCAGCTTTGACCATTCGAGACAGTCGTCCTACTCCAGCACAGCCTCTCATGCCCATCGTGATTCAGGGATTGTATCACCAGTGGAATCCATGTGGGGTCCCCAATCCCCTAAGACCTCACCACCGGGTGTGGACAGCAGACAGCGTAGCCAGCAGAGGCCACCAGTATCGGATAACCATCAGAGAGCAGCCAGTGAGAGTACCTCACCGATTGAGAGAGTACGGGACAACACATGGCAGAAGAATTCTCTCTCCATGACAGATGACTGTCGACCAACCAAAAAGGCTGTTACGGTGAACCGCTCTGCATCCATGAGCCATACCAGCAGAAGACGCCCACAGAGCTATCATGATCCTCGTGATCGAATCATATACAATAAGGATGACTCTGGGAAGAGTCTATCTCGGACAGAGACATTTTCTATCGATCAAAAACAAAACAGGCAGTCTTCGCATTCCACATCCTCTCTACCTGGTACTGGTTACCGTGACAACAACACCAAACCTCACTGGGTGCCAAAGGACAGTGGTCAACAATATCCAACCAAAATAGCACCTTCTGTGGATAGGAGCCAGTCAATGACTGAGATCGAGGAGGACCAGCCACCAGAGCTGCCCCCTAAGCAGGTGACGTACAAATCTCCAGCTTCATCTTACAAGGTGTTTGTGGTTTGCTGTTTTTTAATTTTTTTATTTTGCAATAATTAATGTGACCTGTAGTCAGATTAAACACGGTATATAGATATCAACTGAATTAAAATCAGGGCCGAAATTCCTAAGACACTTAAGCTTCACCGTCCTCATATAAATTGTTATGTTCACAGTTCAAAATAATTTTTACACAAAAAAATAAAAATAAAAAAATAAAAATTGTGAAAATATTTTTTGAAATATTAAAATTGGATTTTAGTGTATTTCATAATCTGTTGACGTCACCATGACATCACAACTTTACCTGAAACTGTATGTCACAACTTTATTGACATTACATGTTATGGTCTAAGTATGTGTCAATTTTGAAGGCCCTGTGAACTTTGGAACTATGTTTTTTTTGTTCGACAAGTCTCATCGAGAAGGAGAAGAAGAAAAAAAAAACGAACAATTTCAAAGAGAAATTTCACCTGGAATGTGACCACACTTCCTGCAGATACATGTAGGAAGATACATGTACATGTAGGCAACAGTATGACTGAACAACAGTGAATTTGGGAGATGGAAAGGGTGTTTGACCAAATAATAGAAATTCAAATTTGAAATGTGTTTTTCGATTGTTAGTTTCATCTGACTGCAAGTTAACTGCCCTTCTGTTAATAAAATTCTTTCATTAACCCTAACCACCCCATATCCTCCAAAATCCTCCAAGGGGCACTTTTTTGGGAAAATTCAGCACTGTTGGAAACTGGTACTTTCACCTGTTCAAATAGGGCAAAATTACTACCTGGTAAGAAGTACAGGCCGTAAGCGCTGAATATGAAATATCAACGAAAATGCATGGTGCATTTTGAAGATAAGGGCATTTTTTCAAAAGTGCACAGATGGATTTTGGAGTATTCAGTAAGGTTCCTAGCCAGAATACCTAGGGGGTTAGGGTTAGTGTAAATATAAATCACACAAAAAGAACCAAAACAAAACAAAAAATTCCTCAGTTTGCATGAGATTTTATGTTATTGTTTGGAACTAATTGTCTGTCAGCATTTTTTGTGAGAGTGATTCAAACTTGACATTATTCCACCCCAAAAGTACTCTCACTCGAATTTTGACAAAAACGAAAACACATCTTAAATTTCTCCTGGTTTCTAATGCCTGCTGCAATTGATGCAATGTTTGTGTATTCTTGCACCTTGTTCTATTCTTCTGCTTGCTTTTTTGTACAAGAATTGTTTGGAAATTCTAACCTTGGATGTGGTATTATATTCTAGTGCATGAATGCAAACATTTACGTCTGATCAATGTGATATGGTTCAGAGTGTATAATTCAGAGTGTACTAAATGCAAATCATTTATTGCTGTATACTTAAATGAAGATTTGCTTGAAGTTTTATGAGCGCCAGATGTTTTCTAGAATGTTTCTCTTAATACAGCATAAATCATGCGATTTACTTGATGGGCAATAATTCGTTTGCAAAGGTTTTACTTGGGCTATGGCTGTTGGCTGCAGTGGCAATGCTGAAGTATAGGAAGAAACAGTGATCTAGCCAGAGCCATAGCCACAAAGCCTTCAGCCATCTTGTTTTTCTTTCATTCAAATCAATGTAAGGCCGTGTCTGAATTAAGCATTTATGGCTATGGCTATTGGCTACAGTGGCAATGCTGAAGTATAGGAAGAAACAGTGATCTAGCCATAGCCACAAAGCCTTCAGCCATCTTGTTTTTCTTTCATTCAAATCAATGTAAGGCCGTGTCTGAATTAAGCATTTATGGCTATGGCGATTGGCTACAGTGGCAATGCTGAAGTATAGGAAGAAACAGTGATCTAGCCATAGCCATAGCCACAAAGCCTTCAGCCATCTTGTTTTTCTTTCAATCAAATTAATGTAAGGCCGTGTCTGAATTAAACATTTATGGCTATGGCTATTGGCTGCAGTGGCAATGCTGAAGTATAGGAAGAAACAGTGATCTAGCCATAGCCATAGGCGCATCCATCATTTCGGACATGGCCTTACAAAAAATTGTCAAAAGCAGAAGTACTGTTGTGTGCCCTTATGACCTATTATCTTTGACAATTACTTGTGCATGCTGTGAAGTTTTTTTTTTACCAACTAATAGATTATTCATGGTGTGTTTCTGTGGTTGATCACACTTAGGTAATATCACCCAAGTGTATTGATGGAATAACAGTTTATTACCTGACAGTTTATTGCAAAACAACAATTTCTTTTAAAAATTAGGTTTTAACTGTCAGTTTGTTTGTGTTTTTTGGGTTTTTTTTGGTTTTTTTTGGTGGGGTGGGGGGGTTGTTAGGCAACAGTACGACTGAACAACAGTGAATTTGTTTTTTTTTTTTTTTTTTTTTTTTTTTTTGGGGGGGGGGGTTGTTTGGTATTCTCCCACAAATTTCTTCTTTACTTTTTTGTCGGGACAAATTGATTGAGTGTAAAATGAATAATGTCGGACTGCTGATTGACATTGCATATCATACAACTATCAACAGGTAAAGGAAGCTCAACTGAAGACAATAGCCATGGTAGACCCCGGACTTCCTGTCAAGGATGTCAGTCAAGAAATAGACAAGGAGAGAAAGTCATCTGCCCAAGCAAAAGCTGTCTTTACTTTCCCATCACCACCATCACGTCAGAATCAACAAAGGTAAAAAAAACAAAAACAATCTTGCAACCTTTTCATATCAGAGGTATCCACTTTTTCGCTGTCTTTTTAGAACTCTATTTCAAGGCCCTGTTGGAAGTTTGTCAAAGAATGATAAACGTATGTCCTTGTTTTCTCAACCACAAAAAAACCCATTGTATTCATATCATTCCTGTCTTCTGATGATGGAAATTAATTTCGAAAGTTATTTCACTAATTTTACTGAGGCAGGAATGTTTCAAGGGTTGTTTGATACCATCACTTTTACAATGAGTAAGTTTTATATAAAACTGATAATTTGTTTTTTGAGATTACCAATAGTGTATAGGGGCTTTAAGAATTCTGTACTAATTGCAATGCAAGACTCCATTACACCTGCCACAATCTAATAATCCATGTCAATATTTTACAGGGGAGCTTTTTGTTATAGCCCCCTCTGTTGACCATCCTGTTTATGTAATGCTATTCATGAAGCAATGATCACACTGCACGGGATACTTCCAGATCATGATTTTGCAATGGCGCCCTCTGTTGACATCAGTGTTTAAATACTGTGATAGTTCATGCCTTTTACATGTATATTTTTGTACAATACAATACATGAATGTTTATTAACCCTTCTGTGACTGCAAGGGTCAAAATCAGTCAAAATGTTGATATACTGGCTAAGGTATAGGCCTATCTGGTGCACTAAAAAGTCGAACACTGTCAAACCTTACGTGTAGTAATTTTACAGGTCAAAATGAGTTGACCGTTTTTGATTGGTAAAAGCATTGTCTCGTAT
The DNA here is from genome assembly GCA_029582265.1 of Zoroaster sp. YZ-2022. Classification (NCBI taxonomy): domain Eukaryota; kingdom Metazoa; phylum Echinodermata; class Asteroidea; order Forcipulatida; family Zoroasteridae; genus Zoroaster; species Zoroaster sp. YZ-2022. The sequence goes on along the minus strand of CM055833.1, from coordinate 26,683,261 downwards.
TGTTGAGGGTGGTCAAAATGACAGTAAAAACCATTAAAAAAATGCCTGTGTGTACACATTTGGGCCAACAGTCAAAGACAGGCAGTTGACTGGTTTTGACCACTATAGCTACTTGCCACTGAAGTGCAGCTCTATTAGGTCAAAATGAGTCGATCGTTTTTGACTGGTAAAAGCATTGTCTTGTATTGTTGAGGGTGGTCAAAATGACAGTAAAAAGCAGTCAAAAAATGCCAGTGTGTGCACATTTGGGTCTACAGTCAAAGACAGGCAGTTGACTGGTTTTGACCTCTATAGCTACTTGCCACTGAAGTGCAGCTATAGTAGGACGGTTAATGAACAGGTTGTCAGTGTAATTCAGTGCATTGGAGCCACTCATTGATGAAACGGGTTATTTCCATTTTGATCAGAATATATATTGTGCATTGTTCAGCTCTAAAAGCAGCCACACCAACACATTCTAACTTATCCTTCTTGTATGATGGTATATATACCAGCATTACGATGACTCATGGGGAATACCCCCTATCTAGACTCTAAAGACACAATTAATTATGCAAATGAGGCACCTGCTACTGATGTGCTAGGCTCATTGATGAATCAACAGACCTTGATGTTACATTTCTATTGAATGATTCATAGGTGTGGTCACTCGGTTACACTTGACTTGCAGGTGCATACTTGTACCTGCACAGTTCTACACAGCAAATATTGATGTACTGTACTGCACTGCATAGTTTATGTACTACAGTACAGAAAAATATGGACTTAAATTTAAATAATTATACTGAAGAAAGCACAGTGTATATGGAATATACAGCACTTAATTTGATGAAGAAAAATGCCTCTTTTAAAACAATCTTTCTCCCAAAGTAAAACTGAAGCCAAAATGTTCACATTTATGAAGTAATACAGTTTAATCTGTTTATTATATCAACAAACAACAATTCTAAAATGAAACCATCAATACATATTTTGGGGAAAGTTATTATTACTTACCCATAAAGTTAAAAATTATAAGAAAAATTCCGTCACAAAATAAAACTGTAATCCATGAAACAAAATGAATATTCATGAATTGAGTGAGTCATTGGCAAAACAAGAGCTAGAGAAATGGATCTAGTTATTTGAGTACCTGTGCATGCAGCCTTTCAATGCTCAGCATGTACACAGTAAGTATTTCTAGGAACAGCATTTAGCTAGTATTGGCTGTCGGCTTTTAATCAATCCGAGTTCATAATACAGTCAAGTATTGCACGTATGCATTCTGACAACATAACAGCCTGATGGTTTGATGACATTGGGAAGTGTCCTACATGCAGGGACACTAGTTAATACATTTTGTGGCGGAGTATTTCTTGTACAGCCAAGGTAAGATAGCTGTGGTATAGATAGAGATTTACGTTATCAATCAGGAAAAATAAATATATGGTTTAATGAGTTAACCAGTTCGCATCGGAGGCTGTGTATACATGCAATTTTTTTTTGCACCGCGGATTGGAGAACGTCTAAACACGCCATAGGAAACTCCGGAATATTTGTATGCATGCTCAGTGGAGCCACGCGTGTACGGTGAAATGCTCGGAAGTGCCGGCCACCCGCTGTGGAAGCTTCCATTAACGTGTGTGTGGGAAAAAGAAACCCGCCACAGGGGCTCAGAAAAACTTTTTTATTCCCGACGCGAACTGGTTAAACAGTGGCCTGATATTTCCATTCTTATAGAATCTTTATCGAGCTCTGTCTGCTGGGTTGTCTGTTGGTGTATCTGTTGGGTTGTCTGTTGGTGTATCTGTTGGGTTGTCGGTTGGGTTGTCTGTTGGTGTATCTGTTGGGTTGTCTGTTGGTGTATCTGTTGGTGTATCTGTTGGGTTGTCTGTTGGTGTATCTGTTGGGTTGTCGGTTGGGTTGTCTGTTGGTGTATCTGTTGGGTTGTCTGTTGGTGTATCTGTTGGTGTATCTGTTGGGTTGTCTGTTGGTGTATCTGTTGGGTTGTCGGTTGGGTTGTCTGTTGGTGTATCTGTTGGGTTGTCTGTTGGTGTATCTGTTGGGTTGTCTGTTGGTGTATCTGTTGGGTTGTCTGTTGGGTTGTCTGTTGGTGTATCTGTTGGTGTATCTGTTGGGTTGTCTGTTGGTGTATCTGTTGGGTTGTGTGTTGGGTTGTCTGTTGGTGTGTCTGTTGGTGTATCTGTTGGTGTGTCTGTTGGGTTGCTAGTCGGTGTATCTGTTGGGTTGTCTATTGGGTTGCCAGTCGGGGTATCTGTTGGGTTGTCTAATTTGGATCTTCTGGTATTTGGGTATGTGGTCATTTGATTTGATTTTCTGTGTGAGATTGTATGGTTTTTATTTTTTTATTGCTTGAATTTTCTTTCTTTTCTGTAATTAACGGTTATAACTTGTAAATACATCAAAGTATTTTTATGAGCAGAATCAGAGAGGACACATTTTCTTGATGGCAGATTTTATAATTTTTGCTTTACCCTGGACAACTCCTGCTCACAACTAGACACACATTGTCCTGAGATTTGAAATAAAATACTAAAGTAATAAAATGAAGTCAGGAGAATAACTTTACCTTTTTGTTAATTGTTACTATACATGTAGGTCCTAGAGTTAAATATTTTGTTGAAAAGCAGTTTGCAACAGCGTATTTCCTTTGAAATTAATTTATTTTACATTTCAGTGATGTTTGTTGTATAATCGCAGAGCAAAATGCTACACATAAGCCACAATCCAATTATATCGCAGAACCCGCTGCTATATAGGATTCTAGCCGGCCAATCGTCATCGGGCAAGCTCGGTGGTCGCGATGTTAAGACGTCTGCACTAGTAAGCAGGAGGTCGTGGGTTCGAATCCCGAAATCAAAAATTAAATCAAAAATTTGCTGTTCAAAATTAGCATAACATACTTAAATATATGTTTTTGAGTTCTTCCAGGGAATACCATGTAATGATCTCTTGGTGTACTCGAAAGAACTAAAAAACATCTATCTCCACCATGCAAAGCCTCAAATCCTACATACTTAAATATACCTGTCAAATAATTTTACTGCACAAAATGTTTGCGTGAAATCTGTCCCTGTTATTTTTCAGAGGAGCTACATGTGCAGTGTGTACAACCCTTCTGGCTAGTTTTCTTTATTTGATTTGTTTTTCTTTTATTTGTAGGTGTGATTCTGTACACCATCAATCAATATTATACAAGTAACTTTGTGCCCTGCCCATTGCTATACGTGTATAATTGATTAGATCACATACATGTAGGCAGGTTGATGCATTGCCATAGCCTTGATATTGTATATTTGTATGTGCATGTACATGTATGATATATGGAAAACATATATCATTAACCCTCCTACTACTACAAGAGTCAAAATCAGTCCAAATATTGATATACTTGCCAAGGTATATATAGTGCACTTGAAAGTCGAACACTGTCAAACCTCACGTGTAGTAAGCACATTTACAGGTCAAAATGAGTTGACTGTTTTTGACTGGTAAAAGCATTGTCTGGTATTGTTCAGGGTGGTCAAAATGACAGTAAAAACCAGTCCAAAATGCCCCTGTGTGCACATTTGGGTCAACAGTCAAAACAGGCAGTTGACTGATTTTGACCTCTACAGCAACTTCCCACTAAAGTGCAGCTAGGGTAGGAGGGTTAATAATAATAATAATGTGGACTTATGTAGCGCACGTATCCACCAAACTGGTGCTCAAGGCACATTATATTATTGTGTTATATCATTGTGTATATTCACTGTATTTTTAAATGTATATTACACGTAACTGTTTCTGAATGTCGGTAATGGTACAAATTTAAAACATAGGGAAAAGTTCTCCTTGAGAAATAATATTAATAATTTTAATTGAATCTTTTTTGTTGATTTTGTCTTCATGCATGTTTATCCTTATGTTTCTGTGACGGGGATGGAAAAGTTTGGTCAAAATTTGTATACTTCTTGACCACATTCATCCTCAGCCACTGGCTGAGTGATCCAATTACCCTCATGAATAATGCATATTTCAACCCGTGCATCACCCATTGGCCGTATGATCCAATTTCCCTCATGAATAATACATGTTCAATCTCCATCAACAGATATCCATCTCCAAAGACATCTCCTACCCATTCTAACGGCAGCAGAGAGTCACCCCCATCTGTTCAAGTCGGCACTGGTCCACGCCCAGTTACAGATAGGTCACCTCAACTCGACTATAGCAACTTTGAATTGCCTCCTCCTCCGACCCCTCCCGCACACCTAGTCATTGTGGACGCTGAGCTGGGTGGAGATCTGCCATCACCCCCTCCGGAAGTACTTGATAACTACTCACATTTCCATGAGGAGGACGAAGAAGTGTTGGAAGAGACAATTACACAAAGGTGAGTTTTAAGATATTTCAAGATACCCCTGAGATTTTGTAGTGTGAAATGGGTAAGTGAAAGTGAATTTAATAGGAAGGTATGACATTGGTAATGTAGAAGATGAGTATATTTATTTTATCAGGATTTTTCCTGATTTCAGTATTTTTACAAATCTCCTTGTTGCCTCAAAATTTTCTTGTATGAAGAGAAGTAGCCACCAAGGAAAGAAGTAGCCTGTATTGTGTCCAAACCTCTAGTGTTTGTGGGGATGTGGAGAGTCTGTAAATCCTCCAAAATTAAACATCCAGGAGGTTCAGAGGGCTTTGTCCTCTAGACCAAAGGGAGACCCAGGCCTGCTACCCATTTTTCAGGATTTTTTACTTTTGTCAAATCAAACTCCTGTACAGCTCATTGCTTTGTTTCATTTCCTAAATTCGAAATCAAAAATTAGTTTCCTTTTGTTATTTTAATTGACATCATCTCAGACAAGCACATTGTCTTCAGATTTCCATGTAAACTAAGTAAGGTTCGCATTACAATTAAACTCTTTAGATGTCTATGAATTACATATCAATCCTGTACCTCTAACTCTCCTTTAATTGGACTGTGGTTCAGCCAATCGGGATGAAGGATGAGTAAGGGACGTTGTGTGATTTAAAAGTATGAATATCAATTATTATCACCTGTAAGCATCTTGGCTAGTAATCAGTATAATTGGCTGAAGTGACAAATTGCTGATTTATACACATATACACATGTACATGTATGTACGTGTGACTCAGAGCACTTCATTGACTTAGATTCATGAATATATTGAATTCATGAATGTATTGAATTCACGAATATATCGAGCCTCTGGATTTTAAAGATTTAAGCAATAAAGGAAAGCAAAGCAAATGCTCAGAACTATAGATTTCACCCCAGCGCTGTTCACAACAGCGGCCCCAATACTCATAGCAAAATTTACGTGGATTTTTCAAAACTGTTGTTTTAAGCAAGAGATTGCTCTTGACTACATATGCATATAGACACAAGATTTGCAGTGATATTATCAAACAATAGAATTGTCTCGTGAAAACCCAGTGTTATTCTTACAATATCAGTGTGATATTGTAGTCATTAACACTAGAATTTTATTATGATACCCCTTGGCCCACCCAGTTTTTTTTTGGGAGGGAATGGTTGGTACTTATCAGCACAGGCAACACTGTATAACATTACCATTGCTAATAATAGTGTCAGACACTCTTTAATGTTTCCCGCAATGTTCCATTTTCATATTAACCTCATGGCCTGTAATTGCCTATAAATCCATCAACTCCTTCTGGAAGTTGGTCGGGAATTCTCTAATGTGCTGTAAAATATTGGGATCAGTTCTCCTGGTTGTAAATGTGAAGAGACTGGATTTTTTTTTTTTTTTTTTAATATCTGACTGCCTTGGCCGAGTTCGGCAACTTCAAAGATTTGTGATGTTTGTAGAACAGTGTACATCCATCCATGCATAATGGCGGCAGTTATCGGAATTGATATTGCGGTAGGGGATATGACATAGCGCAGAATATTGAAGAACCCTTCTTAAGCATAATGACTAGGAGTTTAAATAGAAACTTGGAGTATCTTGAGAGTTGCCTCATGTTTCGTAGATAGGGTGCACTGTTGATAAAAAAAATTGTTATGTGCACATGATAGTTACAAATTATGTTCTGCACAAAAACTGCAAAATATTTGAGTGAAAACCAAACAGTTTATTGGAGTGTGATCTCTGGTGCAGTACTGTACGACTAGTGAAAGTTTATTCACAATCAGATCTCCCCTTTCTGGGAAAAGAATGAATAACCCATTCACATTTACAGACAAACATCTCTGCATGTCCATGTAAAAAACCCATGTCAAAAGCAAACATTGTTTTGAGAAATGTTACCATGTTTGAGTAACATCAGAAAACGGACTCTGTGTGAAAGGACGCCACTGTTTGAGACTATCCTACATTCCTTGCAAATTCCTTTTTCAAACAGTCAAACGTTAAAGTTTACGTCGAATATTTTATACTCTTTCAAGTTATTTAAAATGCCATTTAAAATTGAAAGCACCAACTTGTGCACGATCTATTTTGTGAGATGTAATTCACTGCTGTCAGACTACTTATTGGGCAGTTATTCCCTCAGTGATTTTTTTTGGGGGGGTAAATACCATAAGCACTATGCCTTAGTGCAAAAAGTGAATGATTGAATGAGTGAATAAACGACTGTTCACTTCTCTCCACTATTTCAAACTCAGTATACGTCCTGTTGTCTTACATGCATAGTAAGCAGTCCAAAAATAGACCATAATAATGTATGTGCACTCAGTGAGCTTAGAATGGCAGGCTTGAGTATACAGACGACAATATTGTCAGCTTATATATACCATTCCTTAACGTGCTCTATTTTTAGTGATTTTATTTGTGATAGCAACAGCGGCGTAGCCAGGACATATTCAGTGGGGGGCACAGGGGGAATTGCTTTTCAGTGGAGGGCCCAGGAGGTATGGGTTTTTCCCCCCTTTTCCTTTTTCTTTTCTTTTTTTGGGGCACTATCGGGATTTTTCGTGGGGTGGCACCTGGGGGGAGGGGGTGGGGCACTGGATAGCAACATCATTTCAGGGTGGAACTCTTCATCTTTGTACTTATTTGTACCCAGAGGAATCTTTCTTTGATCATGGATTATCCCATATTAACAATGTAGTGAGAAGGTAAAGAATGAATGCCAAAAAGTGTGAATTCTTTGTCACATAGGTAGAACTTGTAGCTTTGCATGGTGAGGAGGATAAGTAAGAGTAATTGCGATGACACCATGTGAAATGCTCAATTGAGTAGTAATTAGTTCTGAAAAGAACTGGAGGTACAACTCAACGTTTTGATCAGTACATGTATGCTCTGATCGTCCTCTTTGTCACATAGTGTATCGGTGCCTGCCCCTTTTCTGAGTAATACCGCGAGCGTTTTTGTCTTATAATGGTCGATTATTATGGTTGGAATGTTGGTTGATAATCTGCAGTAGCAGCAGCTGCAAGATAGACTTAATCCTGATTGTCATTGACCATAGGCTACGCATATAAATTAAGTATACTATCTGTACAGTGATGATCAATCATTGTGATTGGGAGGATGTGTACTTACATGTAAGTCTTACCAACTGTCACTATATCAGTTTATTGGAAGTTACGGGAGTCACATACATAGACAAGGGGATGAACTTTTATTTTGGTTTTTCCTTCTTGATACAATTCATTTATTTCTAGGGTGGGCACCTTCCAAACTAAGTCAATATGCCAAGTTCTAATCATATTGACAATTGTTTATTTGATAACAATAGTGATAACAATAGTCATTGTTTCCTACTGAATATAGGGTCTATGCTACAGACTCTATACGTTCCAGGCATTGTATCTGCAATAGTTACAGAATTATCTGTATTTATTATCTCATGGCAGTACTGCGGTATTTATTATCATTGTCATTGAATTCAAATCATTGGAATATATTCATGGTGTGTGCGTGTTTACGTCACATTGATTACGTACATGTGTGTGTAGGTCGCTTGTTAATTGATAATCAATTATTGTATAGGTTGTGAACTTTTATTTTGGACAGTCAAGTGTAGACATAGAGCCATAGGAAATTGTAATTATATCGAATAGGGGGGGATGTGTCTTGTATTGATCGGATTCTTGCTTCGGGGAAAAGATTTCATCAATAAAAATATGATTGAACTGACAGGAATAGTATACAATAACATGTAGGATGGAATTATTAAATTTACATGTATTGTATATTTTCATTTTAGCATTTGGATGAGTCCAATAATTAGGTCAGACATTAATCCTAGGATGACCGACATGAGCGGATAGTTTGCTTTTAATATGATCACTAATCCTACTTATCATTCCCAGAGTTTAACCCTACATGTAACTCCCTAGGCCCATTTGCTTACACATGACCTGAATCCTCCCTAACTCCCTAGGCCCATTTGCTTACACATAACCTGAATCCTCCAAAATCCTTCAATAGTAAAGCAAGCACATGACATGTATGCACACATGTGTTTCTAATCTGTGATACATGTACATGGCCAGGGACCCTCCCTGCATGCATGGAGCAATAAACAGTGTCCACTGACCCAAGCACTGACCTTGCAATCACTACAGTAATAATAATAATAATAATAATAATAATAATAATAATAATAATAATAATAATAATAATAATAATAATAATAATAATAATAATAATAATAATAATAATAATAATAATAATAATAATAATAATAATAATGTATAGATTTATATAGCGCACGTATCCACCAACTAAGTGGCGCTCAAGGCGCATTATATTATTATCCCTGCTCATAAGGCTCATAAGGCTCATAAATCATTCCTGAAACCATCTCAGCTCCCTGGGGAGTATACAGCTCAATTGCTGCCATTTCTAGCGCATAGAGAGCAAACCATCTCTGCCTTCACAGGTACCCATTTAACCCCTGGGTGGAGAGAAGCAATTATGGTTAAGTGTCTTGCTCAAGGACACAGGTGTCACGGCCGGGGCTCGAACCCACACTCTGCTGCTGGCAACACCAGAACTTGAGTTCAGTGCGCTAGACCACTCGGCCACGACAATCCACTTTTCGTGCATTAAACCTGGATGTACATGTACCATGGAAAGGCAAGTATGCCTGATAACCTCAATCCTTCAAAATCCTTCACTTTAGCAAAGAGCATGTAGCATGTAACCTCAATCCTTCAAAATCCTTCACAGTTTTAGCAAAGAGGATTTGGGAGGATTTGGGAAGGTTAGGGTTAATCAGTAATGATCATTGTTCATCATTATACATGTAGCTCTATTGCGTCAGAAACGGAGACCACAAAAATGACTTATAAAACCACACTGTATGTCGTGAGTTTCTGTGAGCGCTTAGAGAGATGTGGTTTTCACGTTCGTAGATTCGCTCAGAGGTATCCTCAGCTCATTGCCTTAGACATTTCCAAGAACAGAAGCAGTGGAAGATGAGCAGTGTTTTATAGAGCAAGTACATCGGATTACTTAATGCCAAGCTGATTATTACAATTGACTCTTTGAGTATTGGTGCATTATGAAGCAAGCAAAAAATTAATCCTCTGTGGTTGACCCAAGTCTACACAACTATAGTTTGCAGCATACATGTACAAGCCAAAATAACTGAAATTTGACTCGCAGCAATCCGAGCAGATTTTGATTCAAAGCCCAATATGGTAATATAAGCAGCATAACAACCCTCATTCGCAATCTTTATTAGCCACCCTATCGGCAAAAATGGTACACTCCATTCCCTGGGTTTGTTTTTAATGTTAAATTCTGTGCGTGTCCATTGTGCAATTCTGAGGCTTGTGTGGGTGCCCTTTTTCTCTTAAGTAAAGTGTCTTCCGGATGGTTAGCTACCCACAGGGGGAAAAAAACCATTCAAGTCTTGTTGCCAGGAAAAAGTGATTGTATGCTTAACATTTCCTGAAATAATGTGATCTGAAGGGTCGATACTGTGTGGTCAGAGTGGCTGGAAATAGCAAGAAAAATACGTCATTGGAAGATGCCCTCAGTGGGGTTGAGACATTGTGCTCTATAGTGAGTTGATTCCTGAAGGCAAGCCTACTGGAGAAAGGAGTGAATCAACACATCCTCCACTCACAAGAGAATTTAACATCGCTGTCTATTGCAAACTGAAAATATAGGTGACAATCTCACCAATTTGTATTCAGTTTTGGTTTGAGTTTCTGTGTAAATATTTTGATAGTTACTGTAGCCTTTCACTCAGAGTGTCCAAATGGAAGCATAGGAGTGATGATGGACGTTGTCATGCTGCAAGGAAGACTAATCTAAGGAACCAAATCTCTATGAATTCCTGCTAAGCGGGGATGTGAATACAGCGCAGTGTAGCGCGGGCACCCGCTCATCTCTATGAATCCCTGCTAAGCGTGGATGCGGAGTATGTGTTAGAATGGTGTGGTCGTGGTGTGGTATGGCATGACTTAAATCAACAACCAGGTTGTTATCTTGAGACTGATAACATGAGTTGACACTGCTCCAAGAGTAATATATACACCAGCCAGAGATAATACATCCTACTCCCCCTCTGTGGTTTCTCAGTGGGAATTCCATTGAAGCTTAAAACCTGTTGATGTCATGACAGAAGAAACAAGAATCAGTAGATAAGCTTAAAACTCATCATTTCGACACCTTTTATCATCCCTCGGTGCTATAAATCTGTCTCCCACTGTTTAAGTTTCCATCAAGAGTTGAGTGCACAGGGTAACATGATATACACCATGCTGTGAGCACATGTTGAGATTGCAAGACATTGTAGGAAGCCAGGCATTACATTGCCTCCTCTGACATCTTAGTATTTCCTGTAAGGACAACACGGAGAGTTGGGAAAACTGGAGAGGGCTGTCAGTGGTGAGTGTTAACCGTTGCTGAGGAATTTTTCCTTGTAATGCGATAAATATTTTGGTCTTGCGGAAAGTGGTGACCGGTGAGTGGTAGGGTATTGAACTCTGCATGTTATGACTTTGATGTTGCCACAGTAATCATTGTATTGAGATTAATATGAATCATATAGGAACAGCATACAGTATGTGTAGTTGGCATAAGGTTGTATTCTGATTGTGACTACATTATGACATGGATGTTATTAGTTATAACTTCAGCACGGAGTGCTCACATGTGATGAGGTTGCAGTTGTCAGTACCATCTTTCAAGGTTAGTCGTGTTAGTCTTGTTCCTCACTTATGTTCCCGGTTACTACCTCGGAAGGTTCAAGGAGGAAGTGTCGTCACGATCAGAGTAGACTTTCAACGGGGCATGGAATCGATGTCACAGTTTAAGATGAACACAGTGACTGAAAATTGCTGGCTCACTTACGCAGCAGCAACGGTAACGTGACCTTATCATGTAGGGAATTATTTTCAGTCACCGTATTTTCAGTCACAATACCAGACAATGCTTTTACCAGTCAAAAATGGTCGACTCATTTTGACCTGTAAATGTACTTACTACACGTAAGGTTTGACAGTATTTGACTTTTAAGTGCAATGGATATACCTTGGCAAGTATATCAACATTTTGACTGATTTTGACCGTTGTAGTAAGTAGTAGGAGGGTTAATGAAATGTACAGTGGAACATCCTAACTAGCTTATCACAATTTTAAGACGAAAAATCTCTCTTCTTTATTGGTTCTTATAAAACACAATAATAATAATAATAATAATAATGTGTGGACTTATATAGCGCATGTATCCACCAACTGAGTGGTGCTCAAGGCGCATTATATTATTACCCCTGCTCATAAGGCTCATAAATCATTCCTGAAACCATCTCAGCTCCCTGGGGAGTATACAGCTCAATTGCTGCCATTACAGCGCATATAGGGCTAATCAACCAACTCTGCCCTCACAGGTACCCATTTAACCCCTGGGTGGAGAGAAGCAATTATGGTTAAGTGTCTTGCTCAAGGACACAAGTGTCACGGCCGGGATTCGAACCCACATTCTGCTGCTAACACCAGAACTTGAGTCCGGTAAGCTAGACCGCTCGGCCACGACACTCCAGAAGGAAGTAGCCAGTGTAACTGATTACTAGTTCAGAATTTCCTATGCAAATTACATACACATACACATGTACATGTATGTGTAGTGAGTGATGTTCATAAACAGATTGATGTACATGTACGTATACATGTAATAACTTGAAACGTCATTTTAATATGACATCATGAGATAGCTTATTTATACTTGTTTGTGTTGTTTACTTAATAGACTCTCTACTCTTCAAGTCTGTGGTCCGTGGTTTTGCTTTACAGCTTAAACTCTTACAATGTTCAAACGATGGTTCATGTACATGATGGACACAATACACAATGTATGTTGCTGTTGGAATCTTAAAAATCGTTTGTGGAGGCAAAAATGTAAGATTGTGACAGTGGTTTATGTTTGATTTTCACACTAAACCGCAGATTTCCACCCATTTTTGACTTGTTAGGGTAGTTCTCAATTCACTTAAATCCAATATGGCAGACGTAACCGTGACAATTTGGAATTGTGCAATAGTCATACTGTCACCATGCTCCAACTGTAACTTGTTACTTTTCTAGCTACTTGTACCACTACCTCCAACCATAGAATATGTATTTTCTAAGAGGGTCATTGATCTATCTACTCATGACAACTCAGTGTGTGTCTCAGGAAACATTCTGTTGGCTTGGTTGTTATAACAAAAAAAAGGAAATGTAATATTGGGAGAAGTATGCCAGGTCACTAGCCAAGAATGCATGATGTATGACATCATGTGGCCTTCCAAGTTAACTGGTTCCTGTGGCTGTCAAATGATTGGAATTATGTAGTGTGGCAAGGTACACATAATGCAAAACTACAGAGCATCTGCGACACATTGGAATTGAATACATGTAGCTGTGCTGTTCTGTCGGCATCAACTAAAATTTTCTAAGGTATTTGGCTGGTAGCTGAAAACATACCCGTAGCTTAACAGTTCCCATTATAAACATTTTTATATGTAGGTGTTTTTTTTTAAATTTAATTTTGCCCTACACCGACGTGTGTGTAGCAATGTACATTCAGTGCTTTCCGAGTGTCTGTGGAAAAAACTTCACAGGCGACTCGGGCGGGATTCGAACCCACGACCTGCTTACTAGTGCAGACGTCTTGACCTCTCGACCACCGAGCTTGCCCGATTGGCTGGCTAGAATTCTATATAGCAGCGGGTGCTGCGATATTTATAGTTTGATGAAATTCTTGCGTCGGGTGATAAACAATTGATTTAATTTTGCCCTACACAGACGTGTGTATAGCACTGTATACTCAGTGCTCAGTGCTTTCCGAGTGTCTGTGGAAAAAACTTCACAGGCGACTCGGGCGGGATTCGAACCCACGACCTCCTGCTTACTAGTGCAGACGTCTTAACCCTAACCTCACTGAATACTACAAAATACTACTTGAGTAAACTGCAGTATGGAGTACTGTTACTACACTGGTCTATGAGAATTGAGTAGTATTTTGTAGTACAGTGTACTTTTACTACACTGGTCTATGAGAATTGAGTAGTATTTTGTAGTACAGTGTACTGGACCCCAAATGAATGCCTAGGACGTTAGGTTTAATAATATTAATAACCCTCCTACAATCAGTGCAATTTTTGAAACAACCCATTCAGGCCACTCCAAGCCATTAGCTGTTGCCAGTGGCCTCCTATGGTTACCCTTCTGTGCACTGTCACACCACTGAGATTGCAGGGTAAGGTGGTCTCCCATTGATACATTGCAGGCCATACTAATATGTTCAAACATTTACAGCGGCCTTGGGTGGCACACAGTTGATTTTGTAAGATTATTTGGAAAGGACAGCAGGCTTGTATGTACTAAAGGTTGGTGAAGAACATTGAAAATTTAGTGGATCGGAGTGGCCTCCATGTGTAGTAGGGTTTTAACAAATTCAAACCATCCATAAGTACACACCAATTACATGTAAAAGCTGATCAGTTTTCAAACCTCAGTTTGTCAGCCTACTTTCGATCTACATCTATTCTGTTTAATAACATATTTGCAAGGAAGCCATTTGGTTGATGTCAGAGCACAGAATCCCATTGCTTCTGTGAACTTAATTGTAGCTTGAAAAAGTGGCCATTTGTCACCTCGGCAAGGGATTATTCTACAAATCATCCCTCAGATTATTCTACAAATCATCCCTCCGCATGTGTCTCGGCACTCCATCTTTGCTTGTCCATGATAATGTTGCAATATAACCTGCAGGTTTTCCTGATTGAGAGATGAGTCCATGCATACAGTATGGCCTTTTCTCTCTCGCTGTCTCTTTCCTCTCAGTCACATTTCCTCAAAGATCTTGAATTCATGTCCTATTATCCTGGGGGTATTATTGGGGCCCGCTAAAGGATTGTACAAAATACTTTATAAGATTGCCTTGTATGATGAAAGTGATATTATATGTTGTTTACAAACCAAATTAAAGAGACAACATTGTTAATATCAACAGGGTGTGGAATTGGAGTGCTAGTTTTAGATTAACTTAGCGACTGAAAATAATATCCCACATGATAAGGTCATATTACCGTTGACACTGCATAAATGAGCCAGTAATGAGCAGTGTTCATTTTAACCTAGGACGGCGATTCCATGCCCTGTTTGAAAGTCTGCTGTGATCGTGACAATGATGATTTATGCAGTGAATGTTCTCATCATTATGTCTTTGTTATTGTCAGTAAAATTTTGCAGTGGTTAGTTATTATGTATCCACGATATGGAGTAGTTTGTTCAGAATTTATACCTCCGATTTTTTTTATTTTTTTTTATTTTTTATTTTTTTTGTCACCTATGTCCCATCGCTATAATGAATTGATTGTTATCATCTGTCACGGTTGATGCTCGAAGCAAATTGACACTTTCAGTGTCATAGATAAAAATAACGTCATATATTCCACAGTTAATTATTTCACTCCAGAGATTTCTAATGGTCAAGGGTCTCTTAAAACTACAGGAATGCAAAATATGTGGTACAAATTAAAAACAGGGAATTTGTTGACCTGGGTTTATCCTTGAAGGAGTTACACTGAGAGATTTTATGGAAAGTTTTCCCTGAACAACATTTGTAACAAGATGTCCATCCATCTTGTAATATTTAACATACTTTTGCCAAATCATTTTATGTTTTGTATAAACTGATTACTAGTTAATTTACAGACCAGTGAAGCTTTATGTTCCATAACTACAGTCCAGGTTACCGCTGTTTTCATAATACTACAAGGAAGAGTATTTTTAGCAGGGTCAAATATTTCACCCGGAGGTCAGACTAGACGCCCGCTAGGTCAAAGAAAGATAATACAACTAGGCCAATAAAAGGATATGATAAGAAAAAGACTGACCAATAAATTCACTGCATTATTTTTCTGTGTGAATGTTTTTTCATTAAGTTTGTTTTATTTATTTTTTTAAGTTATTTCCCGCTTCAGTTTTCTTTTATATTGGGTAATTGTATTAGGCAATAGTCTAATGAGGTTTAGTGTAAAACATGTAGGCCTACAAAGTGTCTATTGAAAAACAATTACGGGTATTTGGAAGGTGTTTGGTATTTACTATGAAAAGACCAGACATTTTATGGTCATTTTTAATAACTCCATTCAGCTGTGCAATTTTAATTTAAAAAAAAAAAAAAATTCTATATATTTTTGTCACATGTTTAAGTGCTTTGTAACTTGAATTAGTGATATCAGATAAACCAAAAGCAACAATTATATTAATTTTTGTGTGTATTTTAACCTGTAAAAAAATATGTTTCCTTTTCATCTGCCACCAGCCACATAAAATACTCCCCGAGTTCTCTCCTTATTAGTCACTTTATTCCCTGTCCGGCCTTATCAGATAATACCCCCACTGCATCACAGAATTCCTTCCACGTTAGTGCATCCCCTGCGGACTCAATTACACCAATTGATTCTTGTCGTTCTAGATTCAGAAGATGCTCTCTTAATCTTATCTAACGAATTATCTCGTCTCATCTTAGGTTTGGTCCTTAGCTTCGGTTAAGGATATTAACATTGCTCCAAGCACTGTTCCAAGCAATGATACTAATTATTATGAGAAATGTATTCATGCCTGCACCTGTTTTTACTTGTACAATGGTCAGATTTTCATAGTTTTAGTGTATTTGAAATAATGTTTGCCAAAATAAATTTATTCAGAGCAATTTAATGGAATGTGCCATTTCATCTGGTCCTGCCCCTGTTGATTTCATACTCGGATGGCCATGAAACTCGCAGCTTAACATCTGTCACTAATGACAACAAATTTTCAGAAATACATCTGTTATTTAGTTCAGCAAAATTGTTCTTTATTATTTAGCGCAATAATCTCTGTTGCATAGTGCAAGATGGATCAGAAAAAACAGATGTTGGAAGCATAGTGTGAAGTACTTATTTGAAAGAGAAGATGGGTAATTCTATTTGACAAGGCCCTAGTGTAGACATCTGTTTTGGCTGTCATATTTGTCAGGTCTTTGGCTTGTCAATATATTGGATTCCACTGATGGCTGGACATGCATTGTGTTTAGCAGTGTGAATTTCTGGATGATCACATTTCATCAATCTGCAACCATAAGATGCACTTTCAGTCTATACTGTGACAACACCTGCACTCCTAAAGCAAGAATTTGGATTTTGGAATTATATTTGTACTCAATGGACAATTGTTTGAAGTTGAAATTTAAATAGTACAAATTGTATCGATGCAATTGACAGAAAAATCTAGTTCCAATTTCAGAATAATTCATGGTGAGTCAAGTTCTTGCCTAGGAGGGCAAGACATGGGAGGGATTTATGAGTACAGTCTAAGTGAATGCTGACTGGGCTACACGGCTGAGATTATCATATCTTACATTCTGTTCTTGTCTGTTTTCAACACAAAATAAATAACCAATTTCAGGATCAAATGTCATGAATGGCATGATGCTGACATTGGATCAATTTCACGGCTCTGCTTGACTCGGAATTCGGCACTTACAATCATCATTTTTCTGCGCACAGGGTTAGTACAAATATTTTGTGCTAGCTGCGTTAAAAGCGAATTAGTTACACAAAGTAAGCATGAGCACAAGCAGAAGATCCTTGCTAAGGCCAAAGAAATAAAAAGTCTCCAGTTTCTGATCTCTGCGCACATCGCCTCAGAACCGCTCATATTTTTGCTGTGAAACGATGTCCAATTGCAGCCAAAATTGCTGGATCGATTCTGATTCTGCCGCTTTGTGTTTTAAACAACTGTTTCACAACTGTTTTGTGCGGCCTTTCTTATCCACCATACTTTGTGTTTTGGATATTTGGTCTGGTTCCAATAACCACATACATTTTGAAGCCGACCTATGACCAGAAATCGGAGACTTGTTTGTTTTTTTTGGCCTAACCTGTGAAATAGCTTACGTTAAGTACATCATGGCAGGGCCATGAAATTGGGCCATGGACATGTTCCTGTACAAGACTTTGTGCAATTTGCGTAATTAACTTTTTTTTTATTAGCCCTAAATGAACGGAATTCCTTTCCTGTTACAAGTAGGCTATCATCCTGTTATGCCCTGTGCATTTCACAGCATGCAAGTTACCAGGAACCTACCCCACAGAGAGACTAACATTCGTGATTGCAACACGCACCCTGTGATTGCATGCAGTACCTCCATGCTTCTAGTACTTCTAGTATTCTCCTGGCTTCATTGCTCTCACTGGAGGGCCAACCAATCTGCCAAAAAAAAAACACTGAAGAAAAAAAAATCCTGAAAATTTAGAACACACCTGCCGATTAGTTGATTGATGGAATCTTTTACCCAAAGCATTAAATCAAGGGCTAGATAGGCCAAGGTACAAGGCCAAGGCTTATTGTGGAGTCAGGAAATGTACTGCACTGAGTAGAGGGTGGACACCCATGGATACCCACAGGTTGGGAATTAAATAGATTGAGGGTCTATTGGGTTATAGAATCCGCTGGATAAAATGACAAAAATTAAGAGAAATGAAAGGAAATTGTGCATACAAGTATGAATCACACAAGGGTGTGGTCGTGGCAAGTCAAATTGATTGCATATCTTGCAAGCACTGGAGTGTTAAATGATATTTTTTTATCACAATTTAACACTCTGGTGAACACCAATGTTTACAAAAAGATTCAATCTTTTATCATAGTTGTGCTAATATTTTAGGAATGCAGTAGTTTCCTCCAGGTTTTTTTTTTTATCACTTCAGTCTGCTAAACAGGAAGTGGGCAAGTTTATTTACAAATAACCTTCCATTTTGGAGACCGTGTCCTCCCACTTATTTATTGTTGTTTTTGGTAAGGTGATAATATTTTTCAATGACAGCGTCTTGGATTTCCACATTTTTCACAAGTATTTGAGTGATCGTTATTATCTGGATTTCACCTGAGTTCTCTCAAACTGCAGGTACAAATGTACTTACATGCACTTAGAGCAACATTTATTTGATAAATATATTTTGGTACACTTGATGAAAATATTGTCATGTAATGATAAAGGTTTTGTTTATTTGTCACTAGTTTCATTTTTTAAATTGTTCTTTTGTCGATTAAGAAAACCATATGACTAATCTTTCATTAATCTTGGCAAGCCAGTTTTGGTTTGAACTTCCTGGTTGACATTAGTAAGTCTGAGTTTCTAGTACATGTACGTGTGTATGTGGTAAATGAAATATGCTTCTTGCATTTTGACTTTTTTTCATTGTTTACATTCAAAGGCCACCATTACTAAATGTTCCATTCTTCCTTTCTTTGATTCCCAGGAGTACCATTTCTACCCATTCTGCAATAAGCTTCCCTCCGGCCAAACCAGACAGCCACACGGTCTCACCTACTCTATCTCCTCCAACAACCAACACCCAATCCCCATACACTGTGGAAGAAAGACTGCCAGTGTCTGTCGACCTCAACATTGACCCAGAGATCACAGCCAGGTCACAGGCGCCAAAGAGTGAGTTGTCTGATGTTGTGGATCCTGGCCAGCATCAATCAGAGGAAGTTATTGCAGGGTCATCCTATGACGTTAGTGATAGTGGTGTTGTAAATGACAACGCACCATCCTTCCAATCTAGAATAGCTACTAGTCCGACCACCAACAGACATGCCATTCAGGAATTAGATCTTGATGATGAGGCTGGACCCATTGAGGTGGTGGAAATTGTTCAAACTCCAACCCTGTCACCGCGCCGAGGTAAAGACAGTCTTCCTGGTGATGATAAAGAACCCGAGGATCACTTACATGTAGTATACTGGGTGCTTCATTCCTTGAACCCTCAAGACTCTTCTTTGAGAGAGTTGTTTCAGTTTCCTGACGAGCCAGTTAAAACTGGCTCAAGGACATTGAAGAAGATGCCACACGAGAAGAAAGAGCCACAGTCGGCAAAGAGGTAGGATTAATTAATTGTAACACTAGGTGTAGAAAGTGGAGACTTGTACTGTTCTAGACTTGCTTGTTTAACACATTGTACACTGTTAATAAAATACAATAATGTGCTTGCATCAATAATTGATTGACGACGTACGATGACAGTTGGATTTTTATGTATCTATCGCCGTTTACGACTTAGCCATGCGACATAGTGCAGGTTTCGTTATTTGTGATTGCTCGGACAGTATTTCATTTACTGCTTTCACATGATTCTGCTTGTGATAGAGCGATAAGAGCGATAAGAGCTTGTATATCAAAGATAATGGTCAAATTTCATTCATATTTTCCAACCAAGAACTCTTTGTAATGGTTTCTTTCCTTTATTAGGCAGAAAGTGTAAAAAATTGTTTATAAATATTGTTACACTGTACCCCTTTAGCCTCTTTGGAAATAGCAGAAAGCAAAAGTGCAATCACAACCTTGCCGCAACTGAGTCAAATTTGTGCTTATCATCACTTTTTCTAATTTTTCTAGTTTTTCTAATGCAAGTAAAAACTGAAACAATTGAAGTTATTAGTACTCTGTGTAAGGGGTGAAGCTCTTACAGAAACAAATTGTCTTTCCCTTTCATGGTTTTGACTGGATTCTGATGTCATTGAAGTATCTGTCATTTTTGAAACTTTGTTGATTTGCCCCTAACTCTTAATTTCTTACACAAAAATTGAAACGATGTTTACTTGAATCTTTTGTGTACAGGTCAGAGTGCGATGTTAAGTCACTGACCCACGCATTGTCTAGTTCCCTCTATCTTCAAATATCCCCTGCCAAGGCGTTACTACTAACGAGAGCCAAAGGCATGATGGGAAGTGACATAGTACAAGGCGATAGCGAAGAGCTGAGAAAAACAAAGGTTAGTAGAGAGAGATTAATCTCATATGGGCCTGTCGGGTGGCTCCTTGCTAACCAATATACCGAGTTTCTGTTTGATGCAGGCATGATATTCTTCCTCCTTTTGTCCAAAATCCTACCCTTTTGATTTTGAAAATCCTACCATGAAATCGGGTTCCGACTAACTTCAGACCATGGAAACTTTCCTTGTGTATCATTTTATTGTAAATACCAAGATAACAAACAGTTTCTTTGCTATACGTGGCTATAGAGGTAAACCGCTATAGGCTAGTATATGCCTGATGATAATGGCAAACATTTTTCCTACCTTTTCATTCTCTCACAATATCATCCCTGAGAATGTTTATTTATATAAATGATCACAGTTGTGTTAAGTTGATGATGGTTTGAAACATTTCTGTCTGAAGTGCTAGAATCTTTTGTAAAATTGATTTCCAATGGAATTTTTTGCCTTGAGGTTATTCATTCACATGGTGTCACAGCAAACCATACCTTTTTATTTGAAATAAAAGGTAAATACTATTAAGGTAAATACTATTACATTGTCCCATAAGCTGCACAACACTGACTGACCCAATAACCGTTCTTTCATCATTAAGCTGACAGTGTATTTCCTTGTTATATTCCTGTCATTGTCTTTCATTGCCAAATATATTTTGGTTTCGTGAACATTGAATAGATCCCCATTCCAAGGTTATTGTGGTCAAAGTTCCTATAACAATGGTTGTTATTTGAGAGAGCTAGGTTGGTATGGTTGGTATGTTGTTGTTCTTAGTCCCATCGCCGTGATGGTCTGCAATAGTTGATGGATGACATCACCAGTATGCCAGGTTCTATCAGTGGTAATGCATCCCTTGCAGGGGCGGATCCAGTGTGGCTAAAAAGGGGGGTGCACAACCAAAGGAGGTGCACATGTTTATTTTATACATGGCTGACTTTCAAAGGAGGCGTGGTTGGGGGGGGGGGAGGGGGGGAGGGTGTTCATCAGTGTGCCCTTGAGTAAACCTTTGAGGTATATACCCTCTCCTCAAAGTTTGCATGTCGTCTTTATTTAGATCCTAGCATGAATAATTGAGCAGCATTTATTTATATAACTTTTATTCCCATGACTAGGAGGAACTGATTGGCAGGATAGACAGGAAAGTGTCTGAGCTAACCAAAGAGAAATATGAGCTACAGGAAGAAATAAATACTATTGAGGACCTCGGCAGGTTCGTATATCCTCTGTACTATCATGACATTGGCAACACTCTAACTTCCTTAACCCTAACCTTCCCAAATCTTCCCAAATCCTCTTTGCTCAAGTGAAGGATTTTGAAGTATTGAGGTTACATGCTACATGCTCTTTGCTAAAGTGAAGGATTTTGGAGGATTGAGGTTATTAGGCATACTTGACTTTCTATGGTACATGTACATCCATGTTTGTTGTAGTGATTGCAAGGTCAGTGCTTGGGTCAGTGGACACTGTTTATTGCTCCATGCATGCAGGGAGGGTCCCTGGCCATGTACATGTATCACAGATTAGAAACACATGTGTGCATACATGTCATGTGCTTGCTTTACTACTGAAGGATTTTGGAGGATTCAGGTTATGTGTAAGCAAATGGGCCTAGGGAGTTAGGGAGGATTCAGGTTATGTGTAAGCAAATGGGCCTAGAGAGTTAGGAAGGATTCAGGTTATGTGTAAGCAAATGGGCCTAGAGAGTTAGGAAGGATTCAGGTTATGTGTAAGCAAATGGGCCTAGAGAGTTAGGAAGGATTCAGGTTATGTGTAAGCAAATGGGCCTAGGGAGTTAGGAAGGATTCAGGTTATGTGTAAGCAAATGGGCCTAGGGAGTTAGGAAGGATTCAGGTTATGTGTAAGCAAATGGGCCTAGAGAGTTAGGGTTAACAAAGAACATCAAAAAACGACGACATGTTTTGAATTTGTTTCTATCATGGACGGAAAAACCCACGTAAAACAAGCCCTGAATTATGTTTGGTTACCTTGAACATACATGTACTTCTGCAAATCTGTTTGCAAATTTGTGCAGCTGATCTGATTGTACAGTGCAATACTGCTTTAACCAGGACAAACATTTTTTGTTATACCAATCATGACCCTCG
This sequence comes from Zoroaster sp. YZ-2022, assembly GCA_029582265.1. NCBI lineage: Eukaryota > Metazoa > Echinodermata > Asteroidea > Forcipulatida > Zoroasteridae > Zoroaster > Zoroaster sp. YZ-2022. The sequence continues at coordinate 26,660,917 of CM055833.1, read as the reverse complement.
GCTCCCAGTTTATGGTTTAGCATTGCAGCCATGAATGTCCACTATAGGGACAGATTTTGTGGACCTCACCGTCGTTCATAATAGCGGTGTTTCACTCTCGTTTAATTTTGAAATGAAAAATAAAACTTGCATTTGGAATGATGACTGAAGTGATTTCTTGTTTGTATTTCAGGCAAGTGACAGATAACGTGAAGAAATCGTGCAAGGCGAGTTCCTTAGACAAGTATCTCATGTATGTAGGAGATGCAGACAGAGTGACTAAGCTTCTTCTGTCACTATCACGTCGTCTTACTAAGGTTAACAGTGTGCTGAATAGTCTCGAAGGCAACGATGAAGAAGAACAGAAGGTAAGAATGATTCAAACATCTTAAGAGCTTCTGTAAAGGAAGGTCAGATGGGGGTAAGGTGTAGTGCATCTTTTAGGGAATGCTGTAAGCCCCGTTGACGAACGAATTCGGCTTTAACCTAATTTCTACCATGGCCTGCGAAGCTACTGATGATTGATTCTAAGAATTGGACTTTGGAGTCTTGCTATAAATGATCTATCGTCATTGACGACTTAGTGAGAACCCTAAGAGATCTCGTATGCACAAGACACGGGCATTTCATTTTATACTTGAAGAGGATGTCGCAAATATGGTTGTCCGTGAAAAGGCAACTTTATACTGCTGAATATATCTGCTGGCTTGTCTACATAGATTGCTAATCAATACATTTTGCATTAGTGACGAATGCTGCGTGTAAACGAGTGTCATGTATAAACAAATACGTGATAAGTATTAAGGCACTTTCCTGTCTTTGATAGGGACGGCCATGTACTATGTCATAGGTGATGTCATTGACCATGTCATTGACCATGTCATTGACCATCCTTAATGTAGATCAATTAACAGTCAACTGATATTTGTTCAGATAGTTTGATTGAGAAGGAAGAGGAAGTTAATAACATGTCTAAGGTCAATACTACTTTTATGTCGAGTGGTGTCCTCGAGCAGTGATGCCAAGGGTTACTGCACTCCGTACATTTCTATTCATCATGTTTTTATATAGGTTGACAGTTCCTGTGTTATTATTACATCTAGGTTTGTGTCCTTATGTAATAATAATAATAATAATGTGGACTTATATGGCGCACGTACCCACCAAACTGGTGCTCAAGGCGCATTACATTATTACCCCTGCTCATCAGGCTCATAAATCATTCCTGAAACCATCTCAGCTCCCTGGGGAGTATACAGCTCAATTGCTGCCATTTCAGCGCATATAGGGCTTATCAAACACAACAACCAACTCTGCCCTCATAGGTACCCATTTACCCCCTGGATGGAGAGAAGCAATTATGGTAAAGTGTCTTGCTCAAGGACACAAGCACCCCGGCCATGGCTGGGATTCGAACCCACATTATGACGACTCAGCCATCAGAACACAAATCCGATGCACTAAACCGCTCGACCATGGCACTCCAGCTCTTAAAGGGGCAGTATTGTCACGATCAGAGCACACTTTCAACAGGGCATGGAATTGCTGTCCTAGTTTAAGATGAACACATTGACTGTAAATTACTGGCTCATTTATGCAGCAGCAATGGTGATATGACCTTATCATGTGGGGTATTATTTTCAGTCACTGAGTTAATCGAAAACTAGCACTGCGATTCCATGCCCCGTTGATCGTGACGATGCTGCGCCTTTAAGACGAATGGCTTAACCTCTTGTTGCTTGACCCTGTTTGGGCTCCCTTAGCACAAGCTTGCTGGTGGCGAGCTCAAGGTGACAATAACAGTGCCCAGCAAACTTGAGTCACTTAGCGGGAATCTTTTTCGCTATGACGTAAATTATTTCTCCATTTTTTTTCTCTCGCAGGATGATCTCGAAAAGATGCATAAAGATCTGATGAACAAGTATGAGGATGCCAAGGGGTTAAAGGTCACCATAGATGCTCGTCACATTCAGATCAGTAGCATACTACAGGATCATCTCAGCACAGAAGAATATGAAGATTTCTGCCACTTTGTACCGATGAGGTCACGATTACGGATCATGGCCCAGGAGCTGGATGATAGAATAACGCTCGGAGAGGAACAGTTACAGGCATTGAAGGACAGCATGAAAGGTGAAAGGTCAACGGATGATGTAGATTCAAGCTGATTGAGTTATAACACTGCTCTAGGCCTTAAAGAACCTTACTGATGGTATGTAAAGAAACCACCAGTGCTAAGTGTACTCATCATGATTTGAAGAAAGAACCGTACAATATGACGTTAAGTCAATGCCTCCAGTACAGTCCTTCGCTGTATCTGTACTAAAGAACATCTCTTGCACAATGTGAAATCTGAAATCGGTGCAGAGGAGTGGCATTTGATCTTGACAAAGAAGGATATTTTCCGTGGTGTAATTTGAGACTTTCATCTCGGCGGGAATAATGGACAAGGTGTAAATGAGCTGGCTCGGTTTATGAAGGATGAGATGGATAGCCATGAAAAAAATCATTCCAGAGTGGGTGTTCACACTTAGGCATTCTATAATGCTGCTCTGTTCACAATGATGGATAATATAGCGTCCTTTTATATGAAATTCCACCTTCTGTCAAAGAAGTGTAGTCAACGAGACTATTCCCTTTAGTGCATTTGTTTGTTAACCATGTCGGAGCTGTGCTGTGGTTTACACACACAGACACGTACTTGCTGTCAACATTGTGTGAGGATTGTATTGGATAAATCTGATTTATTTTGTTTATTTATTTTCGATTTTGTTGTTGTCTTTGTTTTTTGTTTTTTTTGTTCGGGGGTGGGGTACAGTATTTTCAGTATGGTTACTTTTATTGAATTTGGCTAGTCCAGTCTTCTCCTGAGGACGATCAGAGCACACTGATCGAAACGTCAAGTTGTACCTCCAGTTCTTTTCAGAACTAATTACTACTCAATTGAGCATTTCACATGGTGTCACCGCAATTAGTCTTACTTCTCCTCCTCACCATGCAAAGCTACAAGTTTTACCTAGTCCAGTCTAGGTTCCAGTCTTTGTAAGATTTGTCTCTTTGTTTGATCTGCATTTTTCACCTTGCTGCGTAGCAGAGTTGCATATTTGTGTACCATGTTAAAGACGCCAAACACAGCATCAACATACTATTACAATTAACATCATACTGTCCATAGTGTATTTAATGATTTACACACTGTAATAACTGCTATCATATTTTTTTTTTTTAAGTATCTTTATCTAATTTACGTACGTTTAAAAAAAATCATATTACGTGAATGTAAAGAATGTAGAAACTGGTTTGTAAGAAAGGCGGTAGATAGTAAGGTTTAACTGTACATTAACTGTACATCCCGATTGTCTATGTTTGTGTGTGTATATATCCTGTATACATGTATTTGTGTGATATTTCCGGATACATCGTTGTTGTTATTTGTGCCAGTTTCAAATATAAACAGGGTGCATGTGTCTGTGTACATTCTAATGTGATATCATTCCTTTTATCTCTGGCTAGTGGCCATTGTGCCTACCTGAATGGTAACCCCTTTATCACCCATGGCCCTTTACTAATCATACCCTATCTTCCCATCCCCCACCCCCTTGATCTATCCACAACCTTCTCTGCTTCTCAATGGGTCCTTCTGCAGTATCACCCATATCTTGTGCTCACTTTTACTTCCTATTGTGTCTATACTTGTAATACTCAATGCACATGTACGCTAAGGGGCCCATGTTTACAAGCTCTGCTTCTCAATGGGTCCCTCTGCAGTATCACCCATATCTTGTGCTCACTTTTACTTCCTATTGTGTCTATACTTGTAATACTCAATGCACATGTATGTTAAGGGACTCATGTTTACAAGCTCTGCTTCTCAATGGATCCCTCTGCAGTATCACCCATATCTTGTGCTTTTATTGTTATTGTTATTGGTAAATTCTGCTGTGGAAATAAATGAACCTTGAACCTTATATTTACTTCAATATATACTTTCCTTTTCATCAGATAATTTCAAATTGTTTTGATTGCTTTGAGCCTGCAATTTGTAATACCAAAATCTTGAGTTATTATAATTACAACAGTTTTAAATAATCAGTGTAGTTATTATTCTAATAAAAATGTAGGAATGAATATTCATAATGAAAACCATTATTTATATGGTTAGCCAGTTGCCATACCTGTCATTGGTCATCTTTATTCATAAGGTTATCATGTTTATTCATAAGGCTATGCACAGAATATTGGCTACCAAAGAGGCTGAAAACCCTAATTAGAAAAAAAAATCAAATAACAAAAATGCTAATTATCAGAATTAATAGTCCAATCTTGTGTAATGAAATTGAGATTGATTTGAAGTAAACTAGAACAGTATTTTTTATATCTGAAGCATAAGATGAGTAGCGTAATTTAACATGTAATTTATTCTCCATATCAGACTAAACATTATCACCAAAGATTAAATAATTATCCTTTTTATTATGAACCCATAATAAATAATGTTCAATATTTTTTGATAAAGGGTCAGTTTTGAAAAAAAAATGATTAAGTGTTTGGAAATTGTTTTCATGTGTGTTTGTAAATATACAATGTTTTTTTAAAATTTGTTAACCGTTAGTGATTATCAATAGCCATGTAGTAGACTCAGTAAGTAATTAACTGAATATTTTGTTGAGCTTAAAATGAGTCTTACGTGTAGGAAAAAGAAACACAGACTTGTTTTCCATATTTTGGAAGACATTCAATTAAATTTATGCTCTTGCCATCATATATGCCTTAGTTAAAGCAGTGTACATGAAAGATGTCTGTCATATTGTTTTGTACATTGTTAAAAGTTAAGTGTATTTAAATTATTTGTTTTAATGTGGCATTTACCTTGTGTAAGCAGTACTGGATATTACAATGTGAAAAAAACCATGTTGGGTTTACTTAAAAGTTAAAATGAAGTATTTAATTAACCCTAACCTTCCCAAATCCTCCCAACTCCTCTTTGCTTAAAGTGAAGGATTTTGGAGGATTGAGGTTATTAAGCATACTTGCCTTTCCATGGTACATGTACATCCATGTTTGTTGTAGTGATTGCAAGGTCAGTGGACACTGTTTATTGCTCCATGCATGCAGGGAGGGTCCCTGGCCATGTACATGTATCACAGATTAGAAACACATGTGTGTATACATGTCATGTGCTTGCTTTACTACTGAAGGATATTGGAGGATTCAGGTTATGTGTAAGCAAATGGGCCTAGAGAGTTAGGAAGGATTCAGGTTATGTGTAAGCAAATGGGCCTAGGGAGTTAGGAAGGATTCAGGTTATATGTAAGCAAATGGACCTATGGAGTTAGGTTAAGGAAACTAATGAGGAATGTGGGATTTGATTAACTGAGACTGTCATGTCTAAAGTTGGAAGTAGATAAATCACACTGAGAGGCACCATCTGGCATTAATTGCAGAATTTGTGGTATGAAGACAGGGGCCTTTAGTAGTGAATGGCAATTTTTGGGTCGTGACAATGCACATGTTCACAAATATTACATGCAAATAATAATGGCTGACCAAAAAGTCATGCCGATGGCTCTACGCACCCTGCTGTGCTTTCCTCAAGTGTGAAACAAAATGACTATTGAGAACCAGTGAAGCTTCCAAATTATCAACCAGGGTTGTCGACATGTCAACTTTGGGATTAGTGCAACCCTGAACTAGCCCTTATATATGAGGTGGTTTCGCGGTGCTTGGTATGTTTTTAAGTGCCAAATAAATTTTTTAATTCGAACTCCTTCCCATTTTTCTTAGGGCATTATTACCGGATACGGTCACATCTGATGAAAGCCATTTCCGAGAGTGGTGTCTAAGAAATCTAAGTAAAAAATTTTCAGGTAATACTTTTCAGTAGTAAGACAACATTTGATGGCATGGGTAGTTATTTTATTATTTTTTTTTTTAGACTGGCGATTTAATAAGAGTACAATATTTTAGAGATAATCTGATTTATTCAGAATGTCACCATTCTGAATAACATGCCTTTCTTTAAATGGTGCAATAGTGAACCTATTTTCCGGATCAAAATGAAATGACAATTTTTGTAGTTTATATTCATGACGGGCAGTTAATTTGTTTCATTAACTGGTCGGATTTTGTTTAAATGGCCGAAGCGATATTGCTTGATTGGTTTTGTGATTGAGGGGCAATGTAGTTCAGTATAATTGGGGTCAAGTGGAGGTTCGCATATATCCAATCGGCATGATTTTTAAAGATTCTTAACACTATTAAAAAAAATTTAGACTTGAAGAACTTTGTAATAATTTTCACCTTTGTAGAAAGTAAATGCCGTTTTTTTTTTACTGAGGGGTATAAGTACATTGGTATAAATAAGTTCACTATTTATGAGATTTTTTGTACATTCAAGAAACCTGGAAAAACAGGAGCACTGGGTTGTTAAAGAGAATTGGCTAGGATTCTCCGTGCTTAGGGAAAGATTTGGACATTTATATGAATGGACTGCTTTGTTGGTACATGCACTGTACATACTCTTTCCCTGTATTGTATATTTTGTGAATAGGAAAAAAAAACACACTTCTAAAGTGACATAATAAACGGTTTTAATTTTTCGAAAGTAATTTTTAAGATCAGTATAATTCACAGATTTAACATGCTAGTTTTGGGCGTTTTGGGCTTTTGCTGTTGATGTTAATGACACATAGCTTGTAGTATGCATCAAGTATGTTCACATTGTGGTGAAGCCTTGTGCATATTTAATAGATTGCCACTGGGATGTGTAAAACCACTCACTGGTTTCAGACGCTGTGCTAAGATTGTGCAGTTATACCTAGACATGTTTTTTGAGTTAACAAATAAATCAACAAGAAGCTACGTTGAAATGAACCTGATCTGTGTTTTTGTCTTTATTTATCCACCGCTGTCCACTAATATTGATTAGAACATATATTATTCCAACCCTTGCCTCGTCGTCGTCAAGTTATTTAGCTCGATTGATAGAGAGCGCTTCTGTGTTTACATACATGTAAAATACAGTCTCATTGAAATCTGGAACCAAGATTTATTCCCTGATCAATTTATGTACATTCTTATATGCAGTCTGGAAGAAAAAAATCAAAATAAATATTAAGACAAAAACATCCTGGAAGTTTTCATAAATAATTTATTTCTTTTTGTCCATATGCATTCTGTATATAATATATTTTTAATAGATATACATATATTATATGTATATCTATTAAAAATGCAACATTTAGAAGAAATTTCAGAATACAAACCACTGGTTAATAAATACTGGAGGCCAAAAAAACAACAAAAAGTCTCCGGTTTCTTGTCTTCGCGCGTGTCGCCTCAGACCCCACGCGTCAGCATATTTTATTTAATTAATTTTTTTGCTATGAAACTATGTCCAATTGCAGCCAAAAATTGCTGGATTAATTGGAATTCTGCCGTGCTGTGTTTTAAACAACTTTTTTTCACATAGGGTTATGTATGTTTGTATGATTTGTGAGGCCACTCTTATCCACCATACTTTGTATATGGGACATTTGGTCACCGCATATACCTGTATCACATATTTCCTTGTTGGAAAAAAAAATATGCATCAGCACACTGATTTTGAAGCCAACTGATGACCACAGACTTTTTTTTTGCCATAAATACTATTCATGTACAGTGCAACAACATCTATAAAAAAAAAAATTCTGATTTACCTAGTAAGAAAATATATGTAAAATATGTATATACTCAGAAGCTAAGCAGTGTTTTCCAGAGGAGAATAATAAGCAGAATTAAGAGGAAAGGCTGATCGCTTCGCAATCGCTTTTGCGTGAAGTATGAACTGGCCTTTATAAAGGCTGTTTGCGGTGACACCATGTGAAATTCTCAATTGAGTAGTAACTCGACGTTTCGATCAGTATGCTCTAATCAGAGCATACTGATCGCAACATCGAATTGTAACCTCCAGTTCTTTTCAGAACTAATTACTACTCAATTGAGAATTTTCACATGGTGTCACTGCAAACAGTCTTTACTTTTCACCATGCAAGGCTACAAATATTACAGAATTAAGAGTCAACATTACCTCATGATAATGTTTAATATAGGACTAAATGTATCCCTGCCAACCGGAGACATTCTTTGCATCTTACACCTTCTGAGAGACCAACAAGATGGTTTAGTGTCAAACATGCCAAAGATTCACAAATCTGAACGTAAAACACTTTTCCTGGGAAAACAATCATGATTATAATACCTCAACCCTCCTATGACTGCAAGGGTCAAAATCAGTCAAAATGCTGATATACTTGTCAAGGTATATCTAGTGCACTTAAAAGTCAAACATTGTCAAACCTTACGTGTAGTAAGTACATTTACAGGTTAAAATTAGTCGGCCATTTTTGACTGGTAAAAGCATTGTCTTGTATTGTTGAGGGTGGTCAAAATGACAGTAAAAACCAGTCAAAAATGCCCCTGTGTGCGCATTTGGGTAAACAGTCAAAACAGGCAATTGATTGATTTTGACCTCTACAGCAACTTGCCACTAAATTTCAGCTATAGTAGGAGGGTTACGATCACCCTGTTTGGTCTAATGAATTACATTTTACATTTTAGCAGAATACATGTTTTTGTTGAATACATTAAGGAAGTTTTTTACAAACTCTAAGATTTGGAGCTCAATGCATATGTGCCCGAGATACGATCTTATAAACCAAAGAGACCGATCGGGCTTAATTCAAACATCAATCTGTCATCGTGGAGAGTGCAAATCCAAGACAAAACACCAAAATAACTTAAAGATTTTGTACATTAAAATTTCATAAATTTCAATCTTGAAAAAATGATGGATTTGAAAATAATGCTTACTTTACAAGTGTATGTTCCTCAAATAAGTCATGGTTACTGCTAAAGAGCATCAGACCTATCAATGACTTAGTTTTCCTCAGAAAGCACTGTTTTTTTTATTTAACATTTATTTATCTACATCTTAATTTCTATATAACAAACAGTAATATTCCTTTTTAATACTACCCATGACTACTGCTGACCTGACCTTAACCACAACTCAACTTTGACCTCTCTCTGACCTCATCTGACCCCTGTCTGTTTAACCCCTCATCTCAAGGTGATGTGATTGAACTCGATGGAGAAGGTGCTGCATCCGGATCAATCTTATAGAAGTCAATAGTAATCTGTCCTTTCTTAGGGGTGTACTTCCTGCCGACAGAAAATATACAAGGTGAAATTAAAGGTCAATTTTGCAAAGTACCTGGGATTCAAATTGATTTACTCTATGGGTAAATTCAACACATTTTCTCCATCATCACAAACGATTTTGATAACATTTTGCAAAGTTGTTACCCCTTAAAGAAAAACCCTGTCAGCCCATTTGTTGTTCCTCTCGCTCAAATTGTTAACCAGTTCGCGTCGGAGGCCGTGTATACACGCAATTTTTTTTTTTGCACCACGGATCGGAGAGCGTCTAAACACGCCATAGGAAACTCCGATATATTTTTATGCATGCTCGGTTGAGCCACGCGTGTACGGTGACATGCTCGGAAGACGTGGCCACGAGCTGTGGAAGCTTCCATTAACGTGTGTGTGGGAAAAAGAAACCCGCCACAGGGGCCCAGAAAAACTTTTTTATTCCCGACGGTTAAGGGGATCAAATATCTTGAAATATGTTACCTTTATCAGCTAAAATAAGTCACCCGGACTTAAAAACACCTTTAACTTTTTTACATTATGGACCTCGGATCCCCATTTGTGATCTCCACATTGACCTTTGACCCGTTAGTTGTTTTTTATCTGTATTACAGTGAAGTCGGGTTTATCAATAGTGTCCTTGCCAGGGTTGTCACCAGACCAAATTGAGTGCCGGCTAATTTTATCGATTGCGAGCGGAGCGAACGGAGCGCAGCTCCTCACGGCCGGGGGTCCAGGGGCCCGCTGAAGGGCCCCTGGTGCGGTCGAGGGGGCGAAGCCCCCCGAAGCTCCTGGGTTTTAGCTTTTAAGAATGGATTTGGAGGGCTCACCTTTCACATAATTTGTTGTATAATAGTATGATATTTTCATAGTATTATACAAGAATTTATGATGTGAAGGAGTGCCCTCCAATGCAATTGACAACAATGTTGGCTCAGAAAAACTGAAACTTCTGTATGGCCTACCAGGTGTCCACTTTTCGCTATTAAACTTTGATGCCAGCTTCTGTTTTTTTGATGAGGTGGTAACACTTGAGCAACCGGGCCGTCAGGCATAGCAGCTCCGAAGTTTTTGGCCTAACCACAGTGGTCAAGACTCGTAGCGTGATCAGTTCCCGGTCAGTTGTACTCAAACACGAAGATGTGGTCGCAGAAGAATGTCTCGAATTTGCCGGCTTCGCTTGACCCGCCCCTTGCGTTAGTGGCGAAGAGAAAAGCTGGTGATACTTTTCATGCGAAAAGCGACATAATTATTTTGATCAAAACACTTCCAAAAACGTTCACAAAACTTTTCATGAATGGGCGGAGGGACGACGTGAATAATTTTCCTTTGCTGAGCACATCGCGGGAAAGCTAGACGCTTACGAAGTCACGCTTATCCAACCTGAAATTTACGACATCGACATTACGGCGATCGCCGCATCATTTGCACGCGGTAGAGACTACTGGCATTAGCTCATCGTGCAGGCGCAAACAACCAATCATAATGGGGATTCCCAGGTCTTTTCCCTCACGTCATAAATAAATGCTAATTAGTGTATTTGTTTGTACCGCTACAAACTGAGATTTATTTTATAATATCGTACGATGTTTTAATTGATCTATAGACGAAAGTCCTCAAAATAATGGCAAATAACTCAAAGAAATGAAGAATACATGAACTTTCTTTACTTTTATTACTGTTTAATGAAATATTCACACATTTTTTGTGCCGGTCGGTATGACATCAATTTGCGTTTGGTGCCGGTCGGCCAGAGGGAGTGCCGGTTAGACCCGACCGGCGCCGACCGGCGTAGCTACAACCCTGGTCCTTGCCCTCTACTGGCCATACAGGGAATTAGAACACAAAATGATAATAAACGGCATTCTTAACTTACTCAAATTCAACTTTTGCCAATTCTAGAAGTTTCTTGGATGCTATTGTAGCTTGTTTTGCGTGATGTTTGTCCGACAGATACATGATCTTGGTGATTCCCGATTGGATGATGAGTTTTGCGCACTCATTGCAAGGAAACAGGGCAACGTACATTGTGCAGTTCTTGACATCAGAGGAGTTCTTATTCATTATGGCATTCATCTCAGCATGACACACTAAGAAATATACAACAAAATTAGGAAAATTAGTCCGTTAAGATTTACTGAACAGATACTGAAATGAACACAGGGGTGCTACAGTTAACCTATAGAGCATGTTTACCTGGAATTACCTTTGTCCACCCTCACCGTGCAGGCGAGGGAGACAGTGCACGGAGCCAGTATCCCTGTCCCCCTCACCGTCTCCATCCAATACTGATTACATTCATTCCTGTGGGCTGTTTTGTAAGGCTGTGCGTTTTCGTTTATTTCGGGAACAGGATACCCGAAATTGGAAATCTTCGGATACCCGGATACCCGTAAAAACACATAAATACTCCCGAATGTATAAAATAATTAAATAACCAATATCATAAATTTCTCTTGTTTTATTAGAGTCATAATAAATGTGGACTTACTGTAATAATTTCCCGCCTCTATATTAAAAACAACTCATAGCATCCCCATTCCCAATACAAAAAATGTTTTTAAAAAAAGAGACTTCCATTTGTGTGGCTTAAATGTTCAATCAAAATTTTCAAAAGTCGTTTACGGGAAATGAGTATCGAAAAATGGAACCGGGTAATGGCAGTTTGGATCAAGTAGCTGGGTATGGATACCTGGCACAGTCTTACTGGTTTGTAAAATGGAGGGGAAAATTATGGAAAAATGTTTAAAAAAATTGAGAAAGTGGAAATGTTCACACATTTGTTTTATTTATTTCCGAAATATTTATGCTTAAGTCCTTGACTGTCATGGGGGAGTGTGCTTAAACCCTCCGCCCGTAGCTTGCAAATTCAGCTGGCAAAATAATTAGCTAATGATCCGCTTGATGGGATCTTTGGTCCTTGTTAAAAAGGTTTATCGCTAATAGCACTGAAGCAACTACCGCAAAGCATACTGGGATACAATTTGGGGCATCTGTTTGGCACGGCTTGTGTGACGTCAATAAGGTTGAGTTTGTTCGCGCGTCACGCGGTGGTGCTGTTGCCCACAGACATCCCATGATTCCTTGCGGCTGCTATTTGTGATAAACCTTATGATTGCTTAGTCCGAAATGAAGCCACCTTGGATTTAGGATACAATAGTAGGAGTCAGAATAAGGCAAGACTCCAAAATAGACTGGTGCTATGCCTCTTTCAAACAGTGATTTTATGATGATCTTTGATCAACAGCTATTGGGACCCAGTCAATATGGATGCAGTGGACTAAGTTAAACCCTAACTCCCTAGGCCCATTTGCTTACACATAACCTGAATCCTCCAAAATCCTTCAGTAGTAAAGTAAGCACATGACATGTATGCACACATGTGTTTCTAATCTGTGGTACATGTACATGGCCAGGGACCCTCCTCCCTGCATGCATGGAGCAATAAACAGTGTCCACTGACCCAAGCACTGACCTTGCAATCACTACAACAAACATGGATGTACATGTACCATGGAAAGGCAAGTATGCCTAATAACCTCAATCCTCCAAAATCCTTCACTTTAGCAAAGAGCATGTAGCATGTAACCTCAATCCTTCAAAATCCTTCACTTTAGCAAAGAGAATTTTGGAGGATTTGGGAAGGTTAGGGTTAAAGCTCTCTTACCATATGGGTATTTCTGGTCAAGCCAGTCTCCGTCTTTGCCCCATGGTAGCTTGTCGTCATCACAGTTATTAGGCATTCCATTATAACCAATACCTACAATCTTCTTCTCGTCATTTACAATGCATGCTCCAACCTGTGCATGGAAGGTGACAAAACAACGGATAACTCTCAAATATTCAACGAAAGATGAAAAAGGGAAAACAAGAGGACGTCCTTGCAAGTTTAAAATACATATTTGTGACACCTACACCATGAGCCCCCCTTTTTCAAGTTCCTTAATCCATCCCACTTCCAGACCCTTATTTTCTAAGTAAGCTTGGGGGTGATATCGATGTTTTTCATCCACGATATATTGATAAACATATATCGCGATTTTCGATAGTATCGCAATTATTTTTTTGCATTCATGCATGATTGCTTTAGAGTCGATAACCACAGGTATGTACCCTTCTACAAGCATCACAATAAATCACAAATACGTTTTCGCTTTTGTTTCTCACTTCCGAAAGCTGAAAAGACTGTCCAAATTTTGTTTCCGTGGAATTTCTTATTTGACTCACGATGGCGTTTTTTAATCGCGATATATTTTTTTTAATCAAGGTTTGCTGATATCTCGATAACTTCAAAAGGTTCTCAATGTCGAAATTGAATAAAAAAAGGTATTGCGATATTCAATATTATCGTCTTATCGTCCAAGCTTGCTAAAAAGGGCAAATCAGAAACCAGTTTTACTGGTAGATATGGTCATTTTCTTTTAATAGTTTTGAAGATACAAACTACTCCCAAGTAATATAATAGACACCAGATTTATTTGACTTCATGCCTACTCAACACCAAGTCGGCACTCAACCCCTCCATCGTGGAAACAAAGTCACAATATTTTCTGCTATTATTCAGATGTTGGATGTTGATTTCACCTCTTAACTTAGAAAGAAAATATTAAGGATCAAGGATGTTAAATTTCATTAACCCTCCTACAATCAGTGCAATTTTTGAAACAACCCATTGGAGTGCCAAGCCATTAGCTGTTGCCAGTGGCCTCCTATGGTTACCCTTCTGTGTACTGTCACACCACTGAGATTGCAGGGTAAGATGGTCTCCCATTGATACATTGCAGGCCATACTAATATGTTCAAACATTTACAGTGGCCTTGGGTGGCACACAGTTGATTTTGTAAGATTACTTGGAAAGGACAGCAGGCTTGTACATGTATGTACTGAAGGTTGCTAAAGAACAGAATTTAGTGGATCGGAGTGGCCTCCATGTGTAGGAGGGTTTTAATACTTAAAAGATTTGATTTAGAACCTTGATTTTAGGCAAGAGGGTTTTTGAAATCTTGCATCAGGGATATTACAAAACACTGCGTAATGTTGGCCGTTCACAAACATAACTTAGCAGCTGTGCATATTAACTGTTTTCTAGTGTCTGTGGAAAAAACTCAAAGGTCATAGGTCAAGTTTTGCACAAGTCACCTATGGGTTCGTTTTTCCCACAGACACTTATAATAATAAAATACTACGTTGTAGATCATAGTACTAAGTTACACACAGCATACAAAATTACATTGATGAAGGGCAAAAATGGAAAGAATGTCATATCCGATCGCCACTTTTTTAACGTTTTTAAAAATTTTTGTTTAACCACCAAAAATGCTTGATTTTTTCATGAAAAGAATTATCTAGAATAATTTGAAGTATATGTCCATCATCATACATGTTCTCCACCTTACTGAGCAGTTAAGATTACATTAGACTATTGTTTATAATGAGCGAGAACAAGTGGCAGTTCGATACGACATTCTACCTGCAAAAAATACAATTTTTTTAAAGTTGTTATAATGTGTTTACTTGTGAACTTGGGTCTTTGCTACGTTCTGCTGACAGGAATGCGACAGCCATGAAATATTCATCCCAATCCAAATATGTCTCTCTTTTCTTGTTTGTAATACTGAAAGAAAAAAACATCACAGAATAAAGCAAATCAGAATAAATACCTTGATGTTTTAAAACTTGCACAGGGATATAAAGGATTGTTATATTATACTTCTCCTGTACATCTTCCCCCCCCCCCCCCCCCCACGTCTTGAGTATGCCAAGGCGATATCGCGGGAGGTGGGGGTTCGGACAAAAAACAAACTGTCCCAGTCCTAGCCCCATTCTAGAGCCAATAGACCTTATGCATATGATGTCACTAACTGAATGTCGCCCTCATTCAGAGGCTAGAGAAGGTCACTCATTGGTTCATGTATGCGCGCTGTGCCTGCGTACATGCACAGCGCGCATGCATGAACCAATGAGTGACCTTCGTTTGCCTCTGAAAGGGGGCAACCTTCAGTTTGCAACGTCATATGCACAAGGTCTATACACTGGACTCCCTTTGTATCCTTGGCCCTAGCCCCACATGTACAAAAAAGGAGCTATTTTTTTCAACTTTTTATCTGCTAATTATTACAATCTAATATTTTGTGATTAGGTATGCTTGCCCAAGCAGACACCTTTGGCATGAAGTTTGTGAGATTGATAACTTTAGTGAAATTTTAATATTTTTATTATTTTTTTTTAAATTTAAAAAATGTTTTGAAAATTTCATGAATTGAAACTGAGTGAAAGTGAGCTAGGCCTAACTGTTATCCCAGAAAAAAACGGATTTTATGCCAAAACATGTGTCTGCTTGGGCAAGGTTACTTAATCACTACGTTAGGTTGTAATAATTAGCAGATCAAAAGTTTAAAAAAAGGAAAAATTGCTCCATTTTTGTACATGTGGGGTTAGGGCCGAGGATAGGATATGGATGAGTCCAGTGTGTATTGGCCCTAAGTAATGGGGCTATCCCGCCCGGTCCCGGCCCAAAAAATTATGCAAAAGGAGTCCAGAGTAAATTACCATGAAACACTGCTTGAAACCATGACTGAGGTGGATCCGGATCTGAATTTGTCTTTATATATATATATCAAACTTACCACTTCTTTTCTCCATTTACGCCAGTGTTTCGACTTTTTGTTGTTGGAGTTACACAAATCGGTGACACTCCATTTTCAGCCATCTTGATCTTGCTACACTGTATTTTTCCCGGGAAAAGTTAAAAAGCCGATCTGTCTGGTTACTGACCTTCTTACGTGATACAATAGATACACACTTACATTGACCAGACCATGGTGTTACGGTGGCTGCGAGATGACAAAGTAAGATCTCTGGTAGCATAATTGTTTAAAGTCGTTTATTATGCCTAATTCATTGACAACACATTATATGTGGTGCTTGTTTTTTGTTTGATTACAATTTTCTTTTAACTTTTGATGCCAATCACATTCCATGGTGTAGATTTCTTTCCCCAGTCAAAAAGTGCAATCTCAATTTAATAGGGATGGGTTCCATTTATGACTCTAGAGAATAGGCTAAAATGAGTTGAGGTTGGCGTGATTTTGCTACTCAATTTTGCCAGCTATGGTCCAGCCGTTTGCATCATATTCAGTTTCTGAACTCTGAAGTTCAAACACGTTTGCATTCATTTTTCACGATGGTAAAGCGGCTGCCTCTTTAATTAATAGCATGTGAAAACACGCGGGATACGAGAACAATTTTTGAACGGCCATTTGAACACGTGGAAAGGTGGCGTCTGGTTCCTTGCGGAGCTTCATGTCTTGTTAGTTATTTGTCAGCAAGCACCTGACCATTTCTGACCACCGCCGTACTGATAACAGATCACAGTAAGGTGGCAAGTTGGGATTTTTCTTGGAGTCCTTGATCTGCATAACATCTTTGATTCATCCTTGATTCGTAAGTCGGGCAGTAACTATTCTTATTACGATATCATCCATCCATCCATCATTATAGGCCTTCCCAGGTAGATTCCATTTACCTGTAATTGTCTGTATGGCTGTCCCACCATCACATGAGTCCACATTTAAAGGTAATGCTTATAATTGGGAAAAAAAACACTGAGGTCAAATATTTATATAAAACTGTAATAAATGCTAATTAGGGTATTAACTTTCCCTAAATATTTTTGTCTTAGGTTCTGAAATTGTTTAGAAAAGTGAATTAATTTTACAGTTCGAATTTAGGAAAGAATAATTTCCACATCATGTACAGGAAACAATGTCAAACCCAACCACCACTTGTACACAATGTCTAAGCATGTGTTCTTAGCGGACGACAGAATGGTCAACATCTCACTGGATGTACATACATTCATTGCTTAAAATCTTCCAAAATATCGTTTCCAATCCTCACTTGACTACACTTTCCTTAAGTGTGTTCATCTTTTAAAGGAAAATCTGTGGTATTTGTCATAATTTGGGTAGATAAGTGGTGGTTGTAACTTGTATTCTACATTCTTTCCAACTCCCTAGGCCCATTTGCTTACACATAACCTGAATCCTCCAAAATCCTTCAGTAGTAAAGCAAGCACATGACATTTATGCACACGTGTTTCTAATCTGTGATACATGTACATGGCCAGGGAACCTCCCTGCATGCATGGAGCAATAAACAGTGTCCACTGACCCAAGCACTGACCTTGCAATCACTGACCTTGCAATCACTACAACAAACATGGATGTACATGTACCATGGAAAGGCAAGTATGCCTAATAACCTCAATCCTCCAAAATATTTCACTTTAGCAAATAGCATGTAGCACGTAACCTCAATCCTTCAAAATCCTTCACTTTAGCAAAGAGGATTTTGGAGGTTAATCCAGCATTTATCAGATGGCATAATTTTGTGTAGTCCATATCTTGATATTATCTTGTTTCAGCAACTAGCAAGCATGTATACAATTGAACGTCCCAACCTGTCATTCAACGATCTCATTCGATTAGCTCTTCTCTCAAAGCCAAACAGCCAAGCAACATTGTCACAGATATATGACTTTATTCAGTTGACCTATCCGTACTACAATCAAGCTACTGAATGTCGCTTCTGGAAGAACTCAGTACGTCATAATTTATGCAAGAATCGGCAGTTTCAGAGAATACCGTCAAATGATGCTGGAGACAGTGGTAAAAGCCTTTTTTTTTTAAATCATCTTTTCCTATCATCTGTTCAAGTTTTATCCCATCATTGGCAGAGGTCAGAGGGCATGTCCCTCCACATTATGAAATTGTTCAAAATTTGATTCAATACCCAATTTTGTCATATATGCATGCTACCCCATTTTACCCCTCTAGAACCCATCTTATTGTCTGTTCCTGCGGTTGCCTTCTTAATCCTCTCTGCCTTCTTCCTCATCACTTCAGGCTTAACTTCAAATTGTGCAATCCAAATTCTCTATACAATTTGCTGTCCAGGCCAGACAGGGTTTCCTATTTTCATAAAAATGTTTATTCTCAATTTCAGTCTCTCACAAATTCATACTCCTTCTTTGTCAGCTAAGCCATATAAACTCACCCACTTCATCTCACTCCTCATTAGTCAGCCTTTTTACAATCATTGTTCCTTGTAATTTTATATTGCATTGTTCTTACCATGTATTTTGTTTTATTGTTTACACTGATGTGTCACTGCGCCATGAGCGTCTCTTTTGACGGATACCGGCGCATTACAAATGTTCATTATTATTATTATTATTAACCCCTCATTAACCTTCCTACTACTACAAGGGTCAAAATCAGTCAATTTTTATATACTTGCCAAGGTATATCTAGTGCACTTAAAAGTCAAACGCTGTCAAACCTTACGTGTAGTAAGTACATTTACAGGTCAAAATGAGTCGACCGTTTTGACTGGTAAAAGCATTGTCTGGTATTGTTCAGGGTGGTCAAAACGACAGTAAAAACCAGTCAAAATGGCCCTGTGTGCACATTTTGGGTCAACAGTCTACACAGACTGTTGACTGGTTTTGACATATGTAGCTACTTGCCACTAAAGTGCAGCTATAGTAGGAGGGTTAACTATACATAACAGCAAAAGAAACGTCACCCCTAAAAATATTTATTATTTTCATTTTATAATTAATATAATTTGTTTAATGAAGAATATTATGAGTATGGAGTGTAACACGAAGACAATGTGGCAAATTTGGTTGACCTCAAAATTCGTCATGCACGAACGTCTGAGGACACATAAGCTAAACACGTTGTAAGACTTATCAAAATTTAGGGGGTGACGTTTCTTTTGCTGTTATGTATAGATACAGTTCCCCTTCTGATATGAGTAAATTAATCCTTTCATTTCAGCCGTCTGGCTCATCTTTAGCATTATTCATTTTCTCTTGATTTCTTAGACAATCCTTACAAGAGAAGTCATTCATTATGGCAATTGTGTGATAGTGATACTATAAGCTCACCAGTACCAAGGAAAGAAAAACCAATAAGAAAAAGAAAAGACAAGACGGTGGATAACGCAGCAAGAACGTGTACTGCAGATACATTTGGTAGGTTAAGTCAGTTTTACTTCTCATTTTTTATTTATTTATTTATTTTTTATTTTTTTTGCAAAGGAAATTGCTATGAAGAAAATACTAATGTGTAATTATTAGCCATTGCTACAGTGCATATTATTAAAAGTTGACCAACTTTAAGTAATCAAATATAAGCTATTTATAACGGATTCACACCAGTTTTGATCTCATTTACAGATATCTATAACTCTCAATATCCATGGCAACCAGGATCAAATGGACATAGTCAGTCAGAATTTGCCCTAGACCTATCAAGCACCGGTAAGACAACCACCCCAGAGCCAGTAAGTCCATCTAGACAATCATTTCTCCAACCATGGACAACAAGCTCACACCACGCAACAACACATTCTCACTTTGAAGCCCCTCAGCCAGAAGAGTTTGGCGTTCATCCCTCCAATACAATGGATAATCCCCATCCAGAATATCAACCACTATGGCTTTACGAACAGGACTATTCTACCAGTAGGGGTGTTTCAGATCAATCAGCACTGGGTGGGTACAGTGATGTTACTTATTTGGAAGAACTGAGAGTTGCAAGTCCAGTCTCCCTCTCACCAAACGCAGCTTCTCCATTTGAGTGGCAGAACACACACCTTCCACATAACCAACAATATCTTTTCACTGATGGTCTCTTCTACTATACACTCTGATCCGTTTCCATAGTAACTTTATATTGACGCATATTGAGAGCATGCAGATCCAAGCAACTTTCACAGGTCAAATTATACAATGTCTCTATGTGCATCCATACATTAGGAGAAACATAGAAACGGCAACCAGTGAACATTTCAGTAAACGATAATCACTTGAATCTCTGCTCGAGAGAATTTTGTTTCCCTGTGAAATGGTATCACATACGGTCACCCATGGTATGCAACACCTATAAATATGTATTTAGGATATTTTAATATTTATGTTAATAAGCTGTATATAGGAAAACAATTAAATGTTTTATAAATATTGTGATGCTGTAGTTGGGATAAGGTTATTTTGAAAGTCAAATGTCACCCAGCAAAACAATCCTCTCGATAGCACCAATGATAAATATATTTTCCTGACAACTAACATAGCAACATGTTGAGTAGACTTTCTCACAAGTCTTTGTTTCATTTTAGTTATATCTAAATTTCTCTCATGTGATTTGAAGCCTAGGAAACGTCTAGTATAAGAAAACTTGTTTACTGTAGAAAATAAGTAGAGTGTATTTCCCAGACTTCTAAAAGTGTGAATGTGTTTGTTTATCTTTTTATTTAATTGTTTTTAATCAGATATTTTGTTTCTTTCCTCAAAGTGAAAACCACCACAGAACAATTCAGATTGTCGATTGTATTTCTAATCCCTTCTCTGTACCCTCCTACAATCAGTGCAATTTTTGAAACAACCCATTCAGGCCACTCCAAGCCATTAGCTGTTGCCAGTGGCATCCTATGGTTACCCTTCTGTGCACTGTCACACCACTGAGATTGCAGGGTCAAGTGGTCTCCCATTGATACATTGCAGGCCATACTAATATGTTCAAACATTTACAGTGTAGTCTTGGGTGGCACACAGTTGATTTTGTAAGATTACTTGGAAAGGACAGCAGGCTTGTACATGTATGTACTGAAGGTTGCTAAAGAACAGAATTTAGTGGTTGGGAGTGGCTTCAATGTGTAGGAGGGTTAAGATTTATGTATCTATTCATATGGAAGGATTTGTGTAAGATTTATGTATCTATTCGTATGGAAGGAGTGGATCCAATGGAAGAAAAAGTACATCTGTTCTTCATTTGATAATCAACAATGTATTAAAATATCAAACATTATCTTGTACTTGCCACCCACACCCCCTTTAGCAATCCAGAATCCACCCCTAAAATACGCAGCTTACTAAAAAATACATGTCGAGTTAAGACAGGAAGGCATACTATTGTAAATGAGAAGCATGCATTCATTAATTTCAACCATTTAGTCTTCAAGAAATATACTGAGCATCAAAAGAAACTTATCAAATCTTTGGAAGGACACTCATTAAAATCCTCCACGGAAAATGAAAAATATTTGAACACAGGTCAACTTCAGTAATCTTTACGAAGCACATGTCAATAAACAAGATTACTGAACTTTGACCTGTGTTCAAATATTTTTCATTTTTCCGTTGAGGATTTCATAAGACTCTTTTGATGCTCAGTTTAGATCAAGAATCACCTGTAAATGTTTCATCACAACAGAGGCATACATTTTTGAGAAAATAATGAATAACCGTTGTACAGGTCTTCAATGTTTTTGTTTTAAAAAACGTGCTACATGGCAACTTTTAAAAATTTGACAGAACAATTTCCCAAAAATGAAAGCAATTCAGATAATAATATACTACTCAAAACAATTTAGGGAACACCGGAATAATCTCAGTTAAAGCAAGATCATTTATTTCAGATAAACACAATGTTTTCACAGAATTGATGAGAAACAACTGCACAATGAAACAGATGATAAAGGATGCATGTAGTGATTACACATTTCATGACATGACTACTGAAAGAGAGAGGGGGGTTGCAAATGAAAATTCCGGTTCATGGAACATTTCACACCTATTTGATGTTAAAAATCCGGTGTTCCCTAAATTATATAGATTGGTGAAATTTTTGCGTCGGGAGATAAACAATTGATTTAATTTTGCCCTCCACCGACGTGTGTATAGCACTGTATACTCAGTGCTTTCCGAGTGTCTGTGAACAAACTACACAGGCAACTCGGGCGGGATTCGAACCCGGCTCGGTGGTCGAGAGGTTAAGACGTCTGCACTAGTAAGCAGGAGGTCGTGGGTTCGAATCCCGCCCGAGTCGCCTGTGTAGTTTTTTCACAGACACTCGGAAAGCACTGAGTATACAGTGCTATACACACGTCGGTGTAGGGCAAAATTAAATCAATAGTTCCCTAAATTGTTTTGAGTAGTATAATTCCTCAGGATGGTTGATACGTGTACAAACTTTACATCAAGTAAGCTTTTAGACAACAGTTTATTTCATTATCTAGAAATGACCCATGTTGTTCCTTTCCTTTGAGTGAAGTAAGCTCTTTTAATACAAATATTTATATTCTTTGATTAATAAGGTCGTCGTTTGAAATGGCTGCTCTCACAAAAGAAAAAGTTTACTGAAAATAACACGTAAGAAGTAATGTCTGTATATAGTGATTTTTGTTTAATGTGTATAAATGTATTTTTTATACCTTTTTATTTGTTGTATGTTGTCATGGTGATAGATCATTGCGCTAAAAATAAATTATTTGTATTTACACATTCTTGATTGTTGCTGATCCTATGATAAATTCCTGGAAGTCACCTGGGGCCAATAATCATTGAGCTGCTAAGCACAGAAAAGTTATACTTAGCAAAAATAGGATACCAGCCAAATTGTCACATCATGTACATCGTTTGTGGCAGGTTCTCAGATAAGTTTTCTAAGCAGTATTTCCTGCTAGCAGCTCGGTGACATTTGGTCCTGTATATTATGTTGAATGATCTCTGTTGACCTATCATGACATAATCACATGGACATTGCTTATGATACAATGCACAATCTGATCACATCCAGGGGAGTGATTTGACAAAAGTAACAAAAAAATTACTGGAAAAATGGGTAGCGTGCCTGGGTCTCCTTTTGGTCTTGAGGACAAAGCCCCCTGAACCTCCTGGATGTTTAATTCTGGAGGATTTACTCTCCACATCTTCACAAACAAGAAACTACAGGTTTGGTCACAATACAGGCTACTTCTTTCTTTCCTTGGTGGCTACTTCTCTTCTTTCAAAAACATTTTGAGGTAAAGGGAGATTTGTAAAAAATAAAATCCTGAAATATCACAGGCCTGAACTTCATATAAAATGCAAATTCAAAATGTGCAAAAAAACAAAGACATCAATAAATTAGAGCACATTCTTCCATATGGGTCATCTTGGGAGCATGGCTAAGTCGCAAATGGAGATAGGTAAATTATACTGAGAGGTAAGAAGGCCTGCCCCCCCCATACAAAGAAGCCACTGGGTAGCCATGTTGCTAGTCTCTTAAACCACACACTGCAATCACTGATGGGTCAGTGGTCAGGTGTGTACACTGAAGCAAACTGGTCCTCCACGTTGCTAATTTCTTAAACCACAGAATATGTTAAGTACCGATCTGCAATCTTGGAGTGGCCATCTTGGATTTCTCATGTTTAACTCGAGGCAATCTTGAAGAGTATGCTGGTAGCCATCACATGAGGACATACTTAATTATGATGATTTTAGGGACCATGACCAATATTTCAACAGCTACCAACAAAATGTCACATAAATGCATGACATAAAATATATAAAACAATAGCATTGTTTTAATTCATACATTTACTCAAAAAATAACTTGATTTAACATTGACAACAAGTTGACCTTTTAAATCTAAATACGAAAGATCATTGTTTATTCTTTTTGAGAATACAATAAACGACAGCAATAATATTTGTTATATTGAAGAATACTGCAAAATTTTCATCAACATACCCACAATACTGCTCCAAAAACATAAATTTTACTAAAAGTTTACACCCAAAATTTAAATTTCAGCATAAATTCTGCTTTCATTCTGAAAATATATAAAATGAAACACTGTTTCAATATAATACATAATCTAATTTATGCAGTAAGAAAAAAGCTTTTGCATTTAAAAATATGTCTCTGTACAAAGCTTAAAATGCAGGATGAGTAATACACAGCAGCAAACTAAACAATTATGATAATACTGTTCAAATAATTATAACCAATGACAAATTCAATAAAAACGACTTAAAATGAGATATTTAAATGCTTCTGAAATTGTCCAAATATGTGAATTCAGTTTACAAATCCATCAATAAATTTTGCACGATAAAGAGCAAATTTATTGATGTTTGTCAACAAGGTTCTATATTTTAAACATTTTGAAGAAAAACTAGAAAAACTGAAAAGAAAAACCATGCCATTAAAAATGAATTTGAAATTCACGCATGTAGAATTTTTTTTTGAAAACAGTGACATAGGCCTATATTTACTTTATTTTATAACAAATTGAAATTACTTCCACTAAAATAATTAGACATGAAGCGAGTAAAAATCATTTCTTGCCTTAATTAACATAAGAGCGATTTTGATGTTAATAACACTGCAATTGTTGCGCGTAGGGGTGTGCGTTTTCGGATATTTTTGGAACCGGATACCCGAAATCAGGAAACTTCGGATACCCGGATACCCGTTTTCATTTTTGTTGAAAACATGCCTCCGGTGGTGTACAAATACATGTACTGTAAATGGTAACAAATTGACTTTTATAATACAGAGGATACCATACTTAAATCGATCTTTTCGTTATTGGAGTGCAATCTCTTGAATTTAAAGATAATTGTCTGTAAAAGTGTAAACATTACATTGTTCAAGAGTCACAGATTCACTGCTCAAATGTTAAGTCCGAATTTTAAAAAGTCGTTTACGGGTAATGACCGTTTCGGTCGGGTATCCAGATACCTGAATACCCGGCACAGCCCTAGTGAGAACCCCTATATAAAGAAATCCCTCACAGGAAACAGACATGGCATATAGACAGCTGATATTTGGACTTGGCTTTGGAAAGTGTGATTCTTTAGCCCATTTATAAATCCCATATATTTAGTAATTTTGATGAAATAGAAGCTTAATTGGTAATGACACACCAATAAATAACCATGTGATTCAGAAATTCACTCCCATGAAACTCGTAGCGCACCAAAAGGAAATTTGTATGTGAACTATACATAACAGCAAAAGAAACGTCACCCCCTAAATTTTGATAAGTCTGAGAACATGTTTAGCTTATGTGTCCTCAGACGTCATGCATGACGAATTTTGAGGTCAACCAAATTTGCCACACTGTGTTCGTGTTACACTCCATACTCATAATATTCTTCATTAAACATATTATATTAATTATAAAATGAAAATAATAAATACTTTTAGGGGTGACGTTTCTTTTGCTGTTATGTATATAATAGAACTACTTAAAAACAGCGTTCAACAGCAAGGTGTATTATTTTGGAAGAAACTCAATAAAATAAAGCTACCCCCTTCTCTTTCGTTACTCTGTAAGAAGTTAAAGCAGATAGTCCTAAACTCATATTTGCATTAAGTGAATCGAAAGTAATTTAGAAATTACAAACATCGTACATATTCTCCAAATGGTGCACATTGTTTTTTTCTTTTTCTGTAACTGTAATTGTAAAATAATTTGTAATTTTTTTTTTTGTCTGTTAACCAGTTCGCGTCGGAGGCCGTGTATACACGCAAATTTTTTTTGGACAGCGGGAGAGCGTCTAAACACGCCACAGGATTCTCGGGAATATTTGTATAGCTTCCCGGTCGACGTGGCAACGAGCCATAAGCATACGGTGTTGGAAGACGCGGTCTACCCGGTCACGCTCTGGTGAGCACCATTGGTCGTGTTTGTGCGGTAAAAATAAACCCGCCACGGGGTTCGGAAAAACTTTTTTATTCCCGGTGCGAACTGGTTAAAAGGGGAAGAGTAAAAAAAAAACCTCTTATGGCTATTCTACTTTTCCTCATGTTAGCATTATTTTCTAAACAATTGATATTGTATGTATCAGTGTATATACAAAAGTCTATTGATAAATTATTCATAAATCAAATAATTATATTTTGTATATTGTAAGATACACTGCTGTTATATACTACTCAAAACAATTTAGGAAACACCGGATTTTTAACATCAAATAGGTTTGAAATGTTCCATGAACCGGGATTTTCATTTGCAACCCCCCTCTCTCTTTCAGTAGTCATGTCATGAAATGTGTAATCACTACATGCATCCTTTATCATCTGTTTCATTGTGCAGTTGTTTCTCATCAATTCTGTGAAACATTGTGTTTATCTGAAATAAATGATCTTGCTTTAACTGAGATTATTCCGGTGTTCCCTAAATTGTTTTGAGTAGTATATATTGTTTTGTTGTTTGTCAACATTGAAACAAATGTCATTGATTGAGCCAGCGTGACATAAAACAAACTTTACACTCATTGCCGTGTCAAGGGTCAGCTTACTGTACAACTGGTATGCAATTCACATATACATCAGACCAATGTGATGACATCAACTACTGAAAGTCTGTACTATAATGTCTTCACCCCCCCCCCCAATGGTGTGTTAACAACAATTTTCAAACTTAATAGACCGATCCATTAAGCCCCGCCCCCATTACCTGTTGACCAATCAAAGCTGCGATTATGTGTTCAAAAGGTCAGACAAAAGTCTAAAACGTTAAAATAGCTGTACTGCATCTATGACAAATGTAAACAAGTCACCATTATATGAACATGTTTGTATGGGAAGTGTATGTGTACACGATTGAGGGATGAGGCTCACTTATTGTACCTATGTGTTTTGTTGCTAGACAGTTACTATGGTGGGCGGGGCTTAATAGATCGGTCTACTCTCAGTATTGACTTGATATTGCCCTTATTACCAGTATCTTGTGTTAAATCAAATTAAAAACAGAAACAAAGGAAATTTCCAGACAAAGAAAAAAACAATGTTGTGATTATGTCCATTTTCATGTTAGAATGCAAGAAAGGATACAAACAAAATTTGGTCTCAAAATAATATAACTTTGATTGAAACTATACTCAATATAAAAGATGACTTGACATCAGTTTACCCATATACAAAACATCCACTGACATGGAATTACCCATTATCCAATACAAATAACACAAAGTAAAGCAAAAGTACATGAATGACAGAAGTAAGAATTTGAAGTGTTACCATGGCAAGTGGTTACCATGGCAAGTGGTTACCGTTCAGGGAAGAGTTATTTTGCCTTTGTTTAATTCCACTGACGATTGTAATATTTATTTCTTCCACTATCATCCACTAATACAAATAACACAAAGTGAAGCAAAAGTACATGAATGACAGAAGTAAGAATTTGAAGTGTTACCATGGCAAGTGGTTACCGTTCAGGGTAGAGTTATTTTGCCTTTGTTTAATTCCACTGACGATTGTAATATTTATTTCTTCCACTATCATCCACTAATACAAATAACACAAAGTGAAGCAAAAGTACATGAATGACAGAAGTAAGAATTTGAAGTGTTACCATGGCAAGTGGTTACCATGGCAAGTGGTTACCATGGCAAGCGGTTACCGTTCAGGGAAGAGTTATTTTGCCTTTGTTTAATTCCACTGACGATTGTAATATTTATTTCTTCCACTATCATCCACTAATACAAATAACACAAAGTGAAGCAAAAGTACATGAATGACAGAAGTAAGAATTTGAAGTGTTACCATGGCAAGTGGTTACCATGGCAAGTGGTTACCGTTCAGGGAAGAGTTATTTTGCCTTTGTTTAATTCCACTGATGATTGTAATATTTATTTCTTCCACTATCATCCACTAATACAAATAACACAAAGTGAAGCAAAAGTACATGAATGACAGAAGTAAGAATTTGAAGTGTTACCATGGCAAGTGGTTACCATGGCAAGTGGTTACCACGGCAAGTGGTTACCATGGCAAGTGGTTACCGTTCAGGGAAGAGTTATTTTGCCTTTGTTTAATTCCACTGACGATTGTAATATTTATTTCTTCCACTATCATCCACTAATACAAATAACACAAAGTGAAGCAAAAGTACATGAATGACAGAAGAATTTGAAGTGTTACCATGGCAAGTGGTTACCATTCAGGGAAGAGTTATTTTGCCTGTTTAATTCCACTGACGATTGTATTATTTATTTCTTCCACTATCATCAAGCTTAGGGTCAAATAGAGGCACTGACTGTTTGCATAGATACAACAGGACAAAGATTAACAGATGTCTCACAAAATTGTCATGATCAATTTCAATACATGATCGTCTACTACAGAACTTGTGCTGAATGTTATAAAATTCTATTTGAACAGCCATGATTATTTTTCACATAACAGGGTAATTTTCAATACTTTTTTCCTTGTGTGTTCCAATATTGTACCTAATTTTTAAGACAAAAATAGCTGCAGAAAATCTGACAAAAATCAGTCAGATCTTGAAGAAAGACATGTGATAACACCTTGTAAGATTTAAGGCTTTTTAATATGCATAAAATGTAAACACACTCATTGGTCACTGTGCGAATAATTCGATTATTCGAATATTCGCGAATAGTTGTTGCTAATCGTACTCGTATTCGCGGTATTTGAATTATTCGATTAATCGCGTAGGCGTGAATACCTGGCAACTATTCGCGAATAATGACCAATTGCCTTCCAAACCATCCATAACTTGTGGTCGTGAAGTGTTTGCTAACTATTCGCAACCACTATTCGTGAGTAATCTTATTAAGCTGGCAATTACAGTTTTGTCTAGTCATGGTAGTAAGTGTTATAGTGTTTGCAACTAGTAATGCCTTTGAGGAAGCCGACAAGTCAGGCAGGCTGGCTGGCTGTGACTGCAGCGACTGTTACCTGCAATTATAATGCATTGCCTTTACACAACATAAAAATTGCGGTCGTGAACTGTTCGTGAACTATTTGCGACTATTCGCGACTATTCGCGAGCAATGCTGCCAATTGTACTGTTCTGTCCGGGCACTGCTGGTAGTTGTACGCATTGTAGTATTCGCGAATAGTACTCACGAGTAGTGCCTTTGAGGAAGCCGACAGGGCACTAGCCTGGATGGCTGTGACTGCAGCGACTGTTACTTGCAATTATAATGCATTGCCTATACACAACATAAACATTGCGGTCGTGAACTGTTCGTGAACTATTTGCGACTATTCGCGACTATTCGCGAGCAATGCTGCCAATTGTACTGTTCTGTCCAGGCACTTCTGGTAGTTGTACGCATTGTAGTATTCGCGATTAGTACTCACGAGTAGTGCCTTTGAGGGAGCCGACAGGGCAGCCTGGATGGCTGTGACTGCATCGACTGTAAAAGTAGCATAAACTTAAAAGTAGCATAAACTGAAGGTAATTACTAATTAAATTTGAACACTACAAAATCATGTAGCGTTTTTGTTTTTGAAGAAAAGCTGGAGATGATGAATTAATGATTAAACAACTGCGATTAATGTTTCATGTTGTTTATTTATTACACATCGATTTGTTTGAAAATGTCAATTTATTTTCATAAATATTAACTACGAAAAGCATGGTCTTTGGTCACTGTCTTTCGCATTGCTGGTGTAATTGTCTTTGCACTTGCAGGTAACGTATGTCTACTGATGAGTAATGATAAATCCCACCGATCCACTTATTGCATGACGTAATTGTTTGCCACGCCCCATTTGGTTCCCAAGAAAAGTTTGTCCAATAATGATAACGTAATTTGCGGTGAGCACAAGTCAATCACAAAACGCATAGGCCGTCGTACAAAATCAGTTCAGGGTACACTCACCACGTGCGTGCGCGCCTGAACCAAAGGTTTTTAAGCATAGTGCGGGGCACACTGCGGAAGCTAGCTTTGGATGTAAACAACGAACACGTCTAAAAAGTGGCCCCTGCATGAGCATAAACACGTACTGCTTGCATGGTTATAAATTTATTTTGTGTATAGGACTAGGCTAATCGATTTGAAATAACAGGGGTGACCGTCAACTTATTGGTATTTCTTAACGGCGACTTAAATATAAACAAGATCTATTCAATGCGTTCATTTTATGGGGTTTAGGTGGACTTCCCTCTGTTGACATGGGATGAACGTAACATGCTGTGACTTAGCATGTGCTCAATGTGCACTGTTAATGCTAATTTGTGCTGGAAGTTTCCCACGCTGCCAGAGTAATAACTCGACGGCGATTGGATTTTCACTTACGAAAATGTATTATTTCGAGTACAATTTTGTAAAAAATAAAGAAAAAACAACAACAGGCATGAAAGAGCTTAATGTATATGTTTGTTTATTGTCTGAATGTTACAAATAGGCCAGAAATTACTGTCAAAGCAATTGTTTTTAATGTTTTAGTACTTTTATAAACCGCGGGAAAAAATGGCCAACTATTCGTGAATAGTCGATTATTCGCGAATAGTTGCGCGCGATTAATCGAATAGTAAATTTTTACTATTCGCCCAGGCCTATTGGTCATATCATCTCATTAAAATACAATTTGCATGTATGAATATTCAACAGTACACCTAACCATTATTAGAGCTAAAACGTTATTTTTATATTATATACTTACATTTGAGAGCTTTGGATAAATGCGTCCCCTGCATGCTACAAACAATTATATTACATTTTGGAATAAAAACCGTTCATAATATATGTATAAATATTAATTAAAAAAAAAAAAAAAGCATGAAGAATTTGTTTAGCTAAATGTTGCGGATCTCTGTACAGGACTAGATGTTTGTTTGCTGAGAGCGTTTCTTACATACTCTGCTTTCTGCTGTGTGGTGTACTGTTGTTGATTAGTGGATGATTTTTCTACACTTGCTAAGAGTTGGCGTAAGATGTCACTGCTGCTGTTTAATGATGACTTGGATGAGTTTCCGCCGTCTGATGCACAATTAATCAAGACAAAAATTAACAAAACGTCAAAGTATGTTCGTGTTAAAATGGAAATAAGTTTGAATTTCATGAAAAGAGTCCAAACTGCTTCTTCGAGTATGTCTACAAGCAATTTATGAATGGTTTTGCTTATTACGTTGTGTCATTAACAAGGCAATTTTGTTAAATTACGGATCTTTGAGGAGAAGCTTTAATTCCAGAAGGATAACTCACCTTTTGTACTGGCCTGCTCTACAGATTTCTTGATTTCTTTTAATCTCTCAATCTCTTCTCTTATCTGGATATGTCTCTCTCTGGATGCTTGGAGACTGACCTCAAGGTCACTAGGTGACCTCTGATGGAATGGTCTCTTATTGGTTAGACCAGAGGGCTGTGAGGGACGTAGGCAGGATGAAACAAAATTCGAAGAAAAATTTCAGTTGCTTCAACAAATATTTTAAAATGTAGTTAAGAGAGAATTAACAATGAACTTCACAGAATGAGTATAGGAGAAAACTGACAGCTCAGGTCGACACACAATAAAATAATTTAATATTTTACTCCTTCCTGCAGGCATGCAACTGACCAACTAATAAAAAGAAGAGAGTAACTGGATTCAGACTGCGAGTGCAAAGTTCATACGGAATAAGGTCGTAGGACCCAGGGAACTGTTGTATTCAAGAAGCTGTATGGTGCATTCTGAACATGTTGTAAGGGAAACTTAAACATTAGAAATCTGGAAACTTGGAAGCAATGCATGCCTGTTTCTAATATTAAATATAGCCTTTGTTTTCTTGACAATAGGTGTTTTGGTCTGATAATTTACAGGTAAATGCAATACCAGTGAGGCAGTACAAATTAGAAAGGAACATACATGGTGTATTTGACTTGAGAGATGAGCCAGTTTACCGAAACCGAAATGATGAACCTGGGTTTAACAGCCTCTTATTTGTGGAGGAATGGAGAGAGTATGATCCAGAAGGAGCACAACTAAGTCAAGAATAATAAACAAAGAGAAGTGTTTGAATATAAAAGTGGTAAGTACCTGTTTCCATCTTAAACTCCGTCTTTCCAGTGAATTCCTTAAGAATGGTGTTCTCCTCTGTAACGCCATAGCACTATCGCTATCACTACGATTTAGCTGTATCATGAAACAGACAAAAATCAGTTTAAGTCACCTAACTACCTTCATTTCATAACAAAATAATGCACCGAGTCAAATCTTGTATAGGGCATGTCGTTCTTTCAAGCAACCTGCACTATATGACAGCAGCATAACGTCTGACATCCGTTTTCATTTACCACATTTACCATTGCTACGGTCATGCTTTACCATGTATGTAGAATAAAGTGCACACTTTATTGGCAAGATTTAGTTACTGCTAAGAGTGTGGTGACTTCAGGACAAATATAGCAAGCGGTAAAGTAATGCCGTTAGGGGGAAACTAGCTAGCTGCCAAATACAGCTCCCCTTGGACAGTCCCAATAAACGCATGTTGCATACTTAAACCCTTGATGTTCAGTCTAAGAAAACCTTTTATGACTCCCTACTTTCCCTATTAACACTATTTTCTAATTAATTTAAATTGTATTCATTCATTAAGTACAAGAGAATGTTCAGGGGTGTGATTTGACAAAGTTTAAAAATCCTGACAAAATGGGTAGCGGGCCTGGGTCTTCCCTTTGGTCTACAGGACATAGCCCCCCTGAACCTCCTGGATGTTTAACTTTGGATTTACAGACTCTCCACATCTCCACTAACCCTAACTCCATAGGCCTATTTGCTTACACACAACCTGAATCATTCCTAACTCCCTATGCCCATTTGCTTACACATAACCTGAATCCTTCCTAACTCCCTAGGCCCATTTGCTTACACATAACCTGAATCCTTCCTAACTCCCTAGGCCCATTTGCTTACACATAACCTGAATCCTTCCTAACTCCCTAGGCCCATTTGCTTACACATAACCTGAATCCTTCCTAACTCCCTAGGCCCATTTGCTTACACATAACCTGAATCATTCCTAACTCCCTATGCCCATTTGCTTACACATAACCTGAATCCTTCCTAACTCCCTAGGCCCATTTGCTTACACATAACCTGAATCCTTCCTAACTCCCTAGGCCCATTTGCTTACACATAACCTGAATCCTTCCTAACTCCCTAGGCCCATTTGCTTACACATAACCTGAATCCTTCCTAACTCCCTAGGCCCATTTGCTTACACATAACCTGAATCCTTACTAACTCCCTATGCCCATTTGCTTACACATAACCTGAATCCTTACTAACTCCCTAGGCCCATTTGCTTACACATAACCTGAATCCTTACTAACTCCCTAGGCCCATTTGCTTACACATAACCTGAATCCTTACTAACTCCCTATGCCCATTTGCTTACACATAACCTGAATCCTTACTAACTCCCTAGGCCCATTTGCTTACACATAACCTGAATCCTCCAAAATCACTCAATGGTATAGCAAGCACACGGCATGTATGCACACATGTGTTTCTAATCTGTGATACATGTACATGGCCAGGGACCCTCCCTGCATGCATGGAGCAATCACTGACCTTGCAATCACTACAACAAACATGGATGTACATGTACCATGGAAAGGTAAGTATGCCTAATAACCTCAATCCTCCAAAATCTTTCACTTTAGCAAAGAGCATGCAGCATGTAACTTCACCCTTCAAAATCCTTCACTTTAGCAAAGAGGATTTTGGAGGATTTGGGAAGGTTAGGGCTAATAAGAAACTAGAGGTTTGGACACAATACAGGCTATTTCTTTCTTTCCTTGGTGACTACTTCTTTTCTTTCAAGGCAAAGGGAGATCTGTCAAAAAAATCCTGAGAAACCACAGGCATGAATATTGTATAAAAAACAAACCAACAAAAACCCAATCAAATAATTCCTTTTGTTTACCAGAATGACCACCTTTCACAAGTTTGACTTAAGTTCATTTTTCATATTTGTCATGAAAGTATGGGGTTGGCCGAGGGGGCCAAATAGGGCATGTGCACCCAATCATCAGGCATGTAAATTCACCCTACATTTTCATGTATGTCCCCACTATTTTTGCCACACTGGATCCGCCCCTTCATGAGAGAAGACTAAGAGACAGAAAGTACATCTGCAGTGAACTCACCTTGCATATATACTGTTGTGGTGGTTGACCAGCATTGAAGGTCTTTGACCTGGACAAAGAGGGTGCCCTCCCATGATGGTTATTGCGTGACTCCGCCCCTCTCATACCGTTCCTCAGCATTTCCATTCTGACATCACGGTCTACAGAATACTGAGTGCCGAGTGGGAGACCTCGGGCGGGGTTGGCTTGGGAGGTCGGGAAGGACAATGAGTGGGCATGGTTGGATTGATCGTCGCTGATGTTCACGGTGATCGTTGTGAGGTTGCGATGTCGGTTTATGTAAGAGTTGTCAAACGAGGAGGATCTAAATCTGTGAAGATAAAGCGATAGTTAAATTATCATTAAAAGACATTTATTAAAAAGCGGCCATTTTAATGTTCTAAATGCACTTTTCAATTGAAACCAAAATGAGGCTATGCACAAAATATACTGGTACTGTACTTGTTCAGTCACAAACCTGTACGACACCATATGATCCGAGTACAAATCCCACTTGTATTAACATTATGTACTGGCATTTCAATACCTAATCATTGCATAACGAGATACCTTTAATTAACCCTAACCTTCCCAAATCCTCCAAAATCCTCTTTGCTCAAGTGAAGGATTTTGGAGGATTGAGGTTATTAGGCATACTTGCCTTTCCATGGTAAATGTACATCCATGTTTGTTGTAGTGGATTGACGTTACATGCTACATGCTCTTTGCTAAAGTGAAGGATTTTGGAGGATTGAGGTTATTAGGCATACTTGCCTTTCTATGGTACATGTACATCCATGTTTGTTGTAGTGATTGCAAGGTCAGTGCTTGGGTCAGTGGACACTGTTTATTGCTCCATGCATGCAGGGAGGATCCCTGGCCATGTACATGTATCACAGATCAGAAACACATGTGTGCATACATGTCATGTGCTTGTTTTACTACTGAAGGATTTTGGAGGATTCAGGTTATGTATAAGCAAGTGGGCCTAGGGAGTTAGGGTTAATGTTGATCTTTGCATAAAAGTGCTAAAACTAAATGTGTGTGCATGGTCTACTTTTTAAAAGATCTTGGGTATTGATATTCTGAATGTAATAAATAAACCAATAGGTGAGGGACTAACCTAGTGTCCGTTATGTTTGCAGCACCCTCAGATGTTGGTGGTGGGGGATCGATATTAGATGACGGCTTGTCACCAACTGACGCTCGTCTTGCTCGGGATGTAAACAACTCACCAGACTGTCAATAAACAAACAAATAAACATGAAAATTGAAAAAAAAACATATGATGTAATATTGTGGAGTTAGCTAATGGGAATATGTAAAGGAAGACATAAAGTACCTGCTGTATAAGATGGATTGTAAAATTGGAACCAGGTGTTAAAATAAGTCTTTCCCCGTTTTTAAAGGGATAATTACACATTAATTATATTGCATTGCATTGGAGTGCCATGGTCGAGTGGTTTAGTGCATCGGATTTGTGTTCTGATGGCTGAGTCGTCAGAATGTGGGTTCGAATCCCAACCGCGACCATGGTGCTTGTGTCCTTGAGCAAGACACAGAGTTGGTTGTTGTGTTTGATTAGCCCTATATGCGCTGTAATGGCAGCAATTGAGCTGTATACTCCCCAGGGAGCTGAGATGGTTTCAGAAATGATTTATGAGCCTGATGAGCAGGGGTAATAATATAATGCGCCTTGAGCACCAGTTTGGTGGATACGTGTGCTATATAAGTCCACATTATCATTATTATTATTATTATTATTATTATTAACGAAAAATGAAAAATATATATTTAATAAAAGTTAATTTTTTATTGGGGGGGTGGAATCTTACCTGGTGACTTGGCTCGGAGGGTGTGGAGGCAGCATAGCGTTGGGCTTCCATCTGAAGAAGTTTAAAGTTGACGATATTATGCCACTGTGATTTGGCTGAGTGACGAGGGTTGACATCAGCAAGGCTTATCCTCGTCCCTCCCTGTCACAAAGAAAAGAGGAAGAGCAAATTTTTAAAATGACTAGTATCTGATATTTCTATTTCCATCTTTAACCTTCCTATGACTGCAAGGGTCAAAATCAGTCAAAATGTTGATATACTTGCCAAGGTATATCTAGTGCACTTAAAAAGTCAAACACTGTCAAACCTTACGTGTAGTAAGTACATTTACAGGTTGAAATGAGTTGACCGTTTTTGACTGGTAAAAGAATTGTCTGGTATTGTTCAGGGTGGTCAAAATGACAGTCAAAACCAGTCAAAAATGCCCCTGTGTGCACATTTGGGTCAGGCAGTCGACTGGTTTTGACCACTATAGCTACTCGCCACTAAAAGTTCAGATAAATTAGGAGGGTTAACAGGACAAAATTATATTTGTAAACATTTATTAGCAAAAATATTTGACTTTTAATAGTAAAGGGAAGGTACAACATTGGTAGTTGAGAAAGTACATTCTTTCATCCATTCTGTTTCAGAAAATATATCATTAAAAAACTAACCCTTTGACGCACACGGCGGTCGCTGGCGACCGCCAAAAACACGTTCAATTTGGACGTTGAAATAGCGGTCATAACTCAAAAACTACGGTCCCCATATATATCGCCCTCATTAGGTTGTATAGAGCAATGTTTGGGCTTTATTTTGATGTGGCATTCAATAGAGGGGGCTATTGAAAAAAATCTAGAAAAACATGGTTGAACGTTGTAAGACAATTCTTGTGATCTTGCGAACAAAAGCGACTATATCTCAACATGACGTTTCGTTTTGGGCCTGATCAAGTACTCGAATTCCTTGAAAATATATCAGAAGATGAGATTCAAGATGATTCTGATTTAGAAGACGAAATAAGTGATGAAAACAATGACATGGTGAGCAATGTTTATGACACATATGTACAGCGCAATGGAGCCACTCGAGTCCGGCGAGGAACCTGCAGCCATGGATTCGGTCTTGCACACTGCTGCTCATCAGGTTTGCTCACGTTTTTTTTTTTTTTTTTTTTTTTTTTTGGGGGGGGGGGGGGGGATGGGGGTTTTTTTTTGTTTTTAGAATAAACGGACATAATAGTTGCAGTATAAATGTTAGTGTCATAAGTTTATGTGTCACGTTTTTGAAAAAAATAAATTTGCAAAATATACTTGAAAATGGATAGACAAATTTGTGTGATGTTTTTCTTGAATTTTATGAGTAGCACATTTTCCTCATTTGTTTACATTATACATATATATGTTCAGTAAGAACGTCACATAATCTGTTGCCATGGCAACCAGATTCAATTTTTTAAATTTTATTCTAGGTTATATATTTAGCTGAAACTTATTCCACTGGACCATACTTGTATCTCCACTAGATAGATATCCACAACCTTGTTGCCTCTTTTGTTTATATAAAATGCAGTATAGAAGAAATGTAATCTGTTGCCATGGTTACCATGTTGATAAAAACAATTTTTTTTTCATATTCTGAAAGATTATCCACTTGGCTAAAAATAATTCCACAGGACCATATCTGTATCTCAATCAGGTAAAGCCCCCAAGTTGACATTTTTAAATGCATTCCATTATTCCTATTTAAAACAATAGAATTAATAGAATTAATCTGTGCATCAAAGAGTTAACCTGTGAAATTTTCATCACAATAGGTGCTCAGGTTTTTGAGAAAATAACAAAAAACCTTTACATTTTAAAATGTGTTTTTTTTAAATGATTTACAACAAGTTACCAGAGAGCAACTTGTTGTAAATTTAACGTAACAATTACCTTTTTTCTCTAGAATTTGTCAGAATAAAACGAACCAGAATGCATTTTCACCATTTTCCTGTTTTCGATTTAATGTAAATTGTAGACCGGTTATATATACTGTGATTCAAAGAGAGTAGGCACACGTGTAGAAGCAATTTAGCCATCATTATCAATGATCTTTCCCTTGAAATAGTTACTTGACTTACCACACATTCCTCAAGCTGCATAGCTCCTACACTCCACACGTACAGCTGTAATGTCTTGGTACCAATCTTATTCTCCATGATAGGTAAGCTGACTGTCTGGCCTAGTACCCTGATACTTGTATCTTCAATATTATCAGTCTTGAAGCTAAGGTTGGCATTAGGAGGACATGGTAGGATGTCACCTTTGATGTAACTGCAGGAAATAATCAAATAACATAAGATAAGTGAGTTGCTCTTAAGAGATGCATGTGACTTGGTGTTTCTATGTTTTTTTTTTATTATTATTATTTTTTTTTTTTAATTAACCCTAACCATCCTAAATCCTTCAAAATCAACTGGAGGATTTGAATGATTTTGCAGGATTGAGGTAGGATTTGAAATTCCAATGACTTCGCCTACCAAAAATCAGTGATGTATATCAGCTGATTTTAAATGATCGGAAATAGTACAGATCCTGCATGAAATCATATCGGTTGATTTTGAAGGATTGAGGTAGCAGGGATCCTTCATAAACTCATATCGGTTGAAGGATTGAGGCCATTACCAGCGATGAGTATCAAGGGGGTTAGGGTTAACTAAAGGGAAGAGTAACAAATTAACCAATTTGTATTTAAAAACTTACTTTCATCTTAGGGAAAACAGGAATTGTAATGCTGAATTTAAAAAATTCAACATTACAATTCAGAATTTGCAAAGACAGCGCATTTTTGTAAAATATAAAAACCTAAAAAAAAAAAAAACCAGTATTCTGATTTTTACCAAAAAGGTTAGCACTCATTATTATTAAAGTTTCACGTTTTTTTAAAAATGATATATGACATAAAACACAATAAAGGGGGCCACTTTGCATCCATCACGTTAGCAGTTTTTCCAATGGTTGTTATTTATTTTTAAGTACCTGAAACCGACCAAAAAGTGTTTCAACATATGAATGGACATGCAGGCTTATACTAGAACTAATTTGAGTTGATTTATTTGATTTTTTAATTTTTTAATTAATTTTTTTACCTTCAAATTTCCATAAAAATTGGATGGAAAAAGTTACCTCACTTTTCCGTCCATTTGTTGATGGAAATTTTAGGGTAATTAAAAAAATAATAGTAATAATCAACTCAAATTATCTTTAGGATAAGCATGCATGTCTATTCAAATATTGAAATTCTTTTTGGGTGGTTTCAGATATTAAAAAAAAAAAAATTACAACCATTAGAAAAACTGCTAACGTGACGGTAGGAAAGTGGCCCCCTTTATTGTGTTTTATGTCATATATTTTTTTGAGAACTAGAGGGTTGAAATAAATGTATGGTTCCAAATACCAATAGACCTTATGCGTTGACGTCATCACGCCGCCATCTTAGAGGTAAAACGATGATGAAATAATGGAAAACGCACATCTATACACGCACGGCGCACAGATTGGGCCAATGAGCAACCTTCTTTTGACCTCTAGCCGAGGGCGCCCTACTCAAATGACATCATGTGCATAAGGTATATATTGTACCTTCCCTTTAAACAATACTTGCGAGCCTTCGTACCAGACTGACAAACTGTATAGTAGGCTTGGGCGGTTCGGTTCCAAAAAAAAAAAAAACGGTTCCGAGTCGGAACCGGTTCCAAGAGATTCAAACAAAAACATAAGGATTACAGAAAATAATAAAACATACGGTCAATTTTCAACCGCAAATGCAGTGATGATAATTTTGTTTAATTTAAAATATGTTTCAGAAACTTTAAGGAAACGTTTTAGAAACGTTAAGCTAAGTAAGAGATTTGTTTCCATTATCCTACCGTTAGCAAACAACGTTACAAGCCGTTCTGTACATGTACATGCCATGGCTTTGCACATGCTTCAGGGGAGGAGCAATTAAGCAATTGTACCACCCCCTGTACACAAGGTACCGTACCATCCATGCCTATTGAAAGTACATTAAGAACACTAGCAACATGACTAATTCGTCACAAGTTTATCCATATTTCAGGGCCACCTTGATCACTCCACTTCTCAAGACACGTGCTGTCAACATTTTTAACAACATCTCCATAACTAAAGTATCCATGTTAAGGGGACAATTTATAAACAACTCAGTGACGCACAATGATACTACTAATGCACAGACATTGCGGTTTGCATCAGTTGCATGTGTGGCGCCACAAGTTTGCTGCAGTCTAGAGTTACCTTTTGTCGGTCACTCATCAAAGAGAATCGGGTATTTTGACTGGAGCCGGTTCTCGGCTCTAGAGTTGGAGCTCAGACAACTAACTGCGTATTTCAATTGGAGCCGGGTTGGAATTAGAGTCGGGTATTTTGCTGGAGCCGGCTCTGACTGGGACTCGGCTCCCAGCCGGCTCTGGGACTCGGCTCTGGGAACCGACTCTGGGAACCGGCTCTGGGAACCGGGTATTTGAAGGACTCGGTTCTGGAACCGACTCTTGCGAGTACCCGGTTCTTTAAGAAAGTGGAACCACGGTTCCGATTCTCAATTTGGAATTGGGTAGAACCGGGTACTCGCTGGAACCGCCCAAGCCTACTGTATAGACTTACAATTGAGTGCATTCAGCTGGAAGCAATGCCCTAATGTGTCGAAGCTGTTCCAGAGCTACCACTAAGACGCCCTCGTTTGACAAGTACTGGAGAGTGAGCTGTATCTGGGCACAGTTGAGACTTGGTAAGCCACTAAGATACGAATCATCATCTGTCTCAGCAGGTCTGTAGAGAATGAAGGAAGGAAGGGAAAGATGTTGAATTTTTCTCTTGATTGACTTAACAAGCCGTTTATCTAGTGTAGTCAGCTATCAGATCAAAGACTACTGTAATACTTGTAAAATAAAAATAGACAGCAGATAGTTCTAAGATGCATCTTATCGTGAACCCTCATCACATGTCGGCCATCTTGGTGTTCTTCCTTACAATGGAAGATTTGTATGACAATAGGTGGCAGCAGACATTACTGGTCTTTTCCCATTGGCTTACATAATTCTGAGCATACCCAGGTAGTTGATGTACAGGTACTTGAAAACAAAAGAGCATCTCAAAAGTCTCCCCAATTACAGAGAGTCTGCCATCCTTTATGTAGTAAATAACTGTTTTTTTAAATAGGCTTTTTAAGCAAAATATAGGTTATTATAGGCTTACTAAATGCCAAAATACAGGCATTTATAGGTTATTTCCCATGATTATGCAGTGTTAAGTAACAAGTTTTTGGTAAATTACCTACCTTCCGAGTACTTTTTGCAAAAAGTGCATTACCCCATACCCTGTCTGGCAGAAAATCTAAGAGCGGTACACATGTTACAGTTTGGCTACTGTTTTGGCTTCATCTCTTTATACTTGGGAAGTAATTTTTCTTCAAAGCCATGAGAATTTTATTGCAAATGTGTTGCAGGAGATTAAAAATATAGGTTTTTATAGGTTAATATAGGTTTTTTGGGGGGGAAATAAACATTCCCATTTTGAAATATAGGTTTTATAGGTTTCGCTGGGAGGCCTGCTGTTACAATAATGATCGTTAGGATTACTTCTAGAGAGTTATACGCATTATTTCAACCAAATTTGATTTCCAAATTTCAAACAACAAAACCTCCCATTAACAGCAAATCTAACCTTTTGTTGGACGCTTCATACACACCACTATCTCCAGCCACTGATTCATCAGACACTGCTGCCGTTACACTCCTACCATTAGCAGCTGACTGGCTCTGTAGACGTTGTAAATCAACACCTGTTCAAAATCAATCAATTAAGTCAAAAACTGATGTGAACATTTTTTTCCTGTGAAATACTATTTTTGGAAATTGATATTCCTACTTTAAACTATCACAGCCAAGCACTTGAACTTATTTATACAAATTTTATGAGAACATCATATCTGATTCTGTTTCAAGCTATGAATTATGTAAAACAGTTTTCAACAAAAAGAAAATTACAATCACAATTGATCTTATTAGCACAATTGTCCAATCCCCTCGTTAATACTCAACGTGTGAAAAACTAAGACATCCAAATAATGCTAAACTAATTCCATATAGACTTCCATGTTGAATATTATGGGTACAGAATGAACTACCATATAGGTAAAACTTGTAGCTTTGCATGGTGAGGATCGTCCTCATGCTCTGATCGTTTCTCCTGAGGACGATCAGAGCATACTGATCGAAACGTCGAGTTGTACCTCCAGTTCTTTTCAGAACTAATTACTACTCAATTGAGATTCCACATGGTGTCACCGCAATTAGTCTTACTGAACTACCATATAGACTTCCATGTTGAATCTTAGGGGCACAGAATAACTTCCATATAGACTTCCATGTTGACTCTTAGGGGCACAGAATGAACTTCCATATAGACTTCCATGTTGAATCTTAGGGGCACAGAATAAATTTCTATCACAATTGATATAATTGGCACAATTGTTCAATCTGAACGTTGTGAAATAAATGTCTACATGTATTGATTGTAGTAATATTGAGTTAACTGACATACCTGCAATCCCCTCACTGATTGGACTCAAAGGAGTATTACCGATTATCTCCAGATTATACTCAGCACCAGGTATCTTGGGATCCATACTTAGCCGTAATAATCCCCTACCACCCACGGCCACGCCCCCTCCTGCCCCTCCAGGCAATGCCCCTCCATCCGTTCCTTGACCATGTACAGATTGAGACACCTGTAACAATGAATCCCCTCCATTGACGGTCAGTTGTGATAATGACCCTGCTAATTGGTCATCGTCCAGTCCTTGTGTCTGCAAGTAGCCGACGATGTTATGTTTTTGTCTCTGCACGCTACTCAGATGGTCATGGTACGTCGGAGGCGGACCATCGTATCGTATGATGTCACCATTGAGATGGGCGTTGCTAGGCGATGAGGGTGGCGACATTGATGAAAGCGATGAACGGGATGATAATGATGTCAT
This sequence comes from Zoroaster sp. YZ-2022, assembly GCA_029582265.1. Classification (NCBI taxonomy): domain Eukaryota; kingdom Metazoa; phylum Echinodermata; class Asteroidea; order Forcipulatida; family Zoroasteridae; genus Zoroaster; species Zoroaster sp. YZ-2022. The sequence continues at coordinate 26,618,178 of CM055833.1, read as the reverse complement.
TGATTTGTGGTTTTCCACACCGGGTACTGACATGACGGCGGCAGGACTTGGCTTTATGTGTTGAGGGGATGTAGGAGCCGAGGAACCAATGCCTTCCATGCTTCCTTGGAAGAGAGCATCCACCTGTACAGTCAATTAATAATAACTAATTAATTACCTGATCATAACATTATATTCACCTTGCTTTCTGGCTGTCATTCAAGATATTTACCTCTTTTATAACTGGCCCGATGACAGGGGTAATAATGTTCATGCGCCATGAGCGTCAAACTTGGTGGATACAGGCGCAATATAAGTGTCCATTATTATTATTATTATTTTACTCAACTCAGACTATTTTAAACAATCTTAAACATCTACAGTTAATGTGTCATTCAAATTAATTTGGATAAACAGTACAATAGAATCCATTGTTCTTGAATAAATTGTATAAACTACTGAATAATCTACAAAAATTATTAAAACTTTATTTATTATATGTAGGGGTGGGGTGGGGTTGGGTTGGGGGTTGGGGTGGGGGTCGGGATGGGGGTCAGGATGGGGGTGGGGGTGGGGGTGGGGGTCGGGATGGGGGTTGGGGTTGGAGTTGCGGTTGGGGTGGAGGCAGAATGATTTATAAATAATTGATTGATAGTGTTACCTTTTGTTGAATGTCTTTCATATTAAGATCTAAAGAATACTGCGATGGTGGAATAAAGATATCGGTGTAACTAAGGGCGCTGTTTAATGACCCCTTACTGGACGCTAACGACCCTCGACTGGAAGCACTTAATGACCCTCGACTTGAACTTGAAGATAATGTACTGACAGACAAACTATGGGAAACAATCAATAATATTATTGTATTATTAAATATGTATAACAGCATAGTATATTTATGCATAGTATATCTGTTTCATTGTGCAGTTGTTTCTCATCAATTCTGTGAAACATTGTGTTTATCTGAAATAAATGATCTTGCTTTAACTGAGATTATTCCGGTGTTCCCTAAATTGTTTTGAGTAGTATATTAAGACAAGAACCAAACCGGCGACCCCCTGATCACCATACCGACTGAACTGGATAGTTTAAGTTCCAGGTTCAAATCCAGCTTCATTCAATTTATCTTTACTCACTCAAAAACATGTATTTATGCACATAATTAGTTTCCATTGTGGATTATTTATTGATTACAATTTTGTTTTATTTAATTACTTTCAGACATACCTTTTTAATTGTGATTCGAGTTGCATAGCTTCCCGTGTAACATCGGCTAACTGCTGATTTAACTGATCTTTTCTCTCCTGTAATTTTATTCTAGAAGGAACCAAAAAAAAACAATCATATTCAATGACTGAAATTGTCAACATTTATGTTGCTTTCTTGTATCAAGTTTGTCTTATAGCTTGATTCATCACCTTTACACAACATTATGCCTCAATTTTCATGTTTTTGAAACAATCTGAATTCCTTTATGTAATCTTTAAATCCTATGGCGAAATAATTGGCATTTTCAGCGCTCAAATGCTGACACTGAAGCAGAAATATTTGTTTTTAAAAAAAAACAATAAAAACCGTAGACAAAGTGTTTGCCTAAGGCACTGTGTTTTTAAATGACTTTTTCACACAGGGGTATGAAGGTTTGCCTGATTTGTGAGGCCTTTCTTAGCCACCATATGGGAAATTTGGTCTGGTTCCAATAACCGCATATACATGTATCACGTATTTCACTGGTTGGCAAACAAAAAAGATTACCAGAAGAAAAGAAAAAAAATAAAAAAATAAAAAAATGCATCACCGCATCGATTTTGAAGCCCACCTATGACCAGAAACCGGAGACTTTTTTTTGTTGGCCTAATGGCAAAATTTTCCTTTTCTTCAAAGATAACACTGACCTATTTTGAAGCACCCTAGTAATTTCTTCTTTGGTCTCGTTGATTTGTTGAACCACTGCTTCTTTCTCAGTTTGTATTCTCTGTCTCTCCTCGGTACTCCTCTTGTGTTGATATGCACTCCTCAACTCCATTAATAATTCTTCCTTCTCCTAAACATTTTTTAAAAAAATAAATAAAAAAAATCAACACTTGAGACTTGGTTAAAGAACTTGATAATGAATCTCATTTGAGTCATGAGGCTCTAAGAACAACTGGAAGGTTAACTCCAAATAACTTTTTTTTTGTGGAAAACCTCAAAAAAACTTCATTTGCACGGTGTAAATGCAAGGTAACCTATTTTGAAATAAAATAATTTATATTTTCTACAAACATAAAGATGAGATTGAAAGTTGACAGTTGATTCTAATATAAAGCTTAGAATGTTTTCCCAGATATAACACCCCCACCCCTCCAAAATAGTGCATAGAAACAACTTTAAACAATTGGTGGTAGTTTGCCCTTTGCCGACGTAACTTGGCACTCTATACTTAATGCTTTCTAGTGTCTACAGTAACACGAATCCACAGTGCGACATGAGAGGGACTCTAACCCATGATATCCTGCTTACTAGTGCAGACGTCCTAACCTCTTGACCATCAAGCTTGCCTGATGACTATAGACTGGCTAGAGTCCTATTTAGCAGTATGCACCGTAATTTAATTAAATAATGCCATTCTTTGGGCTATTGTTTAACCATGATGTAATTTTGTCCTTCACTGACCTAGCAAGGCACTGTATTCTTTTGCTTTTGATTGTCTACAGATAAAAAAATCCATGGGCGATTTGGGCGCCCGAAGTTTCCGAAGATAATTTGTAACCGTACCGATATGAGAAGAAGCCTGTCTTTATCAGCCTCATTCTGAATGGATGGATGCTGGTCATCTAACTCAGTTATTTGAATCTGTAACATGTATATCCTATGAGGGAAACAGAAGGGAATACAAGGCAAATACAGTCAATATGTAACATGTATATCCTATATGAGGGAAACAGAAGGGAATATAAGGCAAATACAGTCAATATGTAACATACATACCCTATATGAGGGAAACACAGAAGGGAATACAAGGCAAATACAGTCAATATCATGTACAGTGTATATCCTATATGAGGGAAACACAGAAGGGAATACAAGGCAAATACAGTCAATATGTAACATGTATATCCTAAGGGAAACAGAAGGGAATACAAGGCAAATACAGTCAATATGTAACATGTATATCCTATATGAGGGAAACAGAAGGGAATACAAGGCAAATACAGTCAATATGTAACATGTATATCCTATATAAGGGAAACAGAAGGGAATACAAGGCAAATACAGTCAATATGTAACATGTATAACCTATATGAGGGAAACAGAAGGGAATACAAGGCAAATACAGTCAATATGTAACACATGTATAACCTATATGAGGGAAACAGAAGGGAATACAAGGCAAATACAGTCAATATGTAACATGTATATCCTATATAAGGGAAACAGAAGGGAATACAAGGCAAATACAGTCAATATGTAACATGTATAACCTATATGAGGGAAACAGAAGGGAATACAAGGCAAATACAGTCAATATGTAACACATGTATAACCTACATTATATGAGGGAAACAGAAGGGAATACAAGGCAAATACAGTCAATATGTAACATGTATATCCTACATGTATATGAGGGAAACAGAAGGGAATACAAGGCAAATACAGTCAATATGTAACATATATGTATATCCTATATGAGGGAAACACAGAAGGGAATACAAGGCAAATACAGTCAATATGTAACATGTATATCCTATATGAGGGAAACAGAAGGGAATACAAGGCAAATACAGTCAATATGTAACATACATGTATATCCTATATGAGGGAAACACAGAAGGGAATACAAGGCAAATACAGTCAATATCATGTACAGTGTATATCCTATATGAGGGAAACACAGAAGGGAATACAAGGCAAATACAGTCAATATGTAACATGTATATCCTATATGAGGGAAACAGAAGGGAATACAAGGCAAATACAGTCAATATGTAACATGTATATCCTATATGAGGGAAACAGAAGGGAATACAAGGCAAATACAGTCAATATGTAACATGTATAACCTATATGAGGGAAACAGAAGGGAATACAAGGCAAATACAGTCAATATGTAACACATGTATAACCTATATGAGGGAAACAGAAGGGAATACAAGGCAAATACAGTCAATATGTAACATGTATAACCTATATGAGGGAAACAGAAGGGAATACAAGGCAAATACAGTCAATATGTAACATGTATAACCTATATGAGGGAACCAGAAGGGAATACAAGGCAAATACAGTCAATATGTAACACATGTATAACCTATATGAGGGAAACAGAAGGGAATACAAGGCAAATACAGTCAATATGTAACATGTATATCCTATATGAGGGAAACAGAAGGGAATACAAGGCAAATACAGTCAATATGTAACATGTATATCCTATATGAGGGAAACAGAAGGGAATACAAGGCAAATACAGTCAATATGTAACATGTATATCCTATATGAGGGAAACAGAAGGGAATACAAGGCAAATACAGTCAATATGTAACACATGTATAACCTATATGAGGGAAACAGAAGGGAATACAAGGCAAATACAGTCAATATGTAACATGTATAACCTATATGAGGGAAACAGAAGGGAATACAAGGCAAATACAGTCAATATGTAACATGTATATCCTATATGAGGGAAACAGAAGGGAATACAAGGCAAATACAGTCAATATGTAACATGTATATCCTATATGAGGGAAACAGAAGGGAATACAAGGCAAATACAGTCAATATGTAACATGTATATCCTATATGAGGGAAACAGAAGGGAATACAAGGCAAATACAGTCAATACATGTATGTAACATGTATACTGAGACGCAATAGAAACTTACCACTTGTTTTGGAATAGCATAAAATTGTAATGGTTCAAAATAAGACATCACGTGCTGCTAATTAAAATCATCACATACCCCTTGAGCAATCGCTGATGGTCAAACCAGGTGTTACGCACCTGGGCCATGAAGAGAACGACTCAAAGGTCACGTGACCATGTGTGACCGATTTGTCTGTAGGGGGTACACTGACTTGCCAAAATAAGTGCACATATTACATTTGTGCATTGTGATTACTGATAAAGGTCGAAAAAGTGGTAAGTTTCTATTGCGTCTCAGTATATATCCTATATAAGGGAAACAGAAGGGAATACAAGGCAAATACAGTCAATATGTAACATGTATATCCTATGAGGGAAACACAAAAGGGAATACAAGGCAAATACAGTCAAAATTAATATTTCTAATGAAATATTGCATAGACCACAAAGACAATTGAACTGACAAATTAATGAAGAAACTAATAAACAGACCAACAAACGACCACTTCTCAAATTAAAATATACAGTTGGGATTGGTCAAGAATTTCAGGTGTTTTCCTTGTTTTCAGGAAGCAACTGTCGTACAAAGCAACTGCATCAAGGAATGTAATGGTGTAAACATTAAAGCGGTTGTTCATAACAGTAAGCAGACAACTGTATTCTTAAAATTCCGGTCATTTTAAGTTAAATTCTGTTCATTGCTCTTTACCTAGTAGAAAGAAATTTAATTGCTACAATGACGATTGGTCGTCTAGATAAACACACTGTCAGTATATTGTGTTCATTGAAGCAAGATTGTTCCATTTCAGGAAGTGCAATGATTTTTGTGTAACTGGTGGAACAATCACAATGAAGAACAAAGAGGAAATGTCAACGAAAGAGGAATCTATCAAACAGTCTTACCTTCTCTGTGCATCTTCATATTTCATCCGGACTCTCTCCTTCTCAGCCAACCTCCCTCCTCCCATGTAATGGAAGTGACCTGGAAGATCACTCTGTTGTGTGGTGTTAAGTTTGTGCTGATGGTATATCATGGAAGGGCCTTGAGAGATAGGATCTTGGCTATTCACTAGAGACTGTCAGGAAAATATAACCAAATATAGGATATAAGTATAGTATTGAGTTTGTGATAATAGTATAACATGGAAGGGCCTTGAGAGATAGGATCTTGGCTATTCACTAGAGACTGTCAGGAAAATATAAGCAAATATAGGACATAAGTGTAGTATTGAGTTTGTACTGATGGTATATCATGGAAGGGCCTTGAAAGATAGGATCTTGGCTATTCACTAGATACTGTCAGGAAAATATATTTATTTATTTAATGAAAACCAACAGCAGTTAACCGCAACTTACAGGTATCATAAAACATGTAATTAAAAAACTAATATAACCAAATATAGGATATAAGTGTGGTATTGAGTTTGTGCTGATGGTATATCATGGATGCGCTTTGAGAGATAGGATCTTGGCTATTCACTAGAGACTGTCAGGTAAATATAAGCAAATATAGGATATAAGTGTAGTATTGAGTTTGTGCTGATGGTTTTGTCAACATTACTATTGCTATACCTTTCCTTTAACTTTAAAAAAATTAATAATAATAATAATAATAATAAAGATTTGTAGCTGGGCACTCAAGGCGCGGAAACAAAGAAAAAACATGAATACAAACAATATACAATGATAGCATAGGAGAAAAAAATTATGTACTGAGATACATGTACCTACAATGCAATTACAAATATACAGACTAATTGAGGATGCTTTTTCCTATACTGATGCTCAAAATGACAGTGACAAGATTGGTGCCGACACCTGCATCACGAACATCAGCTTTTAGACATGAATATTCATACCTCAGTATAATGTCCGACATCATCAGATTGGTATCGGATCTCTGGGTTACTGCATGCCTTTTCATTTCCTCTGTAAAATTAAAAACATTTACATAAAAATACCCATTATATCTGAATGTGCTTAAATATAATATTTCATCCATACTGACCATCATTTGCTTGATAATTTCTTTTGAAAAAATACTGAAAAAGACATCTAACATCAAATGACAAAAGCTTCTTGTTTAGATTAAAAAGTAAAAACTTCCTGAAATGTCCACTGAGCTAAAAAAAAACATGTAATTGCCCTTTATAAAGCAGGTGCATGATTCCTCTAAGGAAACATCATCATATCCACACGGGTCATGTATGGATCAGAGCTGTTATTATGAAGAGAGAGAGAGAGTTGTGACAGCTAAGAAATTTGAATGTTTTCTGTGTATGTTGGTGCATGCAGGCATTGAATCCCAATTGCACACGTGCATTGGAGCGTTAACCATCGATTTTTAGTCAGATTTTGGAACATCTTTTTGTGGGTGAACCAACAGCGCCCTCAATCAAGGACCAGATATCCGACATACCTGTATTCCTGATTCTGTACATATACCTGTGCCTCAATCAAGGACCAGATATCCGACATACCCATATTCCTGATTCTGTACATATACCTGTGCCTCAATCAAGGACCAGATATCCGACATACCCATATTCCTGATTCTGTACATATACCTGTGCCTCAATCAAGGACCAGATATCCGACATACCCATATTCCTGATTCTGTACATATACTTGTGCCTCAATCAAGGACCAGATATCCGACATACCTGTATTCTTGATTCTGTACATATACCTGTGCCGTCATCTGTTGTAACTCATTGCGTATCTGAGCCACTCTTGCCTTAGCATTGGCAACCTCCACTTTAAGAAGATCAGGATCATAGCGAGTACTACTGGTTGAGCTATTCGAGTTCACTGAAACAATGAACCACAAATTGAAATTTTTTATATATTTCTTCAATTATTTATAAAGGTATGCCTGGTATGGGCATAGCATTAACCCTAACCCCCTAGGTATTCTGGCTAGGAACCTTCCTGAACCCTAACCCCCTATAGGTATTCTAGTTAGGAACCTTCTTTAACCCTAACCCCCTAGGTAGTCTGGCTAGGAACCTTCCTGAATCCTCCAAAATCCATCAGTGCACTTTGAGAAATATGCCCTTATCTTTAAAATGCACCATGCATTTTCGTTGATCCCAAAAAGTGCCCCTTGGAGGATTTTTGCAGGATTTAGGGTTAATTTGTTACAAGTTTGAAGATCTTTGCAGATTTCATTAATAAAAATTTTTAATTGATTTAATTTTGCCCTACACCGACATGTGTATAACACTGCATACTCAGTGATTTCCGAGTGTCTGTCAAAAAACTTCACAGGCGACTCGGGCGGGATTCGAACCCACGACCTCCTGCTTACTAGTGCAGACGTCTTAACCAGGTTGCGTTAATTTAAAAAAAAGTTTATCTCCATCCAGGGATGAGTCTGGCTGCCAAGGATTTTTGAAATTAATATATAAATGGGTCATTCCACCAGGTTGTGTTAAGCTTTGTGACATTGTGTCACTTGTTACATACGTGCAGGTAGATGTACCATTCATTATCCTTATTAGGAGTGCACATTCTTGGGTCATTCCACCAGGTTGGGGGCAAGCTTTGTGACATGACGTCCTTGTTACGTAGGTAGATGTACCATTCATTATCCTTATTATGAGTGCACATTCTTGGGTCATTCCACCAGGTTGGGGCAAGCTTTGTGACATGGTGTCCTTGTTACGTAGGTAGATGTACCATTCATTATCCTTATTATGAGTGCACATTCTTGGGTCATTCCACCAGGTTGGGGCAAGCTTTGTGACATGGTGTCCTTGTTACGTAGGTAGATGTACCATTCATTATCCTTATTATGAGTGCACATTCTTGGGTCATTCCACCAGGTTGGGGCAAGCTTTGTGACATGGTGTCCTTGTTACGTAGGTAGATGTACCATTCATTATCCTTATTATGAGTGCACATTCTTGGGTCATTCCACCAGGTTGGGGCAAGCTTTGGGACATGGTGTCCTTGTTACGTAGGTAGATGTACCATTCATTATCCTTATTATGAGGGCACATTCTCAGTTGTCCTTCAAATTAGAATGAAATCAATCTCTGTGCCTTGAATAGGAAATTACAATAATGTTAATTAGGAGTCAAGATAGACTGTACATTTACCTACGTAACAAGGGATACCCATCACAAAGCTTTGCCCAACCTGGTGGAATGACCCAAATCTAAAAATTACAGAATTCAGCCAATTCATTGAAAAGACTCATCCCTGTCTGTCATTCTTGTATCCATTATTTAAAACTCACACCAACAATGTTTCAATTGAATCTGCCTTACAGGGGGGTGATTGGGCAGTTTTGAAAAATCCACGGAGGGGTATTGGGGGCCACTGTTGTGAACAGCGCTGGGGTGAAATCTATAGTTCTGAACATTTGCTTTGCTTTCCTTTATTGCTTAAATCTTTAAAATCCGGAGGATCACAACAATGCGATTTGTAAAAATCCGGAAATCCAGAAAAATCCGGACAAATTACACCCCTGGCCTTAACAAAAACGTAAACACCAATAAGCACTTTGTTAAGATAATCTGAATAATTACCCATTTCTTTTTTCGCATATATGGGGGTTCAGAAGCGATTATTAGCAATTTAGGCAAACAAACTTTGACACAATCGATTGTCAGAATGACACTGATTAGGAGAGATAGAGTGAGTTTGTGTTACTTACGACTAGTCCTTGATTGCCAACCACTTAGTGCATCATTCAAGTGTTGAACCTGTCGTTAATAATTAAAACAGATTTCAATCAAACATTCCTACAAATATGCAGAATAAACAGTATCTCCAAATTGTAAATGCACTTGTATGTCAATAGGCCAATACAAACCAGAAATACACTGCTATTCTGTGACAATCATTCTCTCGTTCATCTCTTTACTTTTCATGACTTTTTCACCCACTCTATGATTCTGTTCTCTAACTCTTTGCATGTCTAAGTTTTAACCATCCTAAATAGACCATGTGCAATCTACATATTTCTTCAATACCCTCTCCTCTTTTAGTGTGTGTTTTTACATGCATTTTCTTTTTTACAGATCTATTTCAGAGATTTGTACAGATATTTTCATTTGTTGACGCCATTCAACTGGCCCAATCACATATAATGTTCCATTTACAAATACACTTTGCTGCCCAAATATGCTAACTTAAAGGGGCAGTATCATCACGATCAGAGCAGACTTTTGACAGGGCATGGAATTGGCATCCTAGTTAGATGACCACAGTGACTGAAAAATACTGGAAAAATACAACAGCAACGGTAATATGACCTCATCATGTGTGGTATTATGTTCAGTCACTCAGTTATTCTCAATTTAGCGCTCCAATTCCATGCCCTGTTGATCGTGATGATATTGTCCCTTTACTAAACTTTCTACTGCTACAATCAGGGCTACAAGACAGGATTGGGCTGGAAGTGATACATTTTGTAAGAAAACAATCTGAAAAATAGAACAAAAAATAAATAAAAAGCAATTTGGCAAGGGGAAAAAAAATGGATATTCAATTTAATCTGCAAGCAGTACATATATACTCTTTTATTACTTTGAAATTGTTATGTTATTTTTGTAGTTTCTGTTCTGTTCTTGTAAAGGCTGAAAATAAATAAATAAATAAATAAATAAATAAATAAAGTACCTAGGCTCTGCTGCATTGCACCCACTTAAATATTATACAAAAATCTGAAGGACCAATTAAACAATCAGTGTAATTTTTGAAACAACCCATTCAGGCCACTCCAAAGCCATTAGCTGTTGCCAGTGGCCTCCTATGGTTACCCTTCTGTGTACTGTCACACCACTGAGATTGCAGGGTAAGGTGGTCTCCCATTGATACATTGCAGGCCATACTATAACACTCACTAGCTAAAAGTATTGCAACATGCTCAAAATAGCACTTTACAAGTAACAGGTGAGATGATCATTTAATCCGATTTCATCGATCGTGTATTACATAATTTCCGAGCAAGAACAGTAAAAAAGAACATGGACTTCAAAACACAGGCACTTTCAAGAAGTCTTAAGTAGTGTAAATAAAACAAAATAAATTACTGTAACACAGTTCTCCAAACTGAACTTTGGGGATGTTGCAATACTTATGGACAGTGAGTGTATGTTCAAACATTTACAGTGACCTTGGGTGGCACACATTGTTGATTTTGTAAGATTACTTGGAAAGGACAGCAGGCTTGTACATGTATGTACTGAAGGTTGCTAAAGAACAGAATTTTGTGGATCTGAGTGGCCTCCATGTGTAGGAGGGTTAATTAATTAAGGATCAATAATGTGTTGTAAACTGAACCTCATTTTCAGCCAGTTGCAGTCGCTGTTGTTTGACGTTACATATTTCCTGTTTGGCCAAGGTATCGTCAGCATCTGTCTGCTGAAGATAATCACGCAACATCATCTCTTGCTCTTGGTGCCATTGCACACGAGGATCTTCTATCTGATTGGTTTCTATGGCAACAAGAAAATCGTCGGCAACAGTTACATCATAACCAAGCAAATATGTGTACACAAGTAATGCAGCTCACTTTGTAATAACATAATCCCGACTCATAGGAAGAGGAATATTTATATTGATTGTTTTGTAAAAACCATGGTAACAGACAAAATCTCAATACAGTTTACACAGTATATCTTTTAAAAAAATATCCTTCAACTAGAGAAAATTCAGAGAGGGAACAATCAATACAAAATCGTGAAAGACAGTAAACATAATTCTTCAATGATGATAATAATTACATGTGTATGGCAGTTCAATCTCCTTAACTTGAATGCTGCTACACTTGGAATTGGACAATAAATATATGCATCACCTTTCTTATATTTTACATGTGACCTGTCACCACAAAATGAGCTTCAAGTTGGAAATTTAAACAATTGATTTATTGGTGTTTCTGGATTCAGTAGAACAAGAGCTTTCCAATGATATATAACACTTGGGGTTACAGCGATTCCCCCAGACCACCAGAGGGGGATTTGCGGCTTTGTTTCCGTCTTTGTTTCAAGTTGTTTGTCAGAACACGATAAAAGCTACATGTACCAATGAAATTGGCCTGAAATTGAGGTTTTTAATTGTCTGATCGAACTGAAAAATGGGAATATTCGATATAAGGAGATTTACAAATTGCAAATATAATAACAAAACAAAAATGAGACCTCCCCTCCGATTTTTCGCTGTACTGTGAAATGGTATAGTGCGACTTCACGCTCATTTCGTTGTAACAGGTCACATATGTTTGTAGGTTTAAATAAGCGGGATTAACAGTTTCACACAGGCTTTCCAATAGAGTTCACAGACATTCAAGGCGTTAGCCAGGATTTAGAAATAGGGTGTCCAAATTTGCTGGACATTTCAAAACAGGGTGTCCAAATTGTGTCACTTACAATACGTTTACATGTAAATGACAGATGAAATAGGCTGTCCAAAATTGAAACAGGATGTCCATAAGACACCACTCTGACTAATGCGGTGCACAGAATGTTACATGTTGGAAGTATAATCTAAGGAGGTTTGCAGCAGTACTATGTAAATTCCCTAACAAGTTTTAAATTTGTAGTTTGACAAGTAGATCACAGCAATATTTTAAATAGTTCACAAGTGAAAAAGTCAAATAAATATAACAATATAACAATATAACAAGTGACAATCCCCAAATAAAATTAGATTTCTTTGTAAAATATATATATATATATAATTAATATTAAATTGCTTTGAATATCTGGAAATGAATGAATTGGAGTAAAATCTATAAGTATGATCGGACTTACGGTTGATGTGATCTATGTAATAGACACCTAAGACTGGATCATATGCTTCCTCCCAACCAAACGGTAACTCTGTAATAAAAAAAAGAAAGAAAAATCTTTCAATTATATACAAAGTTAGAACAAAGGTTGCTGAAAAAAAACTGCATTGTCTGGATCTGATGTTTTTCATCATTGAAACATTGTGAACATCCTTTACAATTATTGACACAAAATTATTATACAAGGAGTAATCTTAGGAATTTCATTAACATGTCAGTGTAAAATCCTCTATTTTTACCAAAAACAATTCAACCTCAAAAAATGATTTTTTATTAATCATTACCTAAACGTTCTATTCCAAAATTGTTATCTTTTTTCCCGCTAAATATAACGCAATTAACAGCAGGGCTTGTTGGATTTTGATGGACTTGGCACTGTATAGCCCTGACAGGGATAGTTTGAGGCCGCGTGTCCCAATTCCAGCTACATGTAAGTCCAACAGATGGGTGGTAGTGTTTGTGCATGGTGTTGGATTTTGGCGGACTCCGGAAGGTTCTTAGCCAAAATAGCTGTGGGGTTAGGGTTAAGTTGAATGATTAGTAGAAGCCAATGTTGAATAATTACCATCTCCAGAGCAGTCTGCAAATGTCTGTGGCTTGGTTAACCTGGTGATTCAAACACAAATAACATCATTGTATTCGAATTGAAAAGAAGATTTCAATACATTTCAAAATTCAGGATACAAAAGTAATCTTACAAAAAATACACATTTCATTACCAATAATACAATCTGAAGAAAAAAGTGCTGGTTCTGTCAGTACAGCACAAAACTAGGATTGAATTAGAATTGAAAATCTAAGAATGATGAAACACAATTTGTTTTTTAAATCCATACAAATAACTTTTTTAAAGAGAAATCTATGAAGGGAATCGTGGCGTAACGGCTGATATCCTTTCTATCACTTAAATGAATAACCCTGTCAATGTATGGAGAATGACAAAAGTTAGTCAGAACTTTTCAGGTGTAACAAGTGAGATAACCGCTCGTGTGGAAACAGCCAAATTCCGCCACTATTCAAACGGCCCACTTTGTGAATTTTGTTTTACAAAAGACTTTGTAAGAGTACAAATATTTGTTGTAATGGTACAAATATTTGGCGTTATTCTTAGAAAATTAACAAAGAGTTACTTCTTAAATAGGCCTGTTTCACTTCAGTAACAATAACACAGTTCAGCATATATGGATGTGTAACCATAAAACACATGAGAAAAACCACTGGCTTAAAAATTGTACGTAAACTTAAATTTTAAAGTTACATTTACAAATCAAGTCACTATTCAAGTCTTTTATTTATCAATATGCTATACTTCATACAAATGTTACTTGAAGTTAGTGAACAATAATATTTTACAATTTTATAGTTTTGATGAAATTCTTGCGTCGGGTGATAAACAATTGATTTTAATTTTTACCCTACACCGATGTGTGTATAGCACTGTATACTCAGTGCTTTCCGAGTGTCTGTGATTCTAGCCAGCCAATCGACATCGGGCAAGCTCGGTGGTCGAGAGGTTAAGATGTCTGCACTATTAACACTAACCCATTGGGTATTTTTACTAGAAAGTATCCTGAATCCACCAAAATCCACCATTTTTGTCACACACAAAATGCTGGTGTCCTGAATCCATCAGAATCCGCCAGTGTAGATATTGGACATATCCTGAATCCGCCAAAATCCACCACTAAATTTCTGGCGGATTTTGGCGGATTCAGGATACCATGCTCACATGAAAATTTGTATAGTATGTTGCTGCATAGAATCCATCAAAATCTAACACATACAAGTGTTGGCTGTACATGTACAGTACATGTAACTATAATCCATCAAAATACATCAACCAACATGACCAAGCAGTTAAAAACTATTGAAATCCTGAATCCATCAAAGTCCGCCATATGCTCAATGTGGAGATATCCTGAATCCGCCGAAATCCTCCAAAACAGGGGGATGGATTTTGATGGATTCAGGGTGGTTAGGGTTAAGCAGGAGGTCGTGGGTTCGAATCCCACCCGAGTCGCCTGTGAAGTTTTCCACAGACACTCGGAAAGCACTGAGTATACTGTTTTCCACAGACACTCGGAAAGCACTGAGTATACAGTGCTATACACACGTCAATATTTTACAAGATTTAAATTTTACCTTGCACACAGCTGAATACAATAAATATAGCATATAATCATATAAACTCTAGTGTGACATTGGAATGTTTGCTATGATAAATGGTATAATGGCACTGATTCTAATCTCACAAAGTATACATACCAATGAATCTACAATATCCCCTCTGGAAATGCAATCAAATATTTTATAATAATCCAGATTGAAAGGTTGGCAGACAAGTCCTGGTGGTTTCCCAGAATATTACATTCCTCTAAGGATTTCTACAACTGTGATCTTGATTACAACATGCAGTATATACCTGTAATGGATCTTTATGTTATTAAGATTGATTCCCACAAGCAAAGCTATGGACAGTTATAGTCAATACGCCTTCCGAAATCTCATTCTTTTGTACATTCCAAAAATTGTTTCTCATAAAGCTCTTCCCCTTTTGTCAGTCAAAACATGAGGGCAATCTGTAGTGTATTTATGCCAAACTTTTCTGGCCAAATCAGAGGGAAAAAAATGCCAAACAATACCCTTCTATTCATAATCCTTGGTTGTCTGAATAATATGGTTGACTGATTTGTTACTTTCAAGTACATAGGACCATTGGAATGTAGCCTTTGGGCGCAAGTCCCTTGTATTCAGTTATGGGAGCAACAGGAATGAATACCACGATAAAAGAGTCTTTATGTGTTATGTGTGTATAAACAGCAAATCTTTCAACTGGCGGGAAAGTTCACCTGAAAACTTCAATTTTGTCAAAGACAATTTTATTGGAACTTCCATGAAGGAAGGATAGTACATGTATAACATAATGCATCATGACGAAGATCAAGAATTAGGTTCAGAAAACCACCTTGTCAGTGTTGGCTTAGTTGGTCCTTAAGAGAAAACTGTGAAAGGACATTCATAAGTTTTTTTTCCCACAGACACTCGGAAAGCACTGAGTATACAGTGCTATACTCACGTCGGTGTAGGGCCAAATTAAATCAATTCATAATTGCAGATAAAAATACAATTAAGGGCAGCAGATCCAATGCACAACCAATAGGAACAGATTTACTCGGTACTGATATGTGATAAAGCATCCTCGGATTATTCTAGGACAATTCAAGTATGTTTTTCTTGATAATGTGGGAACCTATTGAGCCTAATACAATACAACCAGGAGTGTGATTGGGCAGCTTTGAAAAATCCACGTAAATTTTGCTAGGGGTATTGGGGCCTCTGTTGTGAGCAGCGCTGGGGTGAAATCTATAGTTCTGAGCGTTTGCTTTGCTTTCCTTTATTGCTTAAATCTTTAAAATCCGGAGGATCACAACATTGCGATTTGTAAAAATCCGAAAATCCAGAAAAATTCCAGAAAATTTTTGACAAATCACACGCCTGCTATTACATTCTACATACATGTAGCTTCCATTCACATCTTATTTTCAGGTGAAGGAAGTCTTCATTTACAATCAGTGTCAAATTCTGAATTGAGGTTTAACCAGTTCGCGTCGGGAATAACAAAGTTTTTCTGGGCCCCTGTACGGGTTTCTTTTCCCCACACACACGTTAATGGAAGCTTCCACAGCGCGTGGCCACGTCTTCCGAGCATGTCACCGTACACGTGTGGCTCAACCGAGCATGCATACAAATATTCCGGAGTTTCCTATGGCGTGTTTAGATCTGCGGTGGGAAAAAAAATTGCGTGTATACACGGCCTCCGACATAAACTGGTTAAACTTTGATGTTTTGGCATTACCCTTAGGCTTCACCCATCTAATCTTTAAATTACAGCAAATAATTGTAAAAAGCCAGAGTTTCGCTCCAATTCTGTCTCAATCTCCCAGTGGGAGGTACAAGAAAGAGCTCCAACACACACTCATGAGCGTCTTGCTGAATATTTTACCCCTGATGAATTCAGCACAACACAAAAATGCCTACATACAGACATCTGAAGGCCATGCCATCAACCAAGGAGAGACAAAAAAAACACACATCATGGTCACCATCTCAAGAAGTAGCAATGTCTGGTCTGTGTTCAAACATGACATGTTACCATTAGTGATGATGACCAGATTAATAGAAGGGACTGTGATGTGACTGAGGGGTAAATTGAGGGGGCTGAAATCAGAAACAAGGTGCTAGACTTGGGCGATTTTTCGATAAAACCGAGTAGTCACGTTTTTTTAAAAAACCAACACCGAACCGAGGGATTTTTATTAAACTGAAATACCGCCAAATTCGGTTTTCAAAAAAAACAACGCAGTTTTATAAAATCATCTGTTTTTTGAGCCCCAGAGTGGGGCAATTTATTTGCCGACGCTAGAATAATGAAAAATTATGGCCCAGTGGAATAAGATTTGTAAATATGAAGTAAAAACCAACTAGGATTTAGTACAGTCTTTATGATTGTGACTAGCCCGCTCTACTATTTTTAAAGGCGTTTTAACCCTTCCGTCGCCATTTTAACTGCCATTTGGCTAGGTCAGCGGACTAACGTAACAGGTCAAACTTTGGTTTATGTTTCATAACAAAAATATAGAAATTTTTTATTCATACAAATTAATAAGCCACAGTGGAATAAATAATAGATGATTTGTGAAAAAACATCAGTAACATGTTATTTAAAGAATTTTTAATTATTTTTCTTTTCTTCAAAAAACAAATCACGGTAAAACCGAAAACTGCATTTTTTTTCCCAGCGGTAAACCGGCTAGCCAAAAATGGAAAACCGCTCAAGCCTACAGGGTGCTCAGATCAGATTAAAGATCCCATCTCTGACCAGATGGGGATTGTTGATCAAGGTATGTGTCTATGGTTAGATCCCAAAAGGTATAAGTGGTTAAGCCATGGTTAAACTAAGGTGTCTGTGGTCAGATGAAGGTATCCCTGGTCAGACCAAGGGGGTATGTAGGCTGACCAAGGGGGTATGTAGGCAGACCAAGGGGGTATGTGGTCAGACCAAGGGGTCTATAGTAAGTCCATTGGGCTTGATCAGATCATCACTGAGAAGCTGAAGGATCAGACAGAGAGGTCGTCTGATCAGATCAACAGGCACATACATGTATGTGTATGGAAAAATCAGCTTCAGATAAAGACATCTTTCATCAGAGTCTAAAATCAAACAAAAAATGACCAGCCATTTCAGCCATTTCTGATTTAAATCCAGTGTAATATCTAGGTGAAATATCTTAAAATGCATCCATACATGTACTTTATTACATTCTAAGAATCAAGAAGTATCAGAAACCTGCCTGTGAAAGTGTTGTTGTATTTTGATTGTGTTGTAAACGAATCAAAGTGTAAAAATGCTTAAGTCATTCTTATGTGGGATTCTTGTCTCGTGAAGGTGAAAACTCAGTTTGGAAATTAAAAAAAAAAAAAATGACAGCGCCTAAGATCAACTTAACACTGAGATACTTTTATGTAAAGCTGTGATTACTAATATAATGTGGCTTAACCAGTTCGCTTCGGATGCCGTGTATACACGCAATTTTTTTTTGTACAGCGGATCGGAGAGCGTCTAAACACGCATTTCGATTTTTGTGTGTGTCACCGGGAGACTTGTCAACATGCCACACGTGGCGTGCCGTCGTGGCGGCTGACGTGCATGTACACGCAATCGTTTCTTGGAGTCCATGGGGTCACGGTTCGGTGGCCCCGGACAAAATGCACTGCAAATACTGAACGAGTTCACTCTTTTTGTTGATTTTTGCCTAATCCCTTTATCCAAGACCTGTTCCTTTGACGTACCAGCCAAGCATTTGTAAAGACGGATTTATATCCATTGTTTACGAGGCATTCGATGTCTCTCCAGGTATGCCGTCTTTTCGACCGGGCGCTGGTCGCTAATAGGCCGTTGCATCGGAGCTTGCCAACGGTCTAATTGTGCTGAACAAACACAACCGTAATTAAAAAACTAGCCATTTAATTCTCGAAATGTCAATGAGTAAAGGTGCTTATTTGGTTGTCCGAACTTAGTTTCATTGACAACAAAAATTATTAATGGCTAGAAATTTTTTCAGATTTTTCACTGAAAATAAACCCGCACAGGGGACCAGAAAAAAATAAATATTCCCGACGTCAACTGGTTAAGAAATGTAGCGCCTGTGTTTTTTTAAAGCTATTTTACCTTCAATTTCCGACAATTTTCTTTTTCATAGTATCTTTGTCATACAAAACCATTCGAATGATACAGAATAATCAATCAACAATAACAATACAATGAAATAGGCTGAAACCTTTAGAGGTTGTTTTTAACCCTAACCCTCCTAAATCCTCTATAATCCTCCGGAGGATTTGGAGGATTTGGAGGATTTGGAGGATTTGGGAGGAATGAGGCACATTCGAAAATCACCAATTGGAGGATTTTGGAGGATTATGGAGGATTGAGGAGGGTCGTGCATTTGATAGTGGAGGATTATGGAGGATTGAGGAAGCATGGTTCAATAAGATCCTGGAGGATTGTGGAGGATTGAGGGCATAATGGAAATTTACTTTGGATGAATGTGGAGGATTGTGGAGGATTTGGAGGATTTTGGAGGAATGAGGCACATTTGAAAATCACCAATTGGAGGATTATGGAGGATTGAGGAGGGTCATGCATTTGATAGTGGAGGATTATGAAGGATTGAGGCAGTGAGCTTCATGCATAAACTCAAGTTGGAGGATTATGAAGGATTGAGGCAGTGAGTTTCATGCACAAACACATTTCGGAGGATTATGAAGGATTGAGGAAGGTACCTGGTAATTAAGGCTAGGGAGTTAGGGTTAATATACTACTCAAAACAATTTAGGGAACACCGGAATAATCTCAGTTAAAGCAAGATCATTTATTTCAGATAAACATGTTTCACAGAATTGATGAGAAACAACTGCACAATGAAACAGATGATAAAGGATGCATGTAGTGATTACACATTTCATGACATGACTACTGAAAGAGAGAGGGGGTTGCAAATGAAAATCCCGGAACATTTCAAACCTATTTGATGTTAAAAATCCGGTGTTCCCTAAATTGTTTTGAGTAGTATATTTGATTCTTATAAAGAATGAATGATATATTTACAAACAATTTTACCAAAATCGTACAATGGTGATATTTTGTTATTTTACTGACGATTTCCCATCGGAACAGTCACTATAAGCCAGGAAACCAATGCTTTGAGTTCAAATATTTTTTTTTAAATAGCTGTTGGAAGCTTGGTTTACCAGTAAAAAAAAGTGCCCAAATTAAATTATGACAAGACCCACAATAATTTCATTTTGGGTATACTGTGAACTAGACTTCTCATAATTATTTTGAGAAATTTGTTTTCCTTTCCTTAACCCTTACTCCCTAGTCGTTTTGGCTAGGAATCATCCCAAATCCTCCAAAATCCATCAACATGCAGTAAAAAGTTACCCCAATTGTTGGACTTTGATGGAATTGGTACAGTAGCAAATGCAAAGCATCCATGGCTTAGCTATACACAGTCCTGAATCCAACAAAAGCAGCCAGTGGAGTTTGATGGATTTGGTACACATGGCTACATGCTCTATTTGCTGGGCTAAACTGTGGAGTACTGGATCCATTAGAATCAAGCAAAACTAGGGGTGGATTTTGATAGACTTAGGGTAGTTAGGGTTAAACCACTGAGATTAACTCAGTGACTGAAAATAATACCCCACATGATAAGGTCATATTACCATTGCTGGCTCTGCATAAATGAGGCAGTAATTTTCAGTCACGACTCGCATGTTTATCTTAAACTAGGACACCGATTCCATGCCCTGTTGAAAGTCTGTTCTATTTGTGACGATATTTTCCCTTTAAGATTAGGTACATATTAACAGAAATATAAATAAGTAAATTGTCAAATTTGTATAAAACTTAATTGAATATGATGGTGTCAGTCTCCTCTAGAAATAATTTTGTCTGAGGTGTTGTCATCATAGGAGTAATCATACAGAAGCTATTTGGCCAACATTTATTGTTGTACCTTCCCTTTAACATCTTACAACAAAGATATTTCAAATATTTCAGTTATGTTAGTTTAAATGTCTTTCCAAACGGTGTATGTTGCATTCCTTGACATGCACACATACGGTACATGTATTAAGGCTACCACATCTAAGAAGAGACAGTTTACATACAATGTTTTTTTTTTTTTAAGTACAAATGTCCTTATAAATGCACAAAATTGTTTACGGGGTACCCCCTTCTAGATCTTCCATTCCCCTTTTTAACTCACGGAGGGGGTGTGACACTGCTGTGGATGCAAGTGTCTCATTATCCCCTTAAACCATTTTAACCCTCCTACTTCTGGTACCTTTTTCATACAAGTTGATGCACCATTTGAAACCATTCGCTTTTGTGGTTTTGAATGATGAAATAACTGTGTACAGTATTGATTCCCCCAAATGGTTTTGAATGGTAGGTCAGCTAATACAAAACCTTGTTTGGATCTTTCCAAATGGTAGTACAGCTAATACAAAAACCTTGTTTGGATACTTCTACGTGGTGAATCAATGGACTCTCTATGCATTTGAATGGATTTGAATGGTAGTAAAGCTTGCTACCAACACTGTTCAAATGGTATCACCATGTGTGTACAAAACCAATGGGCATTTTGGTAAGTGGAAATTTTGAATGGTTTCAAATGGTCAAACAGTAGGAGGGATAATATAGGTAATATTGTGCAAAATTGCTTCTTCCAAGTTCTAAAAGTATCCTTATATTATAATATACAATCTTTAGGTTATTACATTATAATATAACAACCAGCCTTTGAATGCTCCAGCTTAGTGGAGCGCCATGGTCGAGCGGTTTAGTGCATTGGATTTGTGTTCTGATGGCTGAGTCGTCAGAATGTGGGTTTGTATCCCAACCGCGACAGTGGTACTTGTGTCCTTGAGCAAGACACTTTACCATAATTGCTTTTCTCCACCCAGGGGTAAATAATAATAATAATAATAATAATAATGTATGGACTTATATAGCGCACATATCCACCAACTGAGTGGTGCTCAAGGCGCATTATATTAGTACCCCTGCTCATAAGGCTCATAAGGCTCATAAATCATTCCTGAAACCATCTCAGCTCCCTGGAGAGTATACAGCTCAATTGCTGCCATTACAGCGCATATAGGGCTAATCAACCAACTCTGCCCTCACACGTACCCATTTAACCCCTGGGTGGAGAGAAGCAATTATGGTTTTATGTCTTGCTCAATGACACAAGTGTCACGGCCGGGATTCGAACCCACACTCTGCTGCTAACACCAGAACTTGAGTCCGGTAAGCTAGACCGCTCGGCCACGACACTGCACCTTTATGGGTACCTGTGAGGGCAGAGTTGGTTGTTGTGTTTGATTAGCCCTATATGCGCTGTAATGGCAGCAATTGAGCTGTATACTATTATTATTATTATTATTACGTTGTGTGGCGAAATCAAGAAAATAATGAAAATGCAATCACATTTTTTTTTACAATGATTAGGGAAATTGCTTTACTAATTTTACTAAAATAATAGCTCCTCAGACAGAAAGATTACAAGGGATGTTAGTGTTTGATACCATTATCAACTTTACACCAAGTCAGTTTCATTTTGAGATCACCAATAGCGTACAGGCACTTTAACCACCTAGGTATTCTGGCTAGGAACCTTCCTGAATCCTCCAAAATCCTCCAGTGCACTTTTGGAAACATGCCTGTATCTTCAAAATGCACCATGCATTTTCGTTGATCTTTCATATTCAGCACTTATGGCCTGTACTTCTTGCCAGGTAGTAATTTTGCCCCATTTGAAGAGGTGAAAGTACCAGTTTCCAACAGTGCTGAATTTTTCAAAAAAAGTGCCCCTTGGAGGATTTTGGAGGATATGGGGTGGTTAGGGTTAAGTCATCTTATAACACAGTGTGTCTTCTTGAAACAGACAAGAATCTCTGGAGGCTGGATCCATGAGATTTACTGGTTACGTCAATGGACTATCTACACATACATGATATGGTAGTACCGTAATGCCATTCTATACAATACATTCCTGCAGTCTCTGTCACACTGTTTATGTTTGGCTCAATGATCCTGAAGACCTGAGTGGATGTTGCCTTCATACGTTTGATTGTAAGTAATGTTTACTAAGAAAACCAAACTTATTTATCAAAGGTGAACATTTTTGTTCAAGTGTTCAAATGAATAATTAAACACAAACTATGACACAAGTTATCATTATCTTTATAAGTCATAAATACCTTTTTGAATAAACGTAGAAATGTTATGCTGGGCACTGCAATGCAATGCATTTTTTATTCTTTACAATTCAAGCTTTAGTAATTTATTTCATTGTTAGAAGTATTGTATTAACCCTCCTACTATAGCTGAACTTTAGTGGGAAGTTGCTATAGTGGTCAAAACCAGTCGTCTGTCTGTTTTGACTGTTGACCCAAATGTGCACACGGGAATTTTTGACTGGTTTTTACTGTCATTTTGACCACCCCTCAACAATACAAGAGAATGCTTTTACCAGTCAAAAACGGTCGACTCATTTTGACCAGTAAATGTACTTACTACATGTAAATTTTGACAGCGTTTGACTTTTAGTGCACTAGATCTACCTTGGCAAGTATATCAACATTTTGACTGATTTTGACCCTTGCAGACATAGGAGGGTTAACCCTCCTATGTCTGCAAGGGTTAAAATCAGTCAAAATGTTGATATGATATACATGTACTTGCCAAGGTATATCTAAGGCACTTAAAAGCCAAACACTGTCAAACCTGAAGTGTATTAAGTACAATTATAATTACCCCTGTGTACACATTTGCATCACAAGTGAAAACAGGCAGTTGACTGATTTTGACCACTATATAGCTACTTGCCACTAAAGTGCAGCTATAGTAGGAGGGTTAACCAGGGCCAGGAACTTAAGCTTCCTCTACTCCCTCAAGGTTTTGAGTGCTTGGTTTTATTTGTATTAATTTGTTTATTATTTTTATAGCCCCCAAAACAAGGTCAATGAATTTTGGCCATGATTGTGACAAATTTAAAACAAAATAAATGTTAGACACAATAGACACAGCATTTTCAAAATACAGGTTCCCAATGGTGAATTTCCAAGCTTACTTTTTCAATCATAATAATTAAGGTTTATTTTATGAAAAGGGTTTACTTTTTATTAACAATATTAGACAAAAAGTACTGGTATTAACACACAAAAAATGCACTACATTTATTAGTCAGGTAGAATGTCGTATCCAACTGCCACTTTTTCTCATTCAATATGACTAATAATGTAATCTTACCTCCCCAGTAAAGTGGAGATCATATGGATGATGATGGACATATACTTCAAATTATTCCAGGATATTTATTTCATGAAATATTAGGCATTTTTGGTATACGATCTTGTCAACTCCCCCGTTAGTGACCAACATGGTCATTGTACATGCGCAGTGGCAACTATAATAGGATTCTTCTATTTTCTGAAGGGGAGGATTTTTTTAGAAGGGAAATAAAGTACGAAAACCATCATAAAAGTGGATTTTAAAGATAGTTTTTGCTTTCTAATTCTGTACCCCCAAAAATCAATATAATCATTTTTTAACTGGTTGCAAAAACATTTTAAAAACCTTAACCCTAACCATGCTAGGGTAACTTTCTTATCACCCTGCTGAATGCAACAACATGCAACAGTGGTCAATGATCGAGGCCTGCTAGGTGCAACGAAATCCATATGTGGATCTTGTTGCACCTAGCAGTGAAGGGTTCAGTAAATTGGACTGTGGTTTTTCAAGCACAGTGCTGTCTGCAACAACATACAACAAGGGGATTATTTAGCTGCACAAGCTTTGTGCTCCTCTGCTATGGTAATCATCATTGTCTTTTCCCTTTATTTACATGCTCATTACTTTTATGTTTTCTGTTTTTCTTTGCTTCTTTCTGTTTTCTTTATTTACATAAAAGTAACTTTCTTTGTTTCCTTCTTTATTTACATGTTTTCTCTTTTCTACTGTTTACATCAAAAGAAACTTTCTTTATTTCCTTCTTTATTCACATGTTAAATAATGCTAAATGCAACAAGACACAACACAGACTACACAGTCCAGTGCTGAATGCAACAAGATACAACAGATTGAGTCATCAGTACTGGCTGCTGAATGCAACGTCCATCAGAAATTTTACAACTGTTGCATCCTGTTGAATTTAGCATGGTTAGGGTTAAAAAGTGGTGCTTGGATACAACATTTTTTTCCCTCCCTGGTAGTTCACATATGATAAAGGCTACACTATTTCAGATATTATTTCCAGTAACGATTTTATTCACAGCAGAAATATCTGTGTGTTTGGCCTAATGTTACTTGTTAGGTCCTATTTATAACGTAAAATGTAACGTTACGTAAAACTTTGAATAGCAAATCTTCAATTTGGAAAGAATGTCGTATCCGGCCGCCACTTTTTAAGGGCTTTTTTGGAATTTTTTTGCAACCACTAACCAGTTAAAAAATCATTCTATCGATTTTTGGTGGTACAGAAAGCGAAAACTATCTTTAAAATCCACTTTTGTGATGGTTTTCGAACTTGATTTCCCTTCTAAAAAAATCCTCCCCTTCAGAAAATAGAAGGATCCTATTATAGTTGCCACTATGCATGTACGGCTGTGTTGGTCACTAATTGTGGAGTTTACAAGATCAGACTGACATGACTGAGGAAGTCATCGTATACCAAAAATGCCTGATTTTTCATGAAATAAATATCCTGGAATAATTTGAAGTATATGTCCATCATTGTCCATCATCATCTATTATGTTCTCAACCTTACCACAATACCAGGTAGGTAAGATTACATTGGTTATTAGGGCCTATATTTAATGAAAAATAGTGGCGGCTAGATACGACATTCTACCCTTGAATTTTGATTTTCAAAAATGTATGCCTTGTTTCTAGTATTTCACTGTGCGCTACACGTGAAATTGTTTACTTGGTATTTTATAACTTCTTTATCTGTCACCACCAGCAACCATGCCCACTTATTTAATGATTGATGATCAGGTTAACGTTAGAATGAATACCTACCTGTCACGGGGATCAATCCACGATGTCTTTCTCGTGTTGTGGTCAATATAATAACTCTTTCCATCATAATCTCTTGCTTCTTCCCATCCAGCCGGTAATGGCAATTGTCCATTTCGAATTCTTGACATAGCTGCCGACGAAATCAGCCCATGATATGCTGAAAGTTGCAGTCTAATTTTGCCAATGAAGCGTCAACGCTCCGCCACTTTTCACCATGTCTACAGTAGACGCCATTTTGAATATTTTCGGGCAGGATCAACTTTCACAATAATCGATACTCCCGTACTCGATATCTTTAATCGAAATATGTGGAATCGCAGAGCGTAACCTTGCGTTTGCATGCGCTGTGTCGATGTCGAGTAATGAACCAGTTTCTAACATCAGTGTTTCCCTGCCTGCTGGCTGTTTCAGTGTTGATAGCGCAAGATGGATACATATTTTCTAAGTGGCCGTAATAAAGAAATGACATGTGCTAAAAAACATCGGTATCCAGAATCGAGAACAAGAAAGAAAGACAAAGCTTATAATTCATTATGGTTTTTTTTTAGCAATTAGCAATACTTACATGAGAGATGTGGCGAAATTGTTTTAAATAGTGTGAGGTGGTTAAACAGTGAATTGGGCCACCTTAGATTTGAATAGGCACAGGGGGAAACATTGTCTACACTGCTGATGCTGTCAAACTGTTTTTAAAGTGTTATGATTGCATTTGTAAATAAATATCAAATGAGTGAAATGACTTAAAAGAATTAATGTTCGCCCAAGGTGTTTAATTAAAAAATATACTTAGATAGAGAATTAGCTGTTGTAAACTAATTACTAACCTAAAGGAACTGTAGTATAAATGCAAAATAATTTGTTATTGGCCTTACGTTTCGAACCTAGCAGGTTCTTTCTCAAAGGCAAAATGGGACAAAATGGGACACCTGACTGACGAGCTTATGTATACATGTTTATATTTAGTGTCCCATTTTGCCTTTGTGAAAGAACCTGCTAGGTTCGAAACGTAAGGCCATTAACAATTATTCTGCAAAAAATATAATTGTTAAATAAAGTAGCGCCTTAAGTTTAGGGCCTTGGTTCCTAATCGTGGCCTTTTATACTCCCTTCCCCCTCCCCCTCCCCACCCCACCCCACCCCACCCCACCCCACCCCCCACACACAAACAAAAGGGCCCTTCATCCTTAAACAGAGGTCGCCAAATGTGATGTCTATATTTAAACAAATGAATAAATCGGCAAAATACTTGAGCCGAGGGATATTTCATGTGGTGACTCTGAGGGCGCCCCACATATTTAACGGTCTCCCAAGCATGATTTATTGCTCTTTTTCAAGCCACACGCACAATTCGGCGCTCTTTCGGCGAGTAGGCGCACCAGGTCCGCTGAAGCACTAAATAAAAAAAATTCAAAAACTGTAAATTACTTGTGTCTGTGTTTTTTTTAGTCCTACTTTGTTGTTTCCATTTGTTATTGCACAATGTTACTCATTTTGCAAGCATGGGTTTCAGACTGTCAATCATGGATATTTTCAATAAAAACAAATATCCTATACCTTGTAGCATGAGCGTATGGCCCTGTAATAATTGAGTGTACGACATCAGAAGACACCACGTGATGTTAATTTAACACTCTTATTTCCATAATTTCACAGCGCCCTCTACTGAGCAGTAGCAGGCTAGAGAAGTAGTGTTGTCAAATGAGGTCAACGTAAAATCTTATCTTCTAATTAGATGAATGACTGGCTAATTATTTGGTTTTCCTTGGCCTATACTACACTATATACACGAGCTTCTGGATAACAAAATTTTAATTGTTATTATTGTGTAATCACGGTAATTACCAATGTTGTCGGCCAACCTCCCTTTAAATAAAAATGAATTTGATGGAGTTTTTGCGTCAGTATTAAAAAGATGAAAACGTCGTAACTCCCAATGTGACTGATATTGGTTTTGATCATCAAACATGTTCTGCATTGTGCCTCCCCTTAATTTATTTCCGTCAGCCCCCGCCCCTCCCTTTTTTGGCCTTCCTGTATCCGTCCAAGCCATGGTGGCTCATTATTATCACTAAACTCAATCGCTGAGCAACGTCCAATGGAAAATAAAAACTGTTCAAAATGACTACACAAACAGGCTTGTAAATAAATGTGATCATGATCTCGAGTTGGAAAGGTGACGAAAGGTTATAAAAATACTATTTAATAGTACATTTAGCTAGCAAATGCGTGTGTAATGACGACTGAGGGATACTGTACGGGTATCCCGTCACGGTTCCTCCCGCAAATATTCAGCCCCCATCCCAGTTCACACCGGTTCATCCCTGACTTCCATCAAAGATAATTTCAAGTTGTTTACTGTCAGTACTCACAAGCCGAAAAGCAAAAAAATTCCATATTGTATTGCTCCAGTATTTTTCCACTGATATCCAGTAACAACAATTTTTTCTGCATACAAATTTCAGGAAAAACAGTCACTCTGCGTGTTTTGTTGATATAAGGATTTGACCTTAATTAATTGACCTGACAATAAAGGTGTCTCTATTAACGCGATGGGTGTCAAGTCATTGGTTCCGTGGGAAGTTGCCCAAACTATTTGTTTAGATTAAAATGAAAGTGCACCCGTGTTGTGTGATTGACGCCTGGGGAAGCGGTCTTAAGTGTTGGGGAAACTACGAAGGCTTTTAGGGAGATAAATTGGTCTTTTGTCGAGCTCTTTTCCTCATACGTGACCAAGGACCTGACATATTAAAATACAGTTGAGTTCATTGTTTGTATAAACTGACAGTGAGTAGATCATTGTCAATGATTTATATGTTTCCTTTGGCGGGATTTCTTTCTCGTTATATCGTCATCTGAAACTTGAAAACTTACATGCCAACGATGAAAGTATGTTATGACCTTGTAATAACATTACATGGTCAAGACAAAAATTAAACCTTTCACGAAAAAGTTGTATGCATAGTTATTTTGTATTGTCGGAAAAAAGGATTAAAAAATACATCTGACATCTGATACCAGGTGAAGTACTCTTTAGGTGGTTCCCAGCTGGGTAATTAGGCAGAGGGAAGGGGATGCAATTTGGCCCCTTTTGATGGTCGTTCTTCAGATATTTAACTTAAGTACGATCGCCCAGTTCGGAAAAACCGCCCAGGATCCACCCCTATAGGGGAATTTCTCAGCTGGATGAATAGAAAATAACGAAAAACTGTATTTTGAAAGTCAGTGTCAACAGAAAGTTGATGTCATGTCCCTTGGGGAGGGTGGTTGAATAAAATCATCCAGCGCTCACTCTCGGGGTTTAACTAAACATTCCACCGAGAGATTGCACTTTGTAATTGACTTAAATGGAAGAAATAACACAATTATCTGGCCCCCGGGAATACTTTGCAAAGTTCAAGAGTCCTTCTGAAACCAATTCTGACGTCGCTCGTCACACATCAAGTTATCGTTATCATTCGAGCGATCAGCGATTGCTGAAGGATGAACATCTAATTCCCGATTTACAGTCTAGGTGTCAATCCAACACCAATTACAGAAATGTTAAGGAAAGCACTCAAATCACCTGTTTGTATTATTATATTTTCATTTATGTTCGCATGTTTCGTATGTGAAAGAGTCCCGCAACAACCTGCTGCCGGCGATAATGAAGCCATCCCCACCGATGAAATCGGGGAAACGTCGGCTCAGCTCCTCGCGTTCCTCTCCTCTCGGACCACGTTTACACCCATTGATCTAGTTTTCGTTCTTGATGGCACTCAGAGCGTCAAAGAGCACGTATTTGAGCGGTATGTCAAAGTCTTCGTTAGGGATTTCTGTTCCGCGTTTCCACTCGGTTCCAATCTGACAAGGGTTGCTGTCATCTTGTTCGCTAGCTGCCAACGCGTTCGGACGAAGATCAACTTCATCAGCGACAGTGCGCCTTTAGACAACAACGACGACTATTCAATATGCTCTTTGGTAGAATCATTGGAAGATGTTACTTTTAATGGAGGTCCAGGATCATGTTTGGGGAAAGCACTTTTTCAGGCTGAAGAAATTCTTGCTTCTGGAAGACCAGGGGCAGAAAGGTAAAACATCTTCTTTTTATCATAGGCCTAGGTTTTATTGCTGTATTTGAGGTCGGAAAAGGAGTGAATAAGAAAGAATCAGCCTGCCATAGCAACGCCAGATTACATGTTTTCTTTGGAAAAGTGGGAAGACTTGAGTTCATTGTCGGCTGTTCTTACTGAAGATATTTATAGTTTCGTTTTGATTGAATTTGTTTGTCTCATTTCTCAAAATATTCATCAGAAGTATGATTTTACATGCGGTAAATATGCCTTTTTCCAGAAATGAATACTTGATCCCGTTACCAATGAATTATGGCACCCTTTTTAACTACTAGAGCAGGTTTCTGACAACTATTTTATAAAATTTGTTTTCCTTTCTCAAAGGAATTAATCAATTAGGCCTAATGAAAGAAAACAAAAATAATCGTCTAAAAATTGTCGGTAAAAAAAAGCGGGAAAGAGAGATTGAGCTCCATCAGTTTATTAATTTAACAGAAGCCGGCATATAGGGTCTATAAAAAGCCTTTTTCGTGTAAAATTATGAACTTCTACCATTAAAAATAGTAATAATATTTTAGTGGTTTCTATTTTTTCTTCTTCAAGATTGTTGGTTTTGCTTACGGACGGCCGCGCCCGTGGTGCTGAATCCCCGACGGATGTTGCACAGCGCATGCGTCAAGACGGAACGACTATTGCTGTATTTGGGGTCGGAAAAGGAGTGAATAAGAAAGAATTGGTTACCATAGCAACGCCAGATTACATGTTTTATTTGGATAAGTGGGAAGACTTGAGTTCATTGTCGGCTGTTCTTACTGAAGGTATTTATAGTTTCGTTTTGTTTGTTTGTCTCATTCGAACGGGTCCCTGTAATTATAGAAATAAACAATCAGATGTTTAAGCAAATTACAAAAAAATTACAAAAAATAAAAAAATGATTTTATGAAATTATAATAGATATCAGCCAAAAGGCTGAAAGTGAAATACAAAGCAAAACGATTTTCTTAATGCCTTAGAATCATATTGATGTTTAAAACCTTTGGTCTTGTTAAAATAAATTAAAAAAATAATTTAACCGGCCGGGACCGAGGTGCCCTCGCTCTATTTCTTGTAGACAAGAAGCGCACGCCTCCCCCTTTTCACTAATTTGTTTTGGGTTTATCATTTTGGATATATTTGTATATAATTAAAACAAAAATACTACTAATAATACAAATTTAAGAATCGTATAACAACCAATCAGATCCACTGTGGAGGCTCAGCGGCGTCCAAAGCAAGTCTTAGATCCACTTCTTGTCATACCAGAGATAAAATAATTTCGTCAGGAGGCACAGCTAATATGACAAAATCGTTAGTGTTTTTTTTTTCGTTTAATCACTTGCAGACAATGCTATTCCAAATCCACGTGCAGTGGACGTTAACGACAAGCATTGTAAGGGCCTTTGCAGTGGAGTTACCGATGTGTGTTGCGAAGCTCTGGCACGATGCACTTGTCACGTCGACATGGGAAGATTTGGTTGTCTTTGTCCACCAAATTACATTGGTAATGGTCTCAACGGAAATTGCTCATGTAAGTTCATCATCATCTTATTCATCATCTTTAATGCAACATTTTTTGAAAGATTACAAGATCCAAGGCGCCAACATCCGGGTATGATGTCCTGCTAAAACAAACAAAATGTTCAGTTCCGCAATTTGACAGTTCCTGTTTTGTCTCATTTGTATGTTATTGCTGGTAATAATATTTTAAAGCAATAATTAAGGAAATGCGAATGAATTTCAATGGTGCGATTGAAGTTTATATGCGACGGCCATTAAGTGCCTTTTCTCCTTCAGTAAAACCTGCTGCCAGTGTGGTACAAGCATGGAGGTATAAAATAGACCTCCATGGTACAAGGATGTAAAGAAAATTAAGTTGAGTTTTCGGACCTCATCAGATCAGAAGTATGACAAAAGAGGGCGCTATTTTTATAAGGCACCGGCGCAAAGTATTATAACAATCATTTCATTTTGTAAACAAGAACAACGTGGTAAGATGATTGACCATCGCGACTAAGATAAAAAAAAAACACACCTTAGTTTGCCATGGTGTAACCCAACCTTGGCTATGGTAATGTTTTCTATTTGTTAAATATCTGCTCATATACATGGTTTATTAGCTTAATTATGACAACGAGTGGTGGAAATACAAGATTTACCTGCATACTCTTTCGGATACAATTGTACACATTATGTGTCAGGTTGACCAATTACGGTATATTCGTGGCAATGATCGGATTAAAGGAATTTGCGATTAGGCCAAGAGAATGAAAGTCATAGATTTGCGTCCGGGAAATTTCGAAAACACATGAGGCTTTTTTTCATTATTCATTATTCATTATTTCCATTGATCATTAATAACAGCGCAATCACAAGATGTTTCTTCTAATCTGTGTATGTACATGTACGTGCATCATTATTATACGTGCGGGCCGCACACACAGGCATAGGCTCAACAGAGAACGTGTTGTGCATGTGAAGGCGGTACAGTTGCAGGTGCGGATCGGACGGAGTTTACCATACAGTTTTAGCGCGATGCGACCTTTTTTGTGAACGACGTACGCGGGACTAAGACTGTAAGAGAACATGTGCTAATGATTTATAGCGCACATGGTGGAAAGTTGGTAAAAACTTCGTTTTACTGATGTGGATGATTTGGAACTAAATTTGTTTGGTGGAAATACCTTTTTTGTGCAAATAATGATTTTTTGGGCAAATAATGAAACATTTAGGCGGTAGCTTTCGGGACATGCGGGCGGTGGACGCAAATCTATGACTTTCATTCTCATGGCCTTAGAGATGCTCACCCGTCGTGCTTTTCATGAGCTTATAATGTACATGGAACATTTGGGCCAATATTTGAGCCCGATGTGAAATACTGCTGCAGTGCTGGTATGTGGGTGCAATCATAGTCCATAGACATATCCCCATCCTTGGCCCTAGTCCAAATGCTTCTTCCGTTCACAGTCTCCTATTTTTACTATTTTAGAATAAAAATAGGAGACTGTGAACGGAAGAAGCATTTGGACTATAATAATAATAATAATAATAATAATAAAATTCAAATTTCACAAAAATTACCGATCTCACAATAGCCCTTGGCCCTAACCCCACATGTACAAAAAAAGAGGTGATTTTCAACTTTTGATCTGCTAATTATTACATTATTGGCATGAAGTTTGCTATTGTGAGATCGGTAATTTTGGTGAAATTTGAATTTTATTAATATTATTATTATTATTATTTGTTTTTTTTTAATTTAAAAAATGTTTTTAAAATGTCATGAAAGGGAGCTATCCCAGAATAACGGATTTTATACCAAAAGTGTCTGCTTGGGCAAGGTTACCTAATTACTAAGTTTTAGGTTGTAAAATGTAATAATCAAAAGTTGACAAAAAGGGATTAGGGCCAAGGATATGGAGGGAGTCCAGTGTATTGGCCCTAGAATGGGGCTACAATCATTGTCAACCAACCTGACCTAACCACAATTTTCGTTGACTCAATGACTGTCGGACATACTAGCAGACAGTTCAAACACGCCAGTGCTACGTGTCCTTAACAATATGCAGCAAGTATCAACCTGGCTTTAATGCAGAGACTCATCCATAGATTTATTAATTGATTAACCTAACCTTCCCAAATCCTCCAAAATCCTCTTTGCTAAAGTGAAGGATTTTGGAGGATTGAGGTTATTAGGCATACTTGCCTTTCCATGGTAAATGTACATCCATGTTTGTTGTAGTGATTGCAAGGTCAGTGCTTGGGTCAGTGGACACTGTTTATTGCTTCATGCATGCAGGGAGGGTCCCTGGCCATGTACATGTATCACATATTAGAAACACATGTGTGCATGATTTTGGAGGATTCAGGTTATGTGTCATAAGCAAATGGGCCAAGGGAGTTAGGGTTAAAACCATTTTTTTTTTCAAATCCAGACCAGTCTCCTCCAGTATGGCAAAACTGTCCTGATGATATGATCATATCAACTGACCACCGGCGTCCCACTGCCATGGTAACATGGACAATTCCTGAAGTTACTGACCAATCCGGGAGTCAGTTGACCATTACATCTACTACTAAGCCACCTGTGTTGCTGACGGTCGGAACGACTGAAGTAAAGTATAACGTGATTGACGAGAGAGAACTGCAGACTGAGTGCGCATTCAACATTGATGTCATAGGTAGGAGGGGCTTTGTTTGTTACTCCTTATAAAATTCCATCAGTCATGTGGAAGAAAAGGGGCTTTCCCTGTGTTTCTGGAGTTGCAGAAAAATGCACCAAAACGCTTTGAAACATTTGGGAAAAGGTACTATATAAATGACAGTATTATTATTTATTTTCTAAAATTGACTGAGGGACCTTAGCCAGTCTCGCCCACTAACTCCACCCTGAACAATCTAAATTCTCACCCGCAAAAATTCTTGCCCTCTATTTTTTTTACTCCAAGTCTCCTATAAGACCTTTAGAAAAACCTTGACAATAGAAACCAGCCATGCTAAATTGATGTAACCAATCCATCCACACAATGGAAAGGCTTAATTGGCAATTAAAAAGGTCTATGCCCTGTGGGAACACTCTTTTGTCAAAGGATTAGGGAGTTAACAATGGAAGTTTTTTTGAGACTGGTAGCTTCATCACTTCTTTCCAGGTGAGTCTCCTGATAATACTGGGACAATGACCCAGTAGTTTTTTTCAAGGGTCCCTAAACAGATGTAATCTCTATATTTATCATTTCAGATGAAGAGCCTCCAATCCTCCTTGCCTGTCCAGCAGATGTTACAAAAATGACCAACTCCCAAACCCTTAAGGTGTCCTGGAACTCCCCAAGGTTTCACGATAATGTAGACATCTCGTCATTGGAGACGAATAGTCAGGTGGATGGTATCTTAGCATCACTCGATGGACAGACGGAGGTGTGGTACCAGGCTAAGGATGAGGCTGGACAAGATGCATATTGTAACTTCACTGTCTCTTTGAAAGGTGATGTAATACAAAACAGGATTTTTAATTTTGGCAAAACTTAAAATATTCTACCTTTGGGTACAGTTTTTTCTTTTTCTTTTTTATTTCTGACGTGTAATTAAGAAACAAAAATGTACTGTAATGTTAGTTCACAAATATAAAAAAAATATATCTATGTAAAAAGGCTTTGATGAATAAAATCATTTAATAAAACAACTACATTTAGCATTTGCATTTACTTTCTCTTTTTTACCAGTTGTTTATTTCCTTACTTCATTGTCAATCAACAAACATTACAAAATCATGATTGATCAATTAAATAAATAGGTAATTAACCCTAACTCTCTAGGCCCATTTGCTTACATATAACCCGAATCCTTCCTAACTCCCTCGGCCCACTTGCTTACACATAACCTGAATCCTTCCTAACTCCCTAGGCCCACTTGCTTACACGTAACCTGAATCCTTCCTAACTCCCTAGGCCCATTTGCTTACACATAACCTGAATCCTCCAAAATCCTTCAGTAGTAAAGCAAGCACATGACATGTATGCACACATGTGTTTCTAATCTGTGATACATGTACATGGCCAGGGACCCTCCCTGCATGCATGGAGCAATAAACAGTGTCCACTGACCCAAGCACTGACCTTGCAATCACTACAACAAACATGGATGTACATGTACCATGGAAAGGCAAGTATGCATGATAACCTCAATCCTCCAAAATCCTTCACTTTATAGCAAAGAGCATGTAGCATGTAACCTCAATCCTTTAAAATCCTTCACTTTAGCAAAGAGGATTTTGGAGGATTTGGGAAGGTTAGGGTTAATGGAAAATTGTTCAAATCAAACATTTACTTTTGCTTACTGCAAGTATCATTACGTTGTGTTTATCCTTCTAGAATTGGTTCCAATCTATGTCAATGTTTTATTTATAACTGGTTCCCATTATTTTCTCCTGATATTAGCCTATGAATGTTCTTACATGGAACCACCCCTCCATGGTGCCCTGATATGTGAGAGTTGGCTGGACGAGGGTACGTTGTGCGTCTTGTCTTGTCAGGAGGGGTACGACTTCAACCAATCACCTGCAGCCATCTACGTCTGTTCCCAGGCAGCAAGGAGTGTCGGGTCATATGGATGGCAAGAGTTTGATCTTGACAGAGCAACCTTGCAAGATATGACCACAGCGTGGCCTCAGTGTTATAGTGAGTCTAATTGGTCAAGATGTGATCACATGGGGTGCATAAATGGCCGGTATAGATCGGTCAGTTTTAGAATCATACCAGGTATTTGAGTCAAGTACCAGTTGTTACATAAGCCTGTGTATGACGTGCAAGGCGGCATTGGACCAACAATCCATCAAGAAATATGTGTCACATTATACTGACTTGGTGTTTAAGTTGTCCCAAAAATGTGGATTTGAAAAAAAAAAAAATTTGGTTCTTAACCAGTTCGCGTTGGAGGCTGTGTATACATGCATTTTTTTTTTTAACCGCGGATCGGATAGCGTCTAAACACGCATTCCGATTTTTGTGTGTGTTACCGGGAGACTTGTCAACACGCCACATGTGGCGTGCCATCGTGGCGGCTGACTTGTATACACGCAATCATTTCTCGGAGTCGATGGGGTCACGGTTCGGTGGCCCCGGACCAAAGGCACTGCAAACAATGAACGAGTTCACTCTTTTTGTTGATTTTTGCATAATCCCTTTATCCAAGACCTGTTCCTTTGACGTACCAGCCAAGAATTTGTAAAGATGGATTTATATCCATTGTTTACGAGGCCTTTCCTCTCTCTCCGGGTATGCCGTCTGTTCGACTGGTCGCTAATAGGCCGTTGCATCGGAGCTTGCCAACGGTCTAATTGTGCTGAACAAACACAACCGTAATTAAAAAACTAGCCATTTAATTCTCGAAATGTCAATGAGTAAAGGTGTTTATTTGGGTGTCCGGACTTGGTTTCATTGACAAAAAAAAATATTAATGGCTAGAAATTTTTCTGATTTTTCACTGAAAATAAATCCGCACGGGGGACCGGGAAAAAAAATATATTTCTGACGTGAACTGGTTAAAAAAAAACAACCAAACAAACTAAAGTATTATTGAAATTGAGATGGGTACTGATTATTGAGAACAAAAGTTTGATGCTTATTCTATACCGCAGGATAAAGACCTCTGGGGCTGTTGCTGCGGGTGATAATCACCATAGAAATGCCCCATTGGTATTTACCTTGCATTTAAAACCACACAACAAATTGATATGGCTCAAATTTGAAGTTAAAACTTAAAAAAGTGTATTTCAGTGATCAGTTTTCAAATACCTTCTAAAAACAATAGCTCGAGGAGGATTATTTTCAAAAATATTTCAAAGGATGTTTGATTCCATCATCAGCTTAAGTTTCATGTAAATATGTGATTATTTAACTGATAGTAGTGTAAAGGGGCTTTAAAATAATAATAACAAATTATTACATTTTTTTATTAGAAAGATTAGGAGCTGACATATCTCCGTCTCGGAAGTCCATTCATCACTATGAGGGTCCATGCAGCACCGATAGTGCCAAAACCAAGCTTCGTAAGAAATTCCTGAGACTATTTCGGCGACTGGAACGTGATGTCCATGGATTCTGTGGTAATGGTTGTGAGGAGGAGGGGGTGTTAGTGTCATGTGGGGTGCAAGATGAGCAGGATGCGGGTCAAGGAGGCGGAAGATTGAGACGAGATCTTATTGTTGATGCTGTACTGGGTTCATTGGATAAGGTGAGTAATGTGATTCTCAACTGAAACAGAAATATTCCATAAATGCTGCCCTCTTGTGGTTGTTGATGATAGCAATAGCTCAGCTGCATTTTAAGGTGATGTTCAGTATAGAGTCCTTTGAAAGACAACAGAGAAATTCATCTATTCATCAAAGTGTTAATGTAGCTAAATGTTAACCCTCCTAATATAGCTGCACTTTAGTGGAAAGTAGCTATAGAGGTCAAAACCAGTCAACTGCCTGTTTTGACTGTTGACCCAAATGTGCACACAGGGGCATTTTTTACTGATTTTTACAGTCATTTCGGCCACCATGAACAATACCAGACAATGCTTTTACTAGGCAAAAACGGTCGACTCATTTTGACCTGTAAATGTACTTACTAAATGTAAGATTTGACAGTGTTTGTCTTTTAAGTGCACTAGATATACCTTGGTAAGTATATCAACATTTTGACTGATTTTGACCCTTGTAGTAGTAGGAGGGTTAATTGATTTATGTATTGTTACATGGACAGTATAGTCTAAGGTAACCTGTGGACACCCATGTATACCCAACAAGGTAACCTGTGGACACCCATGTATACCCAACAAGGTAACATGTGGACACTCATGTATACCCAACAAGGTAACATGTGGACACCCATGTATACCCAACAAGGTAACCTGTGGACACCCACGTATACCCATCAAGGTAACCTGTGGACACTCATGTATACCCAACAAGGTAACATGTGGACACCCACGTATACCCAACAAGGTAACCTGTGGACACCCATGTATACCCAACAAGGTAACCTGTGGACACCCATGTATACCCAACAAGGTAACCTGTGGACACCCATGTATACCCAACAAGGTAACCTGTGGACACCCATGTATACCCAACAAGGTAACCTGTGGACACCCATGTGTACCCATCAAGGTAACCTGTGGACACCCATGTATACCCAATAAGGTAACCTGTGGACACCCATGTATACTCAACAAGGTAACCTGTAGACACCCATGTATACCCAACAAGGTAACCTGTGGACACTCATGTATACCCAAACCCACCTAAACCCACTGTAGAATATCAGACGTCCTCAAAGTCTCATACCTCACAATATACCCACATCTCCTTTTGCCATACCCATTGAAACCCTTATAGCACTCCTATGAGGCCAAGCTTGATTTCCAAAAAACTCATTCCACAAATTCTCAGCAAACTGGCAACCTCTCTCGTTCCTCTGTTATTGTAGACTCCTGATTTGTCACTGAAGTCGAGCATCCCTGTTGATACCCTCGTCTCAAAACTCCATCAACGTCTGTTGAATGGCCTGGAGGAAACACTTAAGAAGTCTCTCTTACCATTCTTTGAGACAAGCAGCGGTGATGCCGTCTCACCTTCACCCGGTTTAGCTTGTGATCAGGGCCAGATACAACATGGAAACAGCTGCTGTGAGTAGTCACCTCTCTTTGTTTTTGCAGAAACCTCTCTGAAGAGATGGAACAATGGCGCAGAATGATTGCATAGTCAGAATTTTAAAACTCTGTTTTAAAATATTTGGATAAGTTTTCATCATCAAGGGGTGTCAGGTGTCGAGGAGACAATTCACTTGTATAGTTATTGAAATAATTCAGTCTTGTCACATTTTAAATCTTTTTCTGAACCAGTGGAATGCCCTCTAGGAACGCGTCACGTCCCATTTGCCAATGTTTGTGCAGCGTGTGAGTATGGCACTTATCAGAATAAACCAGGACAAACGACCTGTAAGGTTTGTCCAGATGGAACAAATACAACAGACATTGGAGCTAGGAGAGTCAAGCAGTGTCTTGGTAAGTCGGATACAGATTGAAAAAGTCTGGGTATATAAAACATTGCTTGTCAGAACTATTATTATGAACTGTAAACTTGTGACTCGGCGCTCATCATGTGTTAGCCCATTCTCAAGTCCAAATACACTTATGGTATAGGACCATTATATGCATTCATTCTTAACCTATAACCCCCTAGGTATTCTGGCTAGGAACCTTCCTGAATCCTTCGAAAATCCATCAATGCACTTTTTGAAACGTGCCCATATCTTCAAAATGCACCATGCATTTCCGTTGATCTTTAATATTCAGCACTTATGGCCTGTACTTCTTGCCAGGTAGTAATTTTGTCCCATTTGAAGAGGTGAAAGTACCAGTTTCCAACAGTGCTGAATTTTTCCAAAAAAAGTGCCACTCGGAGGATTTTGATGGATTTGGGGTGGTTAGGGTTAATGAAAATAACTTTAATAATATGGTTAGATAACAACTTGTGAAATTTTCAGTTCAGTTAGTCAAAACATTTCTGAAAAATTGCAGAGAAAAGTGCAAAAGTTAATACAATACTTAAACTGGTCCATGTAAAATGATTAGTGGAATGTTGATCTGATGACAGATCTAAAATAATATTTGATTTATTTCATTAAATTGTTAACAATTGATTAATTTCGGTAAAACTTAGTGATTTGATGGAATTTTTGTGTCGGGTGATAAACAATTGATTTAATTTTGCCCTACACTGATATGTTTATAGCACTGTCTGTGGAAAAAAAATGAGTCGCCTGTGAAGTTTTTTCCACAGACACTCAGAAAGCACTGAGTATACAGTGCTATAAACATGTCGGTGTTTATCACCCAATGCAAAAATTCTATCAAACTATAAATATTGTGGCACCCGCTGCTATATAGGATTCTAGCTAGCCAATTGTCATCGGGCAAGCTCGGTGGTCGAGAGGTTAAGACGTCTGCACTAGTAAGCAGGAGGTCGTGGGTTCGAATCCCGCCTGAGTCTCCTGTGAAGTTTTCCACAGACACTCGGAAAGCACTGAGTATACAGTGCTGTAAAGTTGTCGGTGTAGGGCAAAATTAAAACTTTGTGAGTTTCTCAGTAATGTAAAAGGACTGTAATGGTGTCTGTTACTCAGACATACTCCCCTATTGTCTGTTTCATTTGCCCTTATCATATTCTTAACTCATTTCTGTGTTTTACCTCACAGATCCATGTAGTGTGGGAACCTACTCTCATACAGGTATGCAGCCTTGCCTCGCTTGTCTCATTGGCATGTTTCAATCAACAGAGGGGGCTACATCATGTGAGCAGTGTCCTCTAGATGATGCAACAACACAAACGGAAGGGTCTGCATCCCTAGAGGAATGCATATGTAAGTGTCACAAGTTGGCTTCTCCAGTCTACCAATCCTGCCTGTCAATCATACAGCACAGATTAACCAATAGCAGTCCTCCCAGTGAAACCTATAAAACCTTTAAAACCTATAAAAAACCTATATTTCAAAATGGGAACCTTTATTTTCCCCCAAAATAACAATAATAATAATAATGTAGACTTATATAGTGCACGTATCCACCAAACTGGTGCTCAAGGCGCATTATATTATTACCCCTGCTCATCAGGCTCATAAATCATTCCTGAAACCATCTCAGGTCCCTGGGGAGTATACAGCTCAATTGCTGCCATTTCAGCGCATATGGGCTAGTCAAACACAACAACCAACTCTGCCCTCACAGGTACCCATTTACCCCTGGGTGGAGAGAAGCAATTATGGTAAAGTGTCTTGCTCAAGGACACAAGTACCCCAGTCACGGTTGGGATTCAAACCCACATTCTGACGACTCGGCCATCAGAACACAAATCTGATGCACTAAACCACTCGACCATGGCACTCCATAAAAACTATAAAAACCTGAATTTTTAATCTCCTGCAACACATTTTCAACTTCCTCATAAAATCCTCATGGCTTCATTGAAGAAAAATTACTTCCTAAGTATAAAGAGATGAAGCCAAAACAGTAGCCAAACTGTAACATGTGTACCGCTCTTAGATTTTCTGCCAGACAGGGTATGGGGTAATGCACTTTGTTGCAAAAAGTACTCAGAAGGTAGGCAATTTATCAAAAACTTGTGACTTAACACTGCATAATCATGGGAAATAACCTATAAAAGCCTGTATTTTAGCATTTGGTAAAATTATAATTTTATTTTGCTTAAAAAACCTATTTAAAAAACCTATATTTGGTAGAAAAATAGGCACTGGGAGGCCTGCACTAGGGTTAAGCCTGTTAACTATGTCAGTCAAGCACTGGACTTTTATCCAGGTAGTGTGTTTATTAGTAAGACTTGTAGCTTTGCATGGTGAAAAAGGATAAGTACAGACTGTTTGTGGTGACACCATGTAAAAAAATTCTCTTTTGAGTGGTAACTAATTCTGAAAAGAACCGGTTGGTTACAACTCGACGTTTCGATCAGTATGCTCTGATCGTCTTCAGGGGAATAGTGTTTAATGCTCATGAATATTCAAGCAGGCAAACATGTGAGTCTATTTTTTAGCAACATTCACTTCATATAATTGAATAATTGCTATTCGGTTGGTCCCCCGTCTTGTTATTTAACAGATCCCTGTGACACTGGATATTTCTCAATGTCTGGGTACCGGCCATGCTTACCCTGTGCACCGGGTTACTATCAACCACTGAAGAATCAGCGATCATGTCTGCCGTGCCCTTATGGCTTGTCATCATTTGTAATAGGAGCCACTCATGAGACCTCATGTATAGGTTAGTAGGCTTATAGACCGTGTTATATAGGTTTACATTTGGCGGTGTCCTTGTGAGTACCAGTGTGATATCATAGCAGGCACACTGTGAATTAATTTATGTGCAATTTTTACCATACTATCAAGTTGCCTTATGACCCCCCAAAACAAACAAACAAACACCCCAACAACCCAACAAACAAACAAACAAACAATTTGATGGTGTCTGACATTAACTAATGTACATCTTTTTCCTGTCATAGTTTCTAGTTTGACCTTTGGCCCTTTTTGTAAACAAGTGGTGTCATGTTTGATTGGTCTATATGACCTTGTCTCTGTTCTTTACTGTTCTATGTATTGAAGTGTAAATTCTATGTGTTTCTTTATTTATATATTTTTTAATTCATCTCCTCTGGCTGGCCCAGATTTATCATTCTTACTTGCCCATGAGGTTTAATGTAATGTAATGTTTTGATTAACCTTGCCTCACTTTACTGCTCATTAATTTCCTTAAATAATGTTTTTAATAATGTTTTTATTCCAATTTTCTATTTTTATACTATCAAATGTTTGTAATTGCTGGGCACCTTTGAAAAACAGTGTTCTACTGAAAGGTTTCCCCAGGATA
Source organism: Zoroaster sp. YZ-2022 (assembly GCA_029582265.1). Classification (NCBI taxonomy): domain Eukaryota; kingdom Metazoa; phylum Echinodermata; class Asteroidea; order Forcipulatida; family Zoroasteridae; genus Zoroaster; species Zoroaster sp. YZ-2022. The sequence goes on along the minus strand of CM055833.1, from coordinate 26,575,389 downwards.
AATAATAAATAAATAAATAAATAAATAAATAAATAAATAATGGGCAGAACAGGGGTTCATTGTCTGTTATCTATATTCTGTTATCTATATGAGGAAGCTCAAGATTATTCAAGGAAACCATGCAGGGCCCAATTTCATGGAGCTACTAAGCAGCTGATTTTTTTGCTTATTGTCCACTATTCATTTCATAGCGCTGCTAACCGTTAAGCATAGAGAAAGGCATGCTAACTTGCCGGCCGTTATTGCTAGCAAATGAGTGACGCAACAATACAAATCCATGGTGAACACGCACGCACCTCTCTCAATTTTCTTGCTAACCTGTGAAATACGCTTATGCTTAAGCAAATTTTTCTGCTATAGTTAGCACAAAAATCTGCTTACCGGTAAGCAGCCCTGGGCCCTGGTTTTCTTGAATAATCTTGAGCTTCCTCATACCAAGTTAAATGGCAACATCGAATCCTAAACATTCGATCTCCCTACAGACCTCACATCTTGTCTGGATACCCCATGTCAGAACAACGGCATCTGTATCTCCAGATCTGATACATATAGCTATTGCCAATGTGTGAACGGTTTCACTGGTTACGCCTGTGAGAACGACATCGATGACTGCAACGAAGGGCTGTGTTTGAACGGAGGTACGTGTCATGATGAGGTGGATGGATACCGGTGTGATTGCCTTGTAGGATTCACCGGGACGGTCTGTGAGGAGGACATCGACGACTGCAACGAAGATCTGTGTTTGAACGGAGGTACGTGTCATGATGAGGTGGATGGTTACCGGTGTGATTGCCCGGTAGGATTCACCGGGACGGTCTGTGAGGAGGACATCGACGACTGCAACGAAGGACTGTGTTTGAACGGAGGTACGTGTCATGATGAGGTGGATGGTTACCGGTGTGATTGCCCAGAAGGATTCACCGGGACGGTCTGTGAGGAGGACATCAATGAGTGCCAATCAGGTATTTAGTCTCAAGCTATTCATTTGGTACTGGTAGATTAGTTTTAGAGGTGAAGTAGGTAGAAACCTAAATGATTAAGGCACAAGTAATGACTGTTTGCTGTGACACCATATGAAATTCTCAAATTGAGTAGTAATTAGTTCTGAAAAGAACTAGAGGTTTCGATCAGTATGCTCTGATTGTCTTCAGGAGAAAGCACATTTGTGACGAGATAAGGCATATCTGTGACAAGATTCCTGACAATAAAATATTGTGAAATAAATTAAGCACATTTCCGATGTTATTTCTCTCACTATGAACAACTTCACCCTGAAAATGCTCTGAAAATCCGTTTTGCCGTGAAATAACAGTTCACCGTAATTTCACTGCAATTTTACGGTGTCTCTTCCTCTCAGATATTGGCAATAATGTTCACGGTGATTTCAGGGCAAATTGACGGTGCTCTAGAGAATGAATGAGTTACCCCAAAACTGTCACAAGAAGTTCATGGCATTTTCACGGCGTTTTCACGGCGAAAGGAATCCCAAGAGTATTTCATGGCGTTTTCACTGTGTTGTGTCATGAAATTGCTGTGAACTATTTATTTCACAGTAAAGCGGATTTTCAGGGCATTTTCAGGGTAAAGTTATTCATAGTGTCTATGCGTTAGTTTATCCTCGCCACTGTTTTTTTTTATCTCACTGCTGACATGGTTGAGATGATGTCTTTCTTACATGATCCTTGATTAGTCAAAGGGTGTATTACAAGTAGGAATCAACTGTGGATAGTTTCTAGTGATTTGTATTTGCCAATGTGCTATTCTTGGCATTTCTTGCAGCATTTGCAATGCTGTTGTGGTTTTTATTATTATTATTATTTATTCGGCCAAGAATCAATACAATAGAAAAAATAGAACATAACAATTAACAATACAAGTTAAAGGAAACAAACAACAAAATATACATACGGTACCCCTATATACAAATAGAAGAAAAACCAATTTAAGCCGGCCAGGATAGACAAAAGTGTACCTAAACACTGTGGCTCGAAAGCCTGCCTATCCAAGCTTAAATGGCATAAAATTTGATATCAAATAAATTGGGTATTTACAGAGGAAATAAATAAATAAAAATATATAAACATATAACATATTACTACAAAGGCAAATTGATGAAAAAATTTAAAACAATCGCTAATGGCAAGTAGCATAAACATTGGGTTGAAAGGCAAACAAATAAACAACCTAACAAACAAACAAACAAACGACAACAACAATTAAAAATATGATGGTGACAATAAAAATAATATTACATTTGAAAAATAATAAAAACAAAATAAAATAAAGTATAGGTACTGAAAATAATAAATAAAGTGATGATAATAAAGCTTTAACAAGTTCCTGCAACAATTGTACATCCTCCAGCATCCAGTCATTGCGTGATCCTCCAGCAGTCTACTTAAGCAGCAGCATCTCCCAGAGTCCGGCATTCTCCTGAGGACGATCAGAGCATACTGATCGAAATGTCGAGTTGTAACCTCCAGTTCTTTTCAGAACTAATTACTACTCAATAGAGAATTTCACATGGTGTCACCGCAATTAGTCTTACTTAATTGTACATTTGCTCTCTAGTTAATATAGTTTCTTAGTTTTCAAGTGGGTACATGTATATCAATTTTTCTGTTTAACTTTGTGGGGATTTATAGTTGTGGCTCAATCGCTTGGACAGATTCTTGCCAATTGTCTGTATCTGCTATCTGGTAATTATATCGTTTTTTTGTTAAAAGGATTTCAATTTTCACTGTTTAAACGTTCCAGATCCATGTGTACATGCTAGTATGTGTCACGATGGCATCAACTCATACATATGTGAATGTATCCATGGTTACAATGGAACTAACTGTGAAGTAAACATTGACGAATGTGTCTCTAGACCCTGCCAAAATGGAGGTACCTGCCAGGATAGGGTTGGGGTAAGTAGGGTCATCTTTTGAAAAGAATCACGCCACCAACTCTATAGAAACTTCAGAGATTTGTCAGAGATTTGTCAGAGAAGTGAGATTTGTCGGAGAAGTGAGATTTGTCAGAGGAGTGAGATTTGTTGGGTGAAGTGAGATTTGTCAGAGAAGTGAGATTTGTCGGAGAAGTGAGATTTGTCAAAGAAGTGAGATTTGTCGGAGAAGTGAGATTTGTCAGAGAAGTGAGGTTTGTCGGAGAAGTGAGATTTGTCAGAGAAGTGAGGTTTGTCAGAGAAGTGAGATTTGCCAGAGAAGTGAGAAGTGAAACTACAGATTTGTCGGAGAAGTGAAAAAAGGTTTTTGAAATAATTTTCAGATCAGATTTCGTTACTTACATGTACATTGCCAATTGCATCATTAGAAATATACTTTTTTGAGTGAACAAAGATAAATTGACTGAAGTGGAATCTCAACCTGTGGTCAGGGGAATACCATACTACAGTGCTTAACCAACTGAGCTATCCAATCTCAACTAAGATATACAGTTGGCCATCTCCTTATCGTCAATATCTTTGTTCTTGAGTCACTTGTCAAATGTTATGAAACCCTTATATCCTGTGTAGCCAAGGTACGATGCTCAACATTGGAAGTCAGTTTTCCTTGTGGATTATTTGATCAGTAGAAACAAAACCATGGTTGTAGCAGTTTAATTTTTGCTAAATTTTTGTTTTGTTTAACAACAGGGGTTCAATTGTTCCTGCATGCCAAAGTTCAGAGGTCATCTTTGCGAGGAACACATTGATCTGTGTGACAGTTACCCCTGTGCCAACAATGGAACATGCCAAGACTTTGACAGTGGTCCACGCTGCACATGTGCAGTAGGGTTTACCGGAGGCCAGTGTCAGGATGATATCGATGACTGTCTGACTTCACCATGTGAAAATAATGCAACCTGTGTAGATGGCATCAATGAATATGTCTGCCAATGTGCAGATGGGTTTACAGGCATCAACTGCGAGATTCTTGATCATTGTTCGTCTAATCCCTGTGAGAATGATGGAACCTGCGTCAGCCAATCACATGTTAGTATTACTCATCATAATCTGTCGGTTTGGAAGTCGCTTCAAGGACTAACATATGTACCCCCCCCCCCAAATACCACCACTGAGGTCCAATTTTGTTGAAAATAATATTTTTTATAATCACATAATTTATTAGCAGTTCACAACAGTTATACACAATGTTCAATGGTCCATATTTTAGAGCTCTGCACCCCAATCAGATATCTGCATATATATCCAGAATTGATCATTTTTATTCAAAGTTCTCAGTCCTGATGACTATAAAATAGTACTCATCTCAAACCAGCAGGATCAACCACAAACCTCTATTAGCGTCTCCAGCTAATGTCCAGTACAGTCTGTTATGTATAGTGATGCTTTCAGTTTGGATTGTTTCATTAATTTTGACTGTGGTAAGTTTGCAAGAGATGAAACGTATGTGTGTTCCTTGATCGACACTGGACTTGCAGGCTCCATATGGATGATTTTGTATTTTAGATCCTCTGTTGAATTTGGCATGCTGGATTTGTCTGAGTTTATACTCATCATATATATTCTGTTGAAAAATAATGGTTATTGGCCTTGCGTTTCGAACCTAGCAGGTTCTTTTTCAGGTTGTTTTATATTACAGGTCCTTCAGGTTGGTAGGCAGTTTGCAACAGCTAATTCTCTACATATTATCTTGAGTTATATATAAGTGTTATGCTTTAACCTTAAACCCCTAGGTATTCTGGCTAGGATCCCTTCCTGAATCCTCCAAAATCCATCAGTGCACTTTTGGAAACATGCCCGTATCTTCAAAATGCACCATGCATTTTCGTTGATCTTTCATATTCAGCACTTTATGGCCCGTACTTTTTGCCAGGTAGTAATTTTGTCCCATTTGAAGAGGATTCTGGAGGATTTGGGGTGGTTAGGGTTAATACCAGTAAGACTAATTGCGGTGACACCATGTGGAATCTCAATTGAGTAGTAATTAGTTCTGAAAAGAACTGGAGGTACAACTCGACGTTTCCATCAGTATGCTCTGATCGTCCTCAGGAGAATACTGATCGAAACGTCGAGTTGTACCTCCAGTTCTTTTCAGAACTAATTACTACTCAATTGAGATTCCACATGGTGTCACCGCAATTAGTCTTACTTATCATCCTCACCATGCAAAGCTACAAGTTTTACCTAGGGTTAATACCAATATGATCTTTTCTTCAGGGTTTTCATTGTAAATGCAAGCTGAGATATACCGGCCTTCGTTGTGAGACATCGATCCCTCGATGCTCTCCTTCTACTTGTCTGAATGGAGGTGTTTGCCTGAACCTTCGTCGCGGTACATTGTGCCGATGTAAACCTGGATACAAGGGGACGTCATGTGAGATTAATGTTGATAATTGCATCGGAGCGACATGTCTAAATGGAGGCAGATGTGTGGATGCTGTGACGTCTTATAGATGCGATTGCCCGTCAGGATTTACTGGCATTCAGTGTGGTACAAACATCAATGAATGTGGATCAAGTAAGAAAATTATAATCAACATGTTTCTGAACTCTCTCGCTATCAAAGTTGGATCAGTTGTTTTCAGCCATTTTAATGTAAACCAAAAATAACCTACGTGGCTGAAGTTTCCATAGGAGAGCAGTGTTGAATTTGAACATGTACACAGTCCAGTGCTGCTGTATGTGATTCTCTAGATTTTCCTCTTTCATTTGATACCAGATTTGTAGAAATCAGATTTTTTTCCCCTGATTTGTACAAATCTGGTATCAAATGAAAGAGGAAAATCTAGAGAATCAAACTATACCAAAATCTCACTTTTGAAAATTGGGTCCAAGTTTAGGGTTTGGCCAGAGCCAGTTATATATAAACATCTTTGAGTTCATGCTCACATGATTTTTTTTTTACTATATTGGTTATTTGTGGTTGCTATGACAATACAACAAGGTACCCAATGGTAATGTTAGTACATGAATCTCAATAGTTATAATAATTACCGGAACATTGTCAACAACTGTTGACCTGAGTGAAATGAACAATACTCTATCCCCGTTCCCCTAAAATAAATAGGGTTTTGGCCCCCTGGGTTTTATTTCAAACTATGAGTTTGAGGCGTCATAACTGGTTAAGTATTAAACCAAATTGTTTCATCAAGTGTGTTGAGTAATTTGCCAAAAAACAGTCTCCGGTTTGTGGTCATAGGTAGGCTTCAACATCGGTGCGGTGATGCATTTTTTTTTTGCCAACCAGCGAAATACGTGATACATGTATACGCGGTTAATATTGGAACCAGACAAAATTTCCCATACACAAAGTATGGTGGCTAAGAGAGGCCTTACAAATCGGGCAATTGTTCATACCCCTATGTGAAAAAGTCATTTAAAACACAGCACAGAATTCCAATTGATCCAGCAATTTTGGCTGCAATTGGACATCGTTTCATACAGAAAAAAAAAAAAAAAAAATTAAAAATGCCAACGTGCGAGTTTGAGATGACGCACGCAGAGACCAGAAACCGGAGACTTTGTTGGGGGGGCCTTACTGTAATTCATTGTCATTTCTTTATAGATTGGTGAAATTCTTGCGTCAGGAGATAAACAATTGATTTAATTTTGCCCTACACCGACGTGTGTATAGCACTGTATGCTCAGTGCTTTCCGAGTGCCTGTGAAAAAACTACACAGGCGACTCGGGCGGGATTCGAACCCACGACCTCCTGCTTACTAGTGCAGACGTCTTAATAGTGCAGACGTCTTAGTAAGCAGGAGGTCGTGGGTTCGAATCCCGCCCGAGTCGCCTGTGTAGTTTTTTCACAGACACTCGGAAAGCACTGAGCATACAGTGCTATACACACGTCGGTGTAGGGCAAAATTAAATCAATTGTCATTTCTTTCTTATACAGATCCTTGTATGAATGCAGCTACATGTATTGATGGAATAGATTCCTTCACATGCTCTTGTGCTGAAGGCTTCACAGGAATCAACTGTCAGGACAGTGTAGACTCATGCCAATCCGATCCCTGTAGGAATAATGCCTCATGTATCAATGAACAGACTGATTATCAATGCCAATGTCTTACGGGATTTACTGGAAGAGATTGTGAGAATAACATCGATGATTGTGCAGCAATATTTTGTGACAATGGAGGTACTTGTGTAGATGGCACAGCTGAGTATTGGTGTCAATGTAAAGATGGGTTTACAGGTAATGATTGTGTAATCGATATTGATGATTGTTTTGACAACCTGTGTCAGAATGGAGGACGTTGTATCGACGGAGTTAATGACTTCCATTGTGAATGTGTTGCAGGATTTTCTGGGGAGCACTGTGATACAAATATCGATGACTGTGTTGATGTTCTGTGTATCAATAACGGGAGTTGCGTTGATGGGGTGAATGCCTTCCACTGTGAATGCCAGATGGGTTTTACTGGAGAGTTCTGTGAAATAAATGTGCAGGATTGTGGAGCCGATTCATGCCAAAATGGTGGAACTTGCCAAGATGGTGTTCATTCATTCCATTGTATTTGTGGAGATGGGTTCACTGGTAACGAGTGTGCGACTAACATTGACGATTGTGTTGGTAATCCTTGTGCGAATGGCGGACAGTGTATAGATGGTATCAATGGTTTCACATGTTTGTGCGCTCGTGGCTTCACTGGTCCCCGCTGTCAGACCAAAATTGATAACTGTATCCGAACATCCTGCCGGAACGGTGCCACCTGTATCAATTATATCGATTCGTATCGTTGTGAATGCCTACGAGGATATACGGGAAGGCTGTGCGAGTCTAAAATCAATTATTGCCAGAGTAGACCGTGTCTGAACAGAGGACTTTGTAAAGCTGCCATCGGTGGATATCGATGCTCCTGCGCTCGTGGTTATAAAGGCACCAACTGTGAACAAGAAGTTGGTCATTGTGAAAGAAGTAAGTCTTTATGATTATAAACTGACATTCCTTCGTTAAAATTTTTTTTTAACAGATCATCTTTGGAGTTGCCATTCAAGATTCCTAATACAATGTATTATGATAACATTTTAGTTACCATTTCTGACTGCTTTGCAAAGGAATAACAACATCACAGTAACATCACTTTGTAAACACTAAAAGATGTAAATTAATAAAGATATTTGTATTTTGGTATGATGGACATCTTCATGTGTTTATGTCTGAAGAAAATGTTCACTATAGTGGTGGGTGGTTGAAATGATTCATGGCTGCAATGCAAAAGAAAAAAAAGAAAAAATTGGAAAGTGACCATTAAAAAATTAAATTTTGAAATTGTTCAATCGTGTTTGATCTAGATTTATGCCGTAACGGAGCCACCTGCATGGATGGTATCAATTCCTACACCTGTCAGTGTCCTATAGGATTCACTGGAGCATACTGCCAAGATGTTCAAGATCCCTGCACTTCCAGTCCATGCTTGAATGACGGAGAATGCCAAGACATTGACAGAGTAAGTCTCAGTTATCAAGCCTCCAGTAAACATTCTCCTGTTGTGAAAGATTTCATGCTTTGCATGGCTGAGTATCATTATTGGTTCAGTTTGCAGTAGCACCATGTAGTCACCTGATGATGACAAGAGCATGCTAGTTGAAACATAGGGAAACTATACAGTTCTTATTAACCAGTTGATGTCGAGAATATTTATTTTTTTCCGGTCCCCCGTGCGGGTTTATTTTCAGTGAAAAATCTTTCAAAATTTCTAGCCGTTAATAATTTTTTTTGTCAATGAAACTAAGTTTGGACAACCAAATAAACACCTTTACTCATTGACATTTCGAGAATTAAATGGCTAGTTTTTTAATTACGGTTGTGTTTGTTCAGCACAATTAGACTGTTGGCAAGCTCCGATGCAGCGGCCTATTAGCGACCAGCGCCCGGTCGAAAAGACGGCATACCTGGAGAGAGATCGAATGCCTCGTAAACAATGGATATAAATCTGTCTTTACAAATGCTTGGCTGGTACGTCAAAGGAACAGGTCTTGGATAAAGGGATTAGGCAAAAATCAACAAAAAGAGTGAACTCGTTCAGTATTTGCAGTGCATTTTGTCCAGGGCCACCGAACCGTGACCCCATGGACTCCGAGAAACGATTGCGTGTATACACGTCAGCCGCCACGACGGCACGCCACGTGTGGCGTGTTGACAAGTCTCCCGGTGACACACACAAAAATCGGAATGCGTGTTTAGACGCTCTCTGATCCGCTGTACAAAAAAAAATTGCGTGACGGCCTCCGAAGCGAACTGGTTAAGCTTGGATGATATCAATTTTTGTTTTCATCCACGATATATCGTCAAACATATATGTTACTGGCTCTGGCAAAACCCTAAACTTGGACCCAACTTTTCGGAGTGACCTCCCAAATTTATCGTGAAAATTAACAATGTTCCCAACAACGTTTCAGGATGTTTCTTTTTCCCATCAAAATCTAGAGAAAATGCTCTATATGGTGACATGAAAACTGGTCCCTCAAACTGGTCCCTGGGGTCAGTTTTTCACCTTTTCATGGCTGTTACGCATTATGGTAAATGCCGAAAAGTTTCGGGTTTTGCCAGAGCGGGTCACATATTGCGATTTTCGATAGTATAGCGATTATTATTTTTTCATTCAGGCATGAATGCTTTATACAGCCAACAAACCACGGGTATGCATTCAATTCCTAACACTTAATCCATCTGAATAGGTAAAACTTGTAGCTTTGCATGGTGAGGATGATAAGTAAGACTAATTGCGGTGACACCATGTGGAATCTCAATTGAGTAGTTGTACCCCCAGTTCTTTTCAGAACTAATTACTACTCAATTGAGATTCCACATGGTGTCACCGCAATTAGTCTTACTTACCATCTGAATAGATTTCTTTGAGTGGCAGTGGATTAAGAGAAACGACAGAGTTCTGGGTCCGGACCCTGTATGGTGGCTCCATTGTGATCTGACACTCGGCTAACCACTGAAGTAGTTCGCTTTTGTTTCTCACTTCTGAAAGCTTGAAAAGACTGGCCTAATTTTGTTTTCATGGAATTTCTGATTTGACTCACAATCATGTTTAATTTTAATCACGATTTGCCGATATCTTGATAGCTTGAAAAGGTTCTCGATATTGCAATCGAACAAAAAAAAGGTATTGTGATATTCGATATTATCGTGTTATCGCCCAAGCATCTACAATCTCACTCAGCAATAGTTGAGATAAGCCACATGCAAAACTGACCAGATAATTATTCAGTTAATGCTTTAAACTTTTCAATCAACTAAGATTGATAATCTTTGGACTTAGAGGGATGGAATAGTGAATGAGGAGCTAAACGAAGGAATATGAATGCCATTAGGAACATCAAATATGTATACAATTACATATGTTTATTGCATCTTATTATATGATTGGCCAATTGGAATCCAAGTCCATGTGGATAGATTGAATTATTTGTAGCTTTGATTTTGAAATTTTCTGGAGCGACTTTTTATGTGGGTGTTTTCTGATCTCTTTATTTGTTTTTGAATTTGCTTTTTATTTTGTGTTCATTTCACATCTGACTGTTTTCTGCTCATTCTTGTGTTCATGTATGAATGTGTGTATTCTGTCTCATTTTGCCTTTGAGAAAGAACCTGCTACGTTCGAAACGTAAGGCCAATAACTATTGTTTTTTTTTTTTTAAGTTACTGTAAAAGGTGAATTAATACTTTTACAGATTAATTTCTCACAATTAATTAGGTGACTCTTTTATGTACTTAATTTGATTTTTGGTTTGTTTATTTCTAGGGATACAAATGCAACTGCCTCTTTAACTTTAAAGGTGCAAACTGTGAGGTATTAGTGCGACCCTGTGAGAACCACAACTGCTCCAATGGGGGTACATGTGAGGACCTACCAGAGGGACCAGCAAGATGTTTATGTGCTAATGGGTTCACTGGTCAACGGTGTGAGATAGATATCGATGATTGTGTCAATATGTCTTGTAAGCATAATGGCACATGTGAGGATAGAGTTGCCGGGTATAAATGCACATGCGTGGATGGTTTTATCGGTGATAATTGTCAGATCAATACAGACGACTGCCTGGGTTCTCCTTGTAGAAACAACGCAACTTGTGTTGATGGAATTAACAATTATTCTTGTGTTTGTGTACTCGGGTTTAGTGGTGGCGATTGTGAAAATAATATCAATGATTGCAGCACTAGACCATGTAGGTACGGCGGTCATTGTGTGGACGGAGTCAATACCTTCCAGTGTGAGTGCAAACCAGGTTACACTGGGAAACTTTGTCAAACAAATATCGATGATTGTATTGGTGTACGGTGCATGAATGGAGGAACATGCTTTGACTACGTGGAGGATTTCTTCTGCCAGTGTCTCCCGGGATACACTGGGGTTCTATGCGAGGTTGATATAGACAACTGTGAAGGGATTGAGTGTGGAAATGGAGGCACTTGCACAGATGGAATCGATGGTTTTGTTTGTGATTGTTCAGCTGGTTTCAGTGGTTCAATGTGTGAGGTTAACATCAATGATTGTCTGGGGGAACCTTGTCAGAATGCAGCTTGGTGCTTGGATGGAATCGATAATTTCACCTGTCAGTGTTTGCCCGGATTCACCGGTGTGTTATGTGACACGGACATTGATGAATGTAGGAGTAACCCGTGTCGGAATCAAGGTCGGTGTGTTAATGAAGTCAGTGAGTTTTCCTGTATCTGTCGGGAAGGATTTGAAGGAGCATTATGTGAAGTCGACATCAATGAATGTGAAGCACTGCCTTGTCACAATAATGCAACCTGTGTGGATGGAGTAAATGATTTCCGCTGTGATTGTCCATTAGGATTTACAGGCAATCTCTGTCAGATGAATATTAATGATTGTGCCGTCAGTCCATGTAGAAATGGCGGCCATTGTGTGGATGAAATAAATGGTTTACACTGTGATTGTCCGTTAGGATTTACAGGCAATCTCTGTCAGACGAATATTAATGATTGTGCCGTCAGTCTATGTAGAAATGGCGGCCATTGTGTGGACGGAGCTAACACATATACCTGTTTATGCACATCGGGCTTCACCGGTACACATTGTGAGATTAATATGAATAACTGCCGATATATACCGTGTCATAATAATGGTAGATGCACCAACGGTAGTTGTGAGTGCTTGCCTGGATTTTCTGGTCAGCAGTGTGAGATTAATCTAGATGATTGCTTGTTAAGACCATGTTTGAATGGAGGGAAATGTATGGATGGCGTCAGTGATTACTCATGTGAATGTATTCCTGGATTTGCTGGTAAAAACTGTGAGGAAGACGTGAATGAATGTGCATCAGGTAAGTCAAATATTTATATTATTCAAAACCTGCAATGTTTCTTCAGTTTAAGTGTTTTAAAGCACTATGAGACACATAGCTCCCAGAGGGCCGTCAAGGATCGAGTTGGATGGCGTGGAATTGTCTGGCAGTCATCGGTGGTGCCCCAACAACCCAGCGGGGCTACGGGATAGATAGATAGATAGAGACATCAGTTTGAGATAAAAATCAGAGTCTCTCAGATCAATTTTCATTTGTAGACAGTTTGAAATATCTTGGATAATTTCACTTCTCATGAATGGAGATAAATTCCTTGCATTATTATTTCTTTGTGATCATCATTATCCAGTCCAATGACTGGTTTGGATTGAATTTGAAGGATTCAGTACTGTATAGCCTGCCCAGCGATACTTGGTTTGAGGTCAGGGTGTATCAAATTCATCAAGTTTAAATGTTGGGTGGTGGTCTTTCTGCACAGTAATGGAATTAGATAGATTGGTGAAGATGCCTGTGGCAGAAATGACCTGGGCTTAGGGTTAATGTATAGACCACAGGACAGAAGGCTACATGTGTATCGCTTTCAAAGCCAGAGTGTAACGATGATCATAACAGGTTATTTATAATAATAATAATAATAATAATGTGGACTTATATAGCGCACGTATCCACCAAACTGGTGCTCAAGGCGCATTATATTATTACCCCTGCTCATCAGGCTCATAAATCATTCCTGAAACCATCTCAGCTCCCTGAGGAGTATACAGCTCAATTGCTGCCATTTCAGCGCATATGGGCTAATCAAACACAAGAACCAACTCTGCCCTCACAGGTACCCATTTTACCCCTGGGTGGAGAGAAGCAATTATGGTAAAGTGTCTTGCTCAAGGACACAAGCACCATGGTCGTGGTTGGGATTCGAACCCACATTCTGACGACTCAGCCATCAGAACACAAATCCGATGCACTAAACCGCTCGACCATGGCAGGTCAGAAAAAGTTTTTTTTTAAGATTCTCCTTTTTTGATCTTCAGATTTTAATATTCAAACCCTTGTTAATGTCGGGGATTAGTTCTCATCCCTTATGGATCACTGTTGTATTTCGTTGAAGATCCATGCTTAAATGAAGGCATCTGTCATGATGACATCAACTCCTATATGTGCGAATGCCCCGATGGTTTCAGCGGGTTGAACTGCGATGTCAACTTTGACGATTGCGCCTCTAATCCTTGCCTGAATGGAGCCGAGTGTCTGGATCTACCGAGGGTAAGAAACGTCATCCATTTTATTTGTTTTATCCCGTCATTTTGGTGCATCAACTGTTTATGGTGTTATCCCTGGCTACACGATATTCATTGAGTTTCATGGCTTCTGGCTAGCATCTCCAGAACAGTTTCTTTGTTCACTCGACAAGTTGATTTAGTAATTTAGTCAACATTAGCAATGCTAAGTAAAGACTGTTTGTGGTGATACCGTGTGAAATTCTCAAATTGAGTAGTAATTAGTTCTGAAAAGAACTGGGGGTTATTACAACTCAACGTTTCGATCAGTATGCTCTGATTGTCTTCAGCAGAATGCTGATTCAGAACTATTTATTACTCAAGTGAGAATTTCACATGGTGTGACCGCAAACAGTCTTTCCTTATCCTTTCCACCATGCATGGCTACAAATAGTACCTATCACCAATGGTTTCTCTCGAAATGTCACTTTGTTTTTCCTGTCAGGGATTCAACTGCTATTGTCTAGATGGTTACACTGGTACCCAATGTGAGGAGAGGATAAATCCATGCAATTCCCTTCCATGTCACAATGGTGGACAGTGCATCCCGGACGATGGTGACAATACCTACCAGTGTCTCTGTCGCCCTGGATACCGAGGAACACTTTGTGAGGAAGATATTGATGATTGTTTGGAACACATGGAGGAATGTTTGAATGGGGCAGTGTGTGAGGATCGCGTGGATGAATTCATATGTCGCTGTGCACCAGGATTCTCGGGAATGAACTGCCAGCTTAGTAAGTCATCTATTCTTACCTTAAACCCAAGTTTAGCTTCTTCAACAGTTGTGCCATTCATATACTTTTATCATTGCAGTTAATGTCAGTTTTGTATTTACCAGCAGTAACTTCCAACTGGAGGTGAGTGGGGAAGATTAAAATGCACTCTGAGTATAACCAAACACAATTGATCAAATGAAGTAATTGGTGAAATTGGGATTCTCAATCATCAGGAACCAATTTAAACACAAATTGTAAAATTTAAGCTCCAAACATTTCACAACAGTCTTCATAGTGGGCTGCAGGTACTATTTTATGAAAAGTTCATTCAAGAGAAAATTTGTATTCACTTGTAATTCTTAATACACAATAAGTGTCATACAATGATTTTTTTCACAAATATTTGTAGAAAATTTGATTTCCTGAAAAATGGTTTTATTTTTTAATAACTTTTTGATTCCGTTTTTCTAATATCTTATAGTCTTTATATATACATATTTACAATTTGTACAGTGAACAATTAGTGATTTATCTTTGATTCAGGATTATCATCTGATTTTGATCTGCTATTTGGCTCATCAAGTACACCACCAATCAACCTCATCAATGTACTCCCTGACCTGTATGAGTTGACCTTGTCGCTATGGATACGACCTGAGGATATTGTACAGAGAGGAACTCTCCTGTCATATGTTGTATACAATGAGACCAACAATCAGTCAGCATTGAGTCTGCGAGACTACAGCGACTTGGTTATGCAGATTAACGGTGAAGCTGTAGCAATGGATTTCAGGCCAGACAGGTAACACTGCTCAACTATTTTTTTAAAGTTGTCTGCTTCGGAGATAAAATGTGCTATTTATTATGGATTTTGATGTGCTGATTGGCTACTGTTTCCAAGATATTTAAGTTTACATTTTATGTACTATGTATATGGTGTACATAGCAGATTTTTAATCATGAATTGTAAACCTAGGTCTTTTCATGTGTTTATGGTTGTTTCACTTGATGTTATGTCACCTGCCCTGTTTATGTAACACTTACTATGTATCAGTTCATAGTTCAGTTCTTATTCAGTGTTTACTCTGCGCTTCTTGGCTTGTCTCTTGTAGTCATTAAACGGTACCATATCTTGAAAACTGGAGCCAATCAACAATTTTAAGCATCATTTCCATTCTCAGTGACCCATAATTAGTCAAGTTTGACTTCATTTGTTTCAGAAGCATTTTGGCTGTAGACCAGTGTAATTGATTTCAGTCTGTTCCAACGGCTCATATCTTCTTCATAAATAGTTACATATTTTGGTTCTAAATTTGTGGCAACATTTGGGGCCATGAATCTTCGAGTTGTACCTCCAGTTCTTTTCCGAACTAATTACTACTCAATTGAGATTCCACATGGTGTCACCGCAATTAGTCTTACTTATCATCCTCACCATGCAAAGCTACAAGTTTTACCTATGAATCTTCCTGATATGACTTGCATTGGTAACAGATTATACACAAATATGCTGGATGAGAAACAATATGTGCATTGTTAGTAACTGAACAAAATGCCACTCAGTTTGCAGTGAATTGGTGTTTACAAAACAAATATTTATGAGTTTTGTTGGGTTCAGAAGAGTGTGAGGTACATCTGCTCCATGCGTGGTTGAATATTTTCTTCAAATCTACTGAAATGCTTCACCACGTACAGGGAGATGGACTGGCATCACATTGCATTTACATGGGAGAGTGAGTCTGGTGACTGGCATTTCTACTTTGATGGTACACTACGCAGACAGGGTACCAGACTACGGACTGGTCATTTCATACCCGGTGGGGGGCTTTTGAGCGTCGGCAAGGAGCATGATGGGATACATGGGCGGGAGGTTTCATCAGACAGATTTGTTGGACGTTTGAGTCAGGTATGTGTGCCGTGTGTGCTGTCATTGTGGAAGAGGCATGGCTTCATATGCAAAGGGTTCATAATAATAATAATAATAATATGGACTTAGCGCACGTATCCACCAAACTGGTGCTCAAGGTGCATTATATTATTACCCCTGCTCATCAGGCGCATAAATCATTCCTGAAACCATCTCAGCTCCCTGGGGAGTATACAGCTCAATTGCTGCCATTACAGCGCATATAGGGCTAATCAAACACAATAACCAACTCTGCCCTCACAGGTACCCATTTACCCCTGGGTGGAGAGAAGCAATTATGGTAAAGTGTCTTGCTCAAGGACACAAGCACCATGGTCGTGGTTGGGATTCGAACCCACATTCTGACCACTCAGCCATCAGAACACAAATCCGACGCACTAAACCGCTCGACCATGGAGTGCCATGGAGTGCCATGGAGTGCCATGGAGTGCCATCTGTCATGAGCAAGATTGTAGTTGACACTAACTTTCATAGGAATAACCACCGGGCTGACCACCGATGAGCAGATAAATAAATGCTCGAGACTCTTGAGATATTCTGACTGGTCAAGAGGTGTTAATGAGGGGATCACGAGGGGGCCGTGTATATAAACACAGGAGATAATGGACCTCGCCTTAGGCTCAGTTAGTCCATTGACACAAAAATGACCACACCCTAATTGGTTTGTACTCTGTGGTGAAGTTATATTCCTCATTAACCCACCTACCCTAGCTGCACTTTAGTGGCAAGTTGCTATAGAGGTCAAAATCGGTCAACTGCCTGTTTTGGGTGTAGACCCAAATGTGCACACAGGGGCATTTTTGACTGGTTTTTACTGTCATTTTGACCACCCTGAACAAAACAAGACAATGCTTTTACCATTAAAAAACGGTCGACTCATTTTGACCTGTAAATGTACTTACTACACGTAAGGTTTGACAGTGTTTGACTTTTAAGTGCACTTGATATACCTTGGCAAGTATATCAACATTTTGACTAATTTTGACCATTGTAGTAGTAGGAGGGTTAAGTAAAACTACTCTCTGTTTTCTTACGAAAGAAAAACACCATGAAAACAAAAGAATTTATGTTAATATGTTAAAAAGTCTGATTTGTGAAAAACTTAATTTGTAATAGCCATCATTCTAGTAGGAAAGTTTCTTCCTTGGGTGAATTCACTAATCATTCAAAAATTAGTTATTTTCAGAGACTGCCAAGCCCCAGTAATTCTCTTATTATGAATAAGCTTGATATATTGATCACAGGTAAACATTTGGCAGCTTGTTATGACTGAAGCTGAGATTCTGGTTTTGTACGGAAGATGTGGTCCTGAAATGGGAGATACAATGGCCTGGCCACAGATACTACAAGATGGTGTCTCCTTGTACATGTTCAGACGACAACCATCACAGCTCTGTAGAAGTCAGTATACTTTGTTTGCAGTTAAAATGTCACTTGCCATTATTTTCTTCACAGGTTAGGCAGGGCAAGTATTCAAAGATTGATTCTTGTCATATGTAGGATTCTAGCCAGCCAATCGTCATCGGGCAAGCTCGGTGGTCAAGAGGTTAAGACGTCTGCATTAGTAAGCAGGAGGTCATGGGTTCGAATCCCGCCTGAGTCGCCTGTGAAGTATACAGTGCTATACACACGTCGGTGTTGGGCAAAATTAAATCAGTTGTTTATCACCCGACGCAAGAATTTCGTCAATCTATATATATTGATCTGTCACAGCACAAACAATGCCCATTATGATAAATTATGCACTCAATGTGAACAAATTAACAACAAAATGGTGCCAAAAAGTTCTACTTTTTTTTCCTCATTTTTTTTTTAGTGGCAAATATAAGTTGCTAACGGAAATAAGGAAGATTGGACTTGCCATTTATAATACATGTAGAGAAGTTCTTATTGAAAATATATGTATTTAAAATACACCTCATATACACGATGATACGTATTTTTACCATGTAAAGAAATGAATGATGAAAAATCTTGTTCTTAACCTCGACATGTCAACAGTTTTTTTGTTTTGATGGTACATTTTGAATCCAATCAACAGGGATCGATGACTGTGCTATATCACCATGCCTTAATGGTGCTTCATGTCGAGACCTGGTCCACGGTTATGCGTGCGACTGCACTGATGGATTCAAGGGATTGAACTGTCACATTAAGAGCGTTAGCTGCATGAAGGAGACATGTTTGAATAGAGGACGGTGCTATGATGGACCGAGAGGACCCATGTGTCAGTGCCCTTATGGGTTTCATGGTAAGAATCAGACGTGGGAAGAAAGTTTGAATGGGAAAAAAAAATCACAAATGGAAATCTGCACTGGAAATGGTGGTTATAAATCAGATTGTAGATATAATTCAGTGTGACATGAGTTTGTATCTTATTGATAATAATAATAATAATAATAATAATGTGGACTTATATAGCGCACGTATCCACCATACTGGTGCTCAAGGCGCATTATATTATTACCCCTGCTCATCAGGCTTATAAATCATTCCTGAAACCATCTCAGCTCCCTGGGGAGTATACAGCTCAATTGCTGCCATTACAGCGCATATAGGGCTAATCAAACACAATAACCAACTCTGCCCTCACAGGTACCCATTTACCCCTGGGTGGAGAGAAGCAATTATGGTAAAGTGTCTTGCTCAAGGACACACGCACCATGGTCGCGGTCGGGATTTGAACCCACATTCTGACGACTCAGCCATCAGAACACAAATCCGACGCACTAAACCACTCGACCATGGCACTCCAATTACAAGTACATCAAAATACAGGTTGGCAATGTTGGATATGGAAAGCGTTGCGTGTTACGTAGCTGAGATGCCTAAGCTTTTGATTGGGAATGACAAAATGTGTATTCCAGGTGGAATGCTGCCCTCTAGTGGTAGAGGTGTTAGTTTCTCTTACAATTTTTTGCGTTTCAATTCAACGTAGGGGCACATTGTGAGGAGACACTAGACCCTTGTGAGTTAGTCCGTTGTAGGTACGGTGGGTCATGTTACCTTGATCGAGGCAAGCCAGTATGTAAATGTGTGATGGGATACCAAGGATTTCGATGCAACTATGGTAAGTCTTATAATGGTGATATTTAGAATGTTGCAGATATTTTAGAAAAAATTCAAATGTTAGTTTACTTTTTGTCTTAAAAGATTAATGTTGAATTCCTTCAAATTAACAGTAATTTTGACATCAAACAAAAATTAAATTATATTATTAATGGCAGGCCAAGAAGAAGTTCAGGGGTTGTTAAAAACAAGATCCCCTTGTCATACATATATTGAAACGTTTTAATAACTATTCCTTTCTGCTTAATGGGAGTTCCATTTTATTTTAAAAAAACTGCGCTATTTTCAAACCAGCCTGGAAACGGGTTGTATGGCCATTACATAGCTATATTGTAGTGGACTTGAATTTTAATATGAAACATTAATGGTAACTGGAAGAGAAGAGTCAGGCATAACTTAACTTCAGTGACTTTGACATTTTGTTACCATTTGTTTATGCAGATATCAATGAATGTACTCTCAATAATGGTGGATGCCAACATGTATGTGTCAATCTGTTGGGCAGCTATCATTGTAGTTGTAGTGATGGCTTTGTTCTACAGACAGATGGAAAATCTTGCATTGGTAAGCATGTGTCTTTGGTAAAACTAAAATGTTTTCTATATTCTTAAATTCTACTCATTTGGAGTCTTGGAAGAAAGTTTTTTTTTCTGGTGAAGTTATGGCAGGATCTTTCTCAAGTGCATTTCTCTTAAAAATATAATGATAAATAATCCATTATTGATATGGTAGAGTAGTATGGGATGAGTGGTTTAACCCTCCAACTATAGCTGCACTTCAGTGGCAAGTAGCTATAGAGGTCAAAACCAGTCAACTGCCTGTTTTGATTGTTGACCCAAATGTGCACACAGGGGCATTTTTGACTGGTTTTTACTGTCATTTTGACCACCCTGAACAATACCAGACAATGCTTTTACCAGTCAAAAACAGTCTACTCATTTTGACCTGTAAATGTACTTACTACACGTAAGGTTTGACAGTGTTTGACTTTTAAGTGCACTAGATATACCTTGGCAAGTATATCAACATCTTGACTGATTTTGACCCTTCTAGTAGTAAGAGGATTAATATGAAGTAATTGATGTTTGCAATTGTTTACAAATTGTTTTTAAATTTGATTGATTGATTGATTTTTCTACAGATTCAAGAATCTGCAGACAAAATGAAATTCTGCGACAGGTATATTTGATACACGTGTTATTATTTATAATGATGTTTGTTGTGGTATTTGATCTAGTCACAAACAACAATTCAAAGCCTACATGTCAGGTATCAAACCAGTAATGATGTTATAGTTATTTGGTAGTGTCGGTCTGTGTCCTACTTGTAAAGAGGCAAATGGTTCTTGGGGGGGGGGGGGGGATTCTGTCAAAGCTATTTAGTGAAAATGTTTTTTATTTGGTTATTTTACAGTGGGATTGATCATATTATTATAACACCTCGTACATAGGAGTTGAGGCAATTTTGCATGGTGGAATATCGCAAACCGAAACGATACCTCATACATAGATAGTCTTGTGATTGGTTGAGAGCATGTCACATGATGTTCGCTATTTTTACTGTAATGCCAAGCAAACAAGGAAAAGACTAGCCCATGGCAACCAATGAACTAGCCCATGGCAACCAGTGCAATTGGTCTAAACGCTGTCGTTACAACATGAATAAATACATGTCACAGACGTTTTACAGAAGTTCAATAAATTTCGAAGTATTGTCCAGTTAATGAAAGTCATGTATTCTTTGATTTATTGTAGCAGGTCTCTTAATAAATTGTGTAGAACCTATGTTTGAGGTGTTATCAAACTATGTATGAGCTGTTAGCTGTTAACTATGTTTGAGTGTTGTATTTTCCCTTGGCTTCACCTCGGGAAAATAGAACGCTCCAGGGATCACCTCGGGAGGCTAGTTTTACTGTACCACTCGCAATGGCAGATGTTTCTGTGAGAGCTTGAAACGTTCGGGAAAAAAAATCATATATGAAATGGTCTATAAAGATATTCCATGATTTTATGAATGTAATAATATTTATTTCCTACTTATCAATAGGCCAATGCTGAATGGGAGGAAGATTGTATGCATTGCCAATGTGTGGACGGTACCATCATATGTACACCAATCATATGCCATGACCCAGTGTGTCCACAGGTCAGTTGAGGGCGTCTTATTTTCAGATATTATGAGAAGGATTGTGGTAATTAGGCTAATTACATAAAATGAGTCCCGACACAAAAGAACATATGAACATAACAATTTTGAGCAAAATATATAGAATGTCTCCAGTGCCAATAATGACACATTTTTGTTTGATTCAGGTTCAGATTTAACAATCTCTACACTAGATAGACAGAAAAAAAGAAGAAAGATATGTATGGTTTGAGGTGTCTAATCACCATGCTATGTACAATCATCTTTGAGTTCTGAAACAAAAGGACCGATGGTTTGACGGTTTAACTCAGTGTATTGAATGTCATGCTCTTATTGCAAGAGAGTTTGCTGATTCACTCTTGATGATTATACTTTATATATTTTTTTTTCCTAGGGACAAGAAGCGGTCAATGAAGTAGGATTCTGTTGCCCAGTCTGTCCATCAGGTCAGTATAGTACAACCTTCTGGATTTGATCAGTCCTCAACTGTCCTTAATCTGGTATATACTTAATATGAAGAGAAAATTATAATCTTGTGAAAAAATGTTATTAGCCAAGGAAATTCACATATTGAAACATTGAAATATTCTTCTTTTGTTGATTTTGACCTTTTGTGTTTCAGATAAGATGTCTTGCACAGTCGACCCTTATGGCAACTTTCGATCGTTTGATTTATACTCGTTCCCTTTCCATGGCAACTGTCGCTACACAATGGCACAAGATTGTTCCTCTGGTAGCTTCAGTGTCCATCTTGAACTTGAGAACAAAGCATTCTCGCCAGCGACCGGTGGTCTGGCATGCCAGAAAATAGCCTTTGTATATATCAACGGTACCATAATTGAAATGAGTTCCGTTGGTGTGAAAGTTAATGGCAGATTTGTAAATCTCCCATTTGTTGACAGTCACCGTGGTAATATACAAATCCAGCGTATTAACAGTTGCCACACTAAGGTGACATCAAGCAATGGTTTAGAAGTCATATGGGGTTCAGCCGGTGATATTAACATATCCTTGCCAAGATCTTTTAGGAGAAAGTTATGTGGTCTTTGTGGAAATATGAACGAGAAAATGAAGGACGATAGTTTGACGAAGCAGCAGCTACCAAGCCGCACTGTGAGAGAATTCACTCACAGCTGGAAGGTGAATGGCTACGAGCACTGCTATCTTCCTGCCACTGTTCCGGAATCTTTGTCGGCAACAAGATTCCACTTCAACCGTCTTCCTGCATGTGCTGATCTTACCTACGGAAGCTGGAGAGAGGTTCTTGCCAAGTGTGACATCTTAAAGCAGCCAACCTTTGCTGAGTGCCGAGAGGTGGTTGATCCAAGGAACTTTTACGAGTTATGTCAGCAGGATGCGTGTTCTTGTGGGAGTAATGAGCCCTGTTATTGTGAAGCGATTGCGGCTTATGCTCAGGAGTGTAGACGAAATGGAATTATCGTCAGAGAATGGAGAAACAGCACAGTGTGTGGTATGCATCATATTTCTCTTTTTGCCCCCCCCTCCCCAAAAAATAAAAAATATATATATATACTGAACAGCAAAAGAAACATCGTATGAATACAAGATATCAACAGGTATATTTTGTAACGTACACTTTGAAAACCATATAGGATTTTCAGGCACAGTCATGATTCAGAATGATGTTAGACTGCATATTTCCCGAAAACGATACATGTAAAACTCTTGTGGTTGAGTTATGTCAACGATTTAAAATCACGACGTTTCTTTTGCTGTTCAGTATATATATATATATAAATTTTTGAATCTATAAAATGAGTGATTATTTGCATAAAAGTGTTATTTGCCAAGTAGTTGTTACTATTAGTAGCTACATTTTCCAGATGTTAAGAATTCTCCATGATTTTAAGAAGGCGAGTGACAAGTATTGATGCCATGTTTTTTTCTCAATTTTCTGTTTGACTAAAATCCAATTTTGAAGACTTTGCCACACCCATAAGACAGCCTACTTGAAAGTTTGTACAGAATTTTTAAAGTCTTAGCATGGTGCGTGTAATTACAAGTGACATGATTGGACATTTACTGCATTAGGTTAATTGTGATGGCCCTCGGATGACAGAATGTTTGCTTTTATAAACATTCTATTTTTGGAGTGAACAAAGAAAATTAACTAGATAAGTAATTGAATCTGCAACCTCAGGATTACCATCCCAGTTTTTAATATGCATATTCTCCCTGAACAAGGCTAAAATAGAAAAAAAATACAAAAAGTAAATAGACTCAGAGGAGCTGAAGGTGGGAATTGAGATTCCTTGTGAAACAAGATAGATCGAAGGATGAAGAGAAACATGCACCAGGCAAGGAATTCCAAAGAGATGCAGCAACTGGAAAAAAGCTGTTTGCCCTCCTACTACTACAAGGGTCAAAATCAGTCAAAATGTTGATATACTTGCCAAGGTATATCAAGTGCACTTAAAAGTCAAACACTGTCAAACCTTACGTGCAGTAAGTACATTTACAGGTCAAAATGACAATAAAAACCAGTCAAAAAATACCCCCGTGTGCATCAACATGGAGTGTCGTGGCCGAGCGGTCTAGCTTACCGGACTCAAGTTCTGGTGTTAGCAGCAGAATGTGGGTTCGAATCCCGGCCGTGACACTTGTGTCCTTGAGCAAGACACTTAATCATAATTGCTTCTCTCCACCCAGGGGTTAAATGGGTACCTGTGAGGGCAGAGTTGGTTGATTAGCCCTATATGCGCTGTAATGGCAGCAATTGAGCTGTATACTCCCCAGGGAGCTGAGATGGTTTCAGGAATGATTTATGAGCCTCATGAGCAGGGGTAATAATATGCGCCTTGAGCACCACTCAGTTGGTGGATACGTGCGCTATATAAGTCCACACATTATTATTATTATTAAGTCGAAACAGGCAGTTGACTGATTTTGACCTCTGTAGCAACTTCCCACTAAAGTGCAGCTATAGTAGGAGGGTCAGTATAGCTTTTTGTTCTACATCTAGGTATGAGCTAGGGTGTATGGGTGAGAACAGGCGGAAAGCCGAGTTTCATGCTCAAACACCTTAACAGTAGGAACCAAGTTGGGTAGACCGGTGGAACATTTACCATGATAATATCTGTAAAACGAACTAAGTGGAAACTGCACTACTGTGAGCTATCTAGCTCTATGTCAACAGTTTAGTGAACATTACTGAACATTACTAACCATTTAACGTCTTACTGTTTACACTCTTTGTTCTAGGTATTGATTGTCCCGAGACGATGATATTTGATGACTGCGGTCTCCACTGCCTAGAGACTTGCTACAACACTGATTCATTTAGTGAGATGTGTTACCGGTTACCTTGTGTCCCTCGTTGTCAATGTGCTGCAGGTTTGGCATTCTATGAGGGCCGGTGTATCCTTAAATCAACTTGTCCTAATCTTAATGGAACTACGGTGGATTAAAAGTTGTATAGTCCGTATTTTTTAATCTGTACATTGCTCATTTTTTATCAAAGAAAGTTTGATAATTACTTTCATATACATATGTAATTTTACCATATATAATTGACCATATGGATAAAGAGTGATTTAGCAATACTTTAGTTCATTAACCATCCTACTATTGATGCACTTTAGTGGAAAGTTGCTATAGAGGTCAAAACCAGTCAACTGCCTGTTTTGACTGTTGACCCAAATGTGCACACAGGGGCATTTTTGACCTGTAAATGTACTTAATACATGTAAGGTTTGACAGTGTTTGACTTCTAAGTGCACTTGATATACCTTGGGAAGTTTTTCAACATTTTGACCTTTGTAGTAGTAGGAGGGTTAATTTGTGACATATCTCATTTGAAAGTAATTAACGAAATGGTTATGAGTTTTTAGAAGAGAACTTATTAATGTTCTAGTGAGGAGAAAATGCTGAAATTTGAATTTGAATGACTATTGTCGTTCAAATCAAGATGCACATGAAAAGGTTATGCCTTCAACAACTTCCGAGATCTGAGAAATTGGCTACAAGATGGACATTTTCAAAAGCCTACACCAATTCCCTTCCCAACCTCCAGTTGCAAATTTATGTCGATTGTTAAAGTGAATTTCTCATACCAGAAACATTATAATCATGACATGCAATTACTAAAATATTACAATTTTATTGATTTTAACTGTAGATTCAACAACAACATGCATATATGAGCCTATATATATTTTTTTAACTGTTTTTAGCTGGTTAAGATTTGTATGAACAAATTAAAACCATTTACATAAAGGAGTAAATTGATTTGATAAGTGAAACCTGACAGAGATGGCTCCTTTTCAGCTGATTTCAGTGTTAGTACATGTCAATTGTCATATCTTCTTTGGTTGTCCATATGCTTTTGAAGATGTATACACCATGTGACTTGTTTACACTTTGCGTGACCTTCAAAGTACCAGGGTGCTTTTCCTGCTGGGCAAAAATGTTTTTGTTAGGCCAGAAAAAAAAGTCTCCTGTTTCTGGTCATCAGTCGGCTTCAAAATCGGTGCGGTGATGCGCTTTTTTTTGCCAACAGGGAAATATGTGATACATGTATACGCGGCGACTAAATTTCCCATATATACAAAGTATGGTGGCTAAGAGAGGCCTCAACAATCGGGCAAACGTTCATCGCCCTGTGTGAAAACATAGCATGGCAGAATTCCAATTGATCCAGCAATTTTGGCTGCAATTGGACATCGTTTCATAGCCAAAAAAAAAATAATAATAAATAAAATTAAAAATGCTGACGCAGAAACAGGACTTTTTTTTTTGGCCTTATAATATGTTGTTGTTATTATTATTAATAACATGTAGTTGTATGTAGAAATTGTACATTAAGTGCTTCTCCATAATAACATCAAGAATTCTTTTAATTTTCGCAGAAAATTTGACATTTAAAGTTAGTGCCTTATTAAAAATAAATCAAATTAAGAATTTATCTGCTGAAATCTCAAAATATTAGATTTGATGGTTTCTTGTCATAGACCAGTGTACATTTTGTGCCCGGCGCAGTTTGATCTTTGGGGCTCTTTTGTAAACATGTGATGTCATTGGTCACATCGTCTATAGCACTGGTAATAAAAAAATACCCAAATAGTTGGTATATAGTTAAAAAGGTAGAAAATGTTTAGTCCAGATTAGACATGCTTAGTCTCTTCACTTGTATTATATATTACATCAATGACATTATTATTAATACATTGTATTGATTGATATTCAGCGTATTTATGTCATAGATATAAATCAAATAATATGAAATGACTGTACTATTAGTAACCATTTTTATTTGACAGTATCGTCACGATCAGAGCAGACTTTCAACAGGGCAGGGAAATCGGCTTCCTAGTTTAAGATGAACACAGTGACTGATATTTACTGGCTCATTTATACAGCAGCAATGGCAACATGACCTTATCATGTGGGGTATTTTTTCAGTCACTGAGTTAATCTAAAACGAGCACTTCGATGCCCTGTTGATCGCGACAATATTGCCCCTTTGATGTCACACAATTGTCTAGAGTTTCATGATGATAACACCCCAGTTACCTTGATCATAATGTGAACTTTTTATTGTCACCCCACTGACCATCTTACACAGTCCCTCCAACTCCCCCTCTTGGAACACATGGTAGAACCGATGGTACACCGGTGTATCCTCTTCACCGGGTGGTCCATTTTCTTGAGGGGGTGTGCTGTTCTTTTTCCCAGTTTTCTTTTTGAGGTGCCATGGGACTAGCATATCTTGGCTTTCAAATTCAGTACGGTTTGTGTGTACTGAGAGAACGGTTTTGGTGCTCGAGTTCCCTCCATCGCATTTTAGTTCTTGTGTTTCATCAATGGCAGCATTTGATCGGGGAGTTGTCACATGTTCTGAGGACATTTGACCCTTGTCATCAGTGATTGTGTTCACATCCTGACTAGTCAACGAACCTGTCACGCTGGATACCGGGTTACATGTTTCACTCACACAGGTGACACCAAAATTCATTGACCTGTCTGTATCCTTTGATTTAATGGTACATGTACTTGTCTCTCGCATACTATCAACCTGTTCTGGTTGTGGTATACTGTGACTTCTTGATGTAACATCACCAGCAACATGATCTTTGTTATCCTTCAAGTCCAAGCATTCCTCCGCGGGTGTCTCATTGTGTTCGAGTCCTGCCGTCCTGTCCTCGTGCTTACTCATTCTGTCCGATCCTTTCTTATTTTTATGAGACAAGCTGCTGATGTAGTGTGATTTCTTCTCTTGTCTCTCTTGTTCCTTTGCCCAGACATAGATAAGCCCCAGGCCACCAGGTCTCAACACACGTGCTATCTCTTCAATGGCTGCCAGTCGGCGATTCTAAAAGAAATTTATATTTGAAACTTGGTGATTAGTATTGAAGGGGAAAGGGCAGTAACATTACTTTGTTTTAAAGGGACATCGCCACGATCAACAGGGCATGGAATCAGAGTATTAGTTTTAGATTAACTCAGTGACTGAAAATAATACCCCAGATTATAAGGTCCATATTCAGACATGCAACTTTGTAATTGCAAAAAAAAGAGGAAATGGCCGAGCACACAAAACTTTGTACAGTGTTTTTTCAGTTTTCTATAGCACTATTATTAAAGAAAAAAAGAGGAAATCAGCTGATCAGCTGAAAAGTTACATGCCTGCATATTACCATTACTACTGCATAAATGATCCAGTTATTTTCAGGCGCAGTGTTCAACTTAATGCTAAGACACCGATTCCATGCCCAGTTGAAAGTCTGCTCTGATCGTGACGATGTCCCTTTAAGCGATTTCATAGATTTGACGTAACCGTTACCTCGGTTGAGAAGTGATGAATGACCGCTATGCAGATACAAGCATCAATGCTAGAATTCCTGACAGACAGATTCAAACCATCACAGGTGAATGCTTGGAATCGTCGCTCATTGCATATCTCAACAAGCTTAACACTTCGATCACAACCAATCTAATAACAGATCAAAATCAACCAAGTCATCAAATCATCTACAAGAGAAAAACCGACTTAGGAAATATATTAACCCTCCTATATACAGTGCAGTTGCCATAGAATTGTCAGACCTTTCAAAACCTTTCAAGTTTGCTGTACTGAAGGGTTTTGAAAGGTGAGAAAACTGTCTGACAAAAGGGACCTATGAAAGGTTTAACAACTCTCTGAACAAACTGGTGTTGAAATGTTTCAATACCTTTCAAAGGGTATTGAAAGGTGTGGTTGTTCAGTAGCAACAAATTCTGGAGGGTTTTAAAGGGTTCATAATAATTGATAGCCATTTTGGCCCGTAAGCAGATTTTGAAAGGTTTTGAAACGTCAAACCATAGGAGGGTTAATAGTTGAAGAGAACAAACACAAATTAACTGGAGTAATCTGTAAGCTAAAGTTTAAAATCTAGCTTCAGTAAATTTCTGAAGTCTCATAAAAAAAATATTAATACATTTAATGTCAAAAGTGAGCAGTCACGAGAAAAGTGTGAAAAAGCATTCACAATTTTTCAGGGGTGTGATTTGACAAAAGTAAAAAATCCTGAAAAATGGAGGACAAAACTCCCCGAACCTCCTGGATGTTTAAGTTTGGAAGATTTACAGACTCTTCACATCCCCACAAACAAGAAACTACAGGTTTGGACATAATACAGGCTACTTCTTTCTTTCCTTGATGGCTATTTTTCTTCTTTCTAGAAATTTTGAGGCAAAAGGAGATTTGTAAAAAAAAAAAATTCATGAAATCAGGAAAAATCCCGAGAAATCACAGGCGTGAATTTTACAGAACACTCGTAGCAAAAAGTTGCCATCTGGCAGCTTAACATACAAAATGTTTTCTCCAAAATGAGAGCACTGCAAACAGAATTATTTTTCTTGATGGCCGGTATCTTTATAACCAACTTCACATTAGGTAACCTTTTGGATAATGATTTGGTAATTTTGTAATCGGTTAATTACTAATGCTGTGCCTTCTCTTTGACCCTTATCAACCCAAACCCATCAAACTCCAACAGCTGGGTGTGTTGCATT
Organism: Zoroaster sp. YZ-2022; assembly: GCA_029582265.1. Classification (NCBI taxonomy): domain Eukaryota; kingdom Metazoa; phylum Echinodermata; class Asteroidea; order Forcipulatida; family Zoroasteridae; genus Zoroaster; species Zoroaster sp. YZ-2022. The sequence goes on along the minus strand of CM055833.1, from coordinate 26,546,000 downwards.
TTGATGGACTCAGTACTGTATAGCCCATGCATGGTGTTGGATTTTGGTGGATTCAGGTTCCTAGCCAAAACCATTAGGGGGTTAGGGTTAATGTTTCAATATTACAACAGCAAGAGAGAATATAACCTCTGATGGACGACAACATATACCTGCTACATATGTTATGCTACCTTGTCCAAATTTACTGGTACAAACCTATTTCTATCCATCCCTATTTCTCTAGTAACCTGACCCCCAATCAAATTGCACAAATGACAAATCTCACTTCAAAAGGCACCAGTCTAATTTAGACATGAGCCTCACTATGGTTCCCACAGACTTGTGTATATATAATAAAAAAAACAAGATGGCTACCACTTGATGAAGATGTATTTCTCTATTGGTTGGTACATGAAGTTGGTGAAGGTCATTTCATCGTGACATTCAAACTTACCGAGAATAAACTTGGGTTTCCATCAAGATATTTCCCATTTCCACACCCTGCAATCAATAGCAGAATTTAAGAATTGTCTTTTTCAAATTGTTTAATGTATACTACTCAAAACAATTTAGGGAACACCGGATTTTTAACATCAAATAGGTTTGAAATGTTCCATGAACTGGGATTTTCATTTGCAACCCCCTCTCTCTTTCAGTAGTCATGTCATGAAATGTGTAATCACTACATGCATCCTTTACCATCTGTTTCATTGTGCAGTTGTTTCTCATCAATTCTGTGAAACATTGTGTTTATCTTAAATAAATGATCTTGCTTTAACTGAGATTATTCCGGTGTACCCTAAATTGTTTTGAGTAGTATATTAAAAAAAAAAAAAGTCAAAATCTTCAAGTGGATTTTCAATCGCAGACCACACACAAAATGACTTGTTATACGGTATACCGATAGAGATGCCACAGATGCATGGCAGATAGCCTTGAAGGAGCTTTGATAGAGTGTACGAGTCTCTGTCAAAGCTAGTTCATCCAGTAGCAAATTCATTTGAAATCATTGCTTTTTCTCAATTAATCTTCCTACTACTACAAAGGTCGAAATCAATCAAAATGTTGATATACTTGCCAAGGTATATCTATTGCACACAAAAGACAAACACTGTCAAACCTTACGTGTAGTAAGTACATTTACAGGTCAAAATGAGTCGACCGTTTTTGACTGGTAAAAGCATTGTCTTGTATTGTTGAGGGTGGTCAAAATGACAGTAAAAACCAGTCCAAAATGCCCCTGTGTGCACATTTTGGTCAACAGTCAAAACAGGCAGTCGACTGGTTCTGACCTCTATAGCGACTTCCCACTAAAGTGCAGCAATAGTAGGAGGGTTAATTTAAATGCAATGGGGGTATCTGAGTACATGGAATCAGGGATTGTCCTTCACAGAAGTCTGTTAGCCAAATGCTAGTTAAAACAGTGACGGACTAGTCAAAAAATGAAAAGCTTACATCACAAAGGCATCAACTGGCAATATCACTTCTGTCTCCCACGGAAACACTTCTTACCCACATCAAGTAAGACGCTACCCACTGGCAGACCCTTCATGAACTCTGTCACCTGAGGCCATGGCTTATGTCTGGTCTCACTGAAGTGACCCGCGATGCTCTCGTACACTTTATGGACATGTGCCGCTTCTAGATGCATGGCCTGGAGGTCGGAGGTCGGCAAGGAAGGAAGGGATGGATCACAGGGTCGAGGGACAGAAGTTGCTGTGCTGAGTTGAGTGTCGCAGCGACTGGGATAACCTAAGAGTTGGACAGGGGAAAAAAATGTGAGAAGAAAAAATTACGGAATCCTGCTTAAGGTATTAAATCTCTAATTCACATGATATAGATTAATCAGTGGTTGGTGTTTCTAATTTCTGATGAAGCACCACTGTCATTAACAAGTCAGTACAAGTTGTCAAGAAACAGAGTACATCTACTCCTTGCACACTGTAACCCTCTTCAGTGAAAATGTATCAAGCGTCGGCTGATAGGATCAATCAGCAATGAGTGAACATAGTACTTTATATGCTCTCAAACGTCTGACATCTAATCATCTCAAAAGGAAATTGCTTGCATATGGCCACCAGCAGCAACATGCTTAACCCCAACCACCCCAAATCCTGCAAAATCCTCCAAGGAACACTTTTTGGGAAAAATTCAGCACTGTTGGAAACTGGTACTTTCACCTCTTCAAATGGGGCAAAATTACTTCCTGGCAAAAAGTACAGGCCATAAGTGCTGAATATGAAAGATCAACGAAAATGCATGGTGCATTTTTGAAGATAAGGGCATGTTTCCAAAAGTGCACTGATGGATTTTGGAGGATTCAGGGTGGTTCCTAGCCAGAGTACCTAGGGGGTTAGGGTTAATGTAACAGGCTATCTCTGTCCTACCAATCAGCAGTGATCTAAAAGTATGCGCATCTGTTTACGCATGGAGCAGTTGCACAAAATTGTCCAAATACATGAAACGTTTTATATACTGACTGCTACTGACCACAGTGACATGGAGCTCCTCTGACTGCTCTGAAGGTGAAGGACATTCGGACTCCTCTATTCATCAACGTCAGACCATTATCATCCTTAGTGATGTCATCAGATGCTGCATCTCCATTGGTTACCTCAATGTGCGCTGGTATGATATCACTCTTTCTGGGAGTAATCCTGAATTATTTTTAAAAAAGAAAAGAAAGTATTTATACATTAGAGTCTTGGATGAAAGACAGAAAGAAGAAACCTTTGAATGGTCTCACAAACCACTTCACAAATAATAATAATAATAATGTACTGTAAATGGTAACAAATTGACTTTTATAATACAGAGGATACCATACTATTGATCTTTTCTTTATTGGAGTGCAATCTCTTGAATTTAAAAATAATTGTCTGTACAAGTGCATTGTTCAAGAGTCACAGATTTCTGTTTGCACCGCTCAAATGTTAAGTCCGAAGTTTAAAAAGTCGTTTACGGGTAATTGGAACCGAAAAATGGAACCGGGTAATGACCGTTTCTGTCAGGTATCCGGATACCCGGCACAGCCCTAAATAATAATAATAATAATAATGTGGACTTATATAGCGCACGTATCCACCAAACTGGTGCTCAAGGCGCATTATATTATTACCCCTGCTCATCAGGCTCATAAATCATTCCTGAAACCATCACAGCTCCCTGGGGAGTATACAGCGCAATTGCTGCCATTTCAGCGCATATGGGCTAATCAAACACAACAACCAACTCTGCCCTCACAGGTACCCATTTACCCCTGGGTGGAGAGAATCAATTATGGTAAAGTGTCTTGCTCAAGGACACAAGCACCATGGTCGTGGTTGGGATTCGAACACACAGTCTGACGACTCAGCTATCAGAACACAAATCCGATGCACTAAACCGCTCGACCATGGCACTCCACTCTAGACATTATTATTAAAAACTAATCAGTACAGTTTTAACAAGGAAGGCTTGATAAAAAAACAAATTTGTATGATCTTACCCATGCGACCACAGATATCTGGCCTCCCCTGTCATAATAAGAAGACTACGTCGTGGTATGAACACTGGAATATGACGACCGGTAGTTGGATTAGTGAATTCCATTAAGACCTACAAAATTTATTTACAAAGTTTCAATTATCCCTCCTACTACTACAAGGGTCAAAATCAGTCAAAATTTTGATATACTTGCCAAGGTATATCTAGTGCACTTAAAAGTCAAACACTGTCAAACCTTACGTAGTAAGTACATTTACAGGTCAAAATGAGTGAACAGTTTTGACTGGGAAAAGCATTGTCTTGTATTGTTCAGGGTGGTCAAAATAAAAACCAGTCAAAAATGCCCCTGTGTGCACATTTGGGCCAACAGTCAAAACAGGCAGTTGACTGATTTTGATCAATATAACTACTTGCCAGTGCAGCTGAAGTACGAGGGTTAAAAAATAATAATAAGGTTACAGATCTCAATTTTCAAGTAACATGTCTTCTCTCTGCTTTGAAACTCCTTGGACAATTTAAATTCACAGCTTATTAGAAGACACCAGTGCATATTTTTACATAGCTAAGTAGCTAACTAGCTTTAAGGTAGATATAGGCAAGGTGTTAGTCAGGATTTAGAAATAGGGTGTCCAAATTGTTCACTTACAATACGGATTAAATAGGGTGTCCAAAATTGAAACAGGGTGGGTTTAGGTTTATTTAATAACATTCAAAAATTCGCGGTCTAATGACCGAATTGCATTTTAAATTTACAGTTATAAAAACATCAAAAGTATAAAGAAAAACATTTAAACAAAATATTATAAACGAGACTACAAGAAAATAAATTAAATTTAAATTACAAAAAAATGAAAAGTAAACATTATAAATTAGATGAAAAAAGACGCCCAGACACCCCTCTATGGATATAGGTATAAAATCAATGTTTGTCTGTTTAAAATCAATGTTGTCAATGTTGTCTGTTTTTAAGGCAGTCATATCCAGAACAAGAAATGTCTTACCTGTGAGCCGAGACTGAGTGAAACGATGGCATCTTGAAATGCTGAGTGTGTGTCGACATGAGGAGGTATACCTGTACAAGAAGAAAAATAGATGTCAGGGGTGTGACTTGACAAAAGTAAAAAATCCTGAAAAATGGGTAGCGGGCCTGGGTCTCCCTGTGGTCTAGAGAACAAAGCCCCCTGAACCTCCTGGATGTTTAATTTTGGAGGATTTACAGACTCTCCACTTCCCCACAAACAAAAAACTAGAGATTTGGAGACAATACAGGCTACTTCTTTCTTTCCTTGGTGGCTACTTCTCTTCTTTCAAGAACATTTTTGTGCAAAGGGAGATTTGTAAAAAAAAATCCTGAAATCAGGAAAAATCCTCAGAAATCACAGCTCTGATGAGTGGGTTTCTTGCACAAATAGATTCTGCAATAGCAGCTATACAGTCCAAGATTTGTACAAGACAATTTCTAAGTTCACAATAAATTTTATCTGAAAGCATTAATTTTCCGTCTATAATGAAGTGATTCTACCATTACCTTGCCCTGGTTGGTATTCATTAACAGTGATCTGATCCGGTCTATTCATTACTATTCCAGTAGTCATGATTTTATCAATGACATCATTATACAGTGATGGTATTGGGTCTGATAATGGGGTGTCTTTGTCTATGTTGTTTGTAGTATAGTTGAATTCATAGCCAAAATGTTTCACTCTCCTGTGTTTCAATGTCTGCTGAGCTAACAGAGAAAATAAAACATTGGAAAAAGAACCAACGATTATTTATGTAATGCACATACATATCGCCTCTCTCTTAACCCTAACCTTCCCAAAACCTTCAAAATCCTCTTTGCCAAAGTGAAGGATTTTGGAGGATTGAGGTTATTAGGCATACTTGCCTTTCCATGGTACATACATGGAGTGTCGTGGCCGAGCGGTCTAGCTTACCGGACTCAAGTTCTGGTGTTAGCTGCAGAATGAGGGTTCGAATCCCGGCCGTGACACTTGTGTCCTTGAGCAAGACACTTAACCATAATTGCTTCTCTCCACCCAGGGGTTAAATGGGTACCTGTGAGGGCAGAGTTGGTTGATTAGCCCTATATGCGCTGTAATGGCAGCAATTGAGCTGTATACTCCCCAGGGAGCTGAGATGGTTTCAGGAATGATTTATGAGCCTTATGAGCAGGGGTAATAATATGCGCCTTGAGCACCACTCAGTTGGTGGATACGTGCGCTATATAAGTCCACACATTATTATTATTATTTTATTATTATCCATGTTTGTTGTAGTGATTGCAAGGTCAGTACTTGGGGGGTCAGTGGACACTATTTATTGCTCCATGCATGCAGGGAGGGTCCCTGGCCATGTACATCAGATTAGAAACACATGTGTGCATATATGTCATGTGCTTGCTTTACTACTGAAGGATTTTGGAGGATTCAGGTTATGTGTAAGCAAATGGGCCTAGGGAGTTAGGGAGGATTCAGGTTATGTGTAAGCAAATGGGCCTAGGGAGTTAGGAAGGATTCAGGTTATGTGTAAGCAAATGGGCCTAGGGAGTTAGGGAGGATTCAGGTTATGTGTAAGCAAATGGGCCTAGGGAGTTAGGGAGGATTCAGGTTATGTGTAAGCAAATGGGCCTAGGGAGTTAGGAAGGACTCAGGTTATGTGTAAGCAAATGGGCCTAGGGAGTTAGGAAGGATTCAGGTTATGTGTAAGCAAATGGGCCTAGGGAGTTAGGGAGGATTCAGGTTATGTGTAAGCAAATGGGCCTCGGGAGTTAGGAAGGATTCAGGTTATGTGTAAGCAAATGGGCCTAGGGAGTTAGGAAGGATTCAGGTTATGTGTAAGCAAATGGGCCTAGGGAGTTAGGAAGGATTCAGGTTATGTGTAAGCAAATGGGCCTAGGGAGTTAGGAAGGATTCAGGTTATGTGTAAGCAAATGGGCCTAGGGAGTTAGGGAGGATTCAGGTTATGTGTAAGCAAATGGGCCTAGGGAGTTAGGAAGGATTCAGGTTATGTGTAAGCAAATAGGCCTAGGGAGTTAGGAAGGATTCAGGTTATGTGTAAGCAAATGGGCCTAGGGAGTTGGGAAGGATTCAGGTTATGTGTAAGCAAATGGGCCTAGGGAGTTAGGAAGGATTCAGGTTAGGTGTAAGCAAATAGGCCTAGGGAGTTAGGAAGGATTCAGGTTATGTGTAAGCAAATGGGCCTAGGGAGTTAGGGTTAACAAAGAAGAGAGATTATTCCATCTATATTTATTTGCCCGTTTGTTTTAATGATTTTACTGACAATTTCCAGCGTTTTCAATAGGAACACTGCAAGTTTGCTTGAGGAAAGAAAAACAATTACTTTGGACTTTATGGTGGGTTTTTATCATATATTTGTTGGGCACTTAACTATTGTTAAACCAAGTTTTCGACAAAAGTTTGTAAAAATAGTTTGTGAAAAATGAAAAACAAATTGCTAGAAATTACTGGTTAAATATTGAAAAACACAGACTGTACAAATGTCATCTGAGTGAAGAATACATAAAATCGGAGATTCCCTTGTCCATTGTTCTCAACATTCTAAAACATTTGTGCTCATGTTCAGAATGACAGGTACTGGCCTCACATTTGGACCCTTGCAGGACCTCATCAAAAGCAAAATGCTCAGAATTGTGTCAACCATGGACAAAGGACGGGTAAGTTTGCTGCCACCTAGTGTCTCCTGTTGGTCAGCTTATGTTTGATTGATCTTACCTACATCTTGAAGTAAATCTGGTTTCTCCCATTGAATACTCTCCATCATTCTCTTCTCCGTTTCATCCTCAATGAAATCTTCAATAAGAATCAGACCAGGGGGAAGACTTCGATCACCGCTTGTCATCTTAGGGCGTGGAACTTAAACATTGACAGAAATGGAACATGAAGATACATTTCATTAATTTCTTTCTGAGAATTTGTTTTTTTTGGTATAATTTAATTGTTTGTGGGAGCTAGTTAAACAATTTTTTTTATTCAATTTAACCCTAAACTTCCCAAATCCTCCAAAATCCTCTTTGCTAAAGTGAAGGATTTGAAGGATTGATGTTACATGCTACATGCTCTTTGCTAAAGTGAAGGATTTTGGAGGATTGAGGTTATTAGGCATACTTGCCTTTCCATGGTACATGTACATCCATGTTTGTTGTAGTAATTGCAAGGTCAGTGGACACTGTTTATTGTTCCATGCATGCAGGGAGGGTCCCTGGCCATGTACATGTATCACAGATTAGAAACACATGTGTGCATAAGTGTCATGTGCTTGCTTTAATACTGAATGATTTTGGAGGATTCAGGTTATGTGTAAGCAAATGGGCCTAGGGAGTTAGGAAGGATTCAGGTTATGTGTAAGCAAATGGGCCTAGGGAGTTAGGGAGGATTCAGGTTATGTGTAAGCAAATGGGCCTAGGGAGTTAGGAAGGATTCAGGTTATGTGTAAGCAAATGGGCCTAGGGAGTTAGGAAGGATTCAGGTTATGTGTAAGCAAATGGGCCTAGGGAGTTAGGAAGGATTCAGGTTATGTGTAAGCAAATGGGCCTAGGGAGTTAGGAAGGATTCAGGTTATGTGTAAGCAAATGGGCCTCGGGAGTTAGGGTTAGGGTTAGGGTTAGTTTATGCTGATAAAAATTTCTGATTGGGAAATCACATATTATTTATAATTCTGTCCACAAAAGCAAAGTTACCTTCATTGATAAATGACAGACACAATATGATGGCCATAACTGCCCCATCATTGGGTCGTAGTTGCCAGGCTTGGAGCTTCTCGTATGCCATTGTAGCTTCTTGTACCGATGTGTAGCAAATGACACTATACGGTTTCCCTGGCAACATGACAATATCTGTCAGTTGACCATACTGACTGAATAGCGGCTTAAGATCATTTCGACTGACTCCATTCCCGAGCCCTCCATTGCCAACTATCAGGTGCTTAATATAGGTAGAAAATAAAAGGTGAAATACTTGATTGTTCATGAACACACTTCATTTAACCCTTCTACACATGGAGGCCACTCCGATCCACAAAATTCTGCTCTTGAGCAACCATCAGTACATACATGTACAAGCCTGCTGTCCTTTCCAAGTAATCTTACAAAATCAACTGTGTGCCACCCAAGGCCACTGTAAATGTTTGAACATATTAGTATGGCCTGCAATGTATCAATGGGAGACCACCTTACCCTGCAATCTCAGTGGTGTGACAGTGCACAGAAGGGTAACCATAGGAGGCCACTGGTAACAGCTAATGGCTTGGAGTGGCCTGAATGGGTTGTTTCAAAAATTGCACTGATTGTAGGAGGGTTAATTAATAGAGAATGATCTTTGGAAGTGTATTGTTAGAATCACTAATCCTATTATGTGACAGCGTTAAACCCGAGTGTCCTGTTTAAGTATAGCTAGGATGATCCTATCGTTATGTTATTCACATAAGCGCTAGGATACAAAGTGTAGAAAGAAACTTAAATTGCATGTTTCACGAAAAAATAAACACATTGCACTGTTAATTTGTGTTTTCAATACAAACTTGAGTCGGGCGGGGGTGCTGTTTGCCGCTCCGTTCCAGTAATTGCACCTATGACCGTGAAAGCGGATGGAACAGTAGGTGTATGACATGTGATCACATCGTGCGGACAGAATTGAACCTCAGAGAAGACCAAAACAAGGCAAGACTTGGTCAAAAACACAGTGCAAGTTTCAATATTTTTTTTATTATCAAAGACATACACGTAATAACAATACAGTATAGATAACATAATATTTAAGGTGTTACAGTGCAATGTGTTTATTTTTTCGTGAAACATGCAATTTACATTTCTTTCTTCACTCTGTATCCTAGCGCTTATGTGAATAACATAATGATAGGATCATCCTAGCTAGTTTAAGTACATCGGTAGTCGAGTGTTTAACCCTCCTACTTCTGGTACCTTTTTCATACAAGTTGATGCACCATTTGAAACCATTCGCTTTTGTGGTTTTGAATGGTGAAATAACTGTGTACAGTATTGATTCCCCCAAATGGTTTTGAATGGTAGGTCAGCTAATACAAAACCTTGTTTGGGTCTTTCCAAATGGTAGTACAGCTAATACAAAACCTTGTTTGGATACTTCTAAGTGGTGAATCAATGGACCCTCTATGCATTTGAATGGATTTGAATGGTAGTAAAGCTTGCTACCAACACTGTTCAAATGGTATCACCATGTGTGTACAAAACCAATGGGCATTTTGGTAAGTGGAAATTTTGAATGGTTTCAAATGGTCAAACAGTAGGAGGGTTAATATTATCACTTGTGCAATAACAAGAACAATGGATTTGGGCCATTTATGACATTTTGTTCCACAGACTGATGCGCAAAAAGAAGCAGTGCAGAGTGGGAGACTTACCCGGCACGTGAGAGAACTGTATCTTGTGTGCGAGCACCTTAGACATTGCGCATTCTCCCCACAAATGATGGTTCGCCTGCGTCTAATTTAAGATTGCATACTTCATGTGGAAATGCCTATCCCATAATGTCCCATGGCAGGCCGGGCAGGGGGAGCAAAACCAGTAACCAAGCTTGTTGTGTGTGCGTGAATTTGGAGTATAATGCCATGGTGTGGATTATACCAGGCTGGCACACTTCATACATGGAAGAAGGATAGTTCATAAGTTACGTATTAAATACTAATACTGATTTCTGATATTATTCAAATGAAAATAAACCAAAAAGGAAAAAAAGTGCAAATAGTTCAATGTGGTCAATGTCTCTTTTCAAACTGAACATTTAGCCCTTGTATAGGTTTAACAATCAAAGACACTCAAAATTTGTATGTATCTCTTAACCCATTGACTTTGTGCAGTGCACTCAAATAAATTTAAGGACATGTGGCCCTGAGGTCAAATCAAAACCACTCGACTGTAACTTACGCAGTACATACACAGCTCTGTGTGACTCTGCATATAACTTGTAAGACATACACAAGTGTGTTTGACTTTGCCACTATCTCCAGCACTCTTATACACATGTGTGAACAATTGGCAATGCAACCAAAAATACTCAAGTGACTGTCTGTGGGTGCGGTGCTTACTGGGCCAAATTTCAACCTGGGCATAGGAGGGTTAATCAATTATAAACCAACCATATGAAATATGGCACCAACTTGACGGTATCTTACAAATGAAATTAGCAGTTTGGTGTTTCAGTTTGTTTCAGTGAAGGATTCTCTTGTAAAATGCGGAATTTTAATGCATGATCATATGCGTGGATGTCTTGAGCGCCGTTTTTTGAGACGCACAGAATTGTAGTCATCAGAAAATTGATGTTGGTATAATGACTCACCCCCAAACTGTTAAAGTTTATGGGGGCACAGAAAATGTACCCAAGAAGAAAAACAGTTGAATCATGCTTCATCTTATTCCAGATGGTTGTAAAATTGTTTTTAATCTTGAAAATAATATCGTTTTCAATTTTTAAAATAAAATGGTATAATTTGGAGAAGCTCTCAAAACTTTTAATCAATATTCTTGAAAGACCAATAAAATGGAAGGTGGTTAAAACTTTTGCAAAAAGTACTTTAAAACTTTGAAATGTGTAAAAATGCTGTTAACATTTTGTCAAATAAAAGATTTCTTTTCATAACCATGATATTAATGTTTCATTTTCTCAATAATTTTCCACTACTGTCGAAATAAACACCAACGAATTAAGTAGTCTCCGTTCGCTTCTTCTACTAGGGTTTTCAGGTGAAAAATTATTCCTAAACCAATATGCTCAATATTTATATCAAATTAAAGGTCTTGATGAAAGAAATCTAATGGTTTTTAAATCAAGAAAATCGGACGAATCGTTTTTGAGGAATCCTGTTTTATTTAATCAAGTATACAGCATACAGTATACAGTATACAGAGTTGTACCCCCAGTTCTTTTCAGAACTAATTACTACTCAATTGAGATTCCACATGGTGTCACCGCAATCAGTCTTACTTATCATCCTCACCATGCAAAGCTACAAGTTTTACCTATACAGCATTCGATGAAGCCCGACTGTCCATACACTGTGTACATGATACATCCCTAATGGCAACAAAACCGTTGAATCAGCCTACACACACCGTGATACACACGCAGTGTTCGTGCTCGTTTCCCTCATTAAGAGCTTTTGAGAAGGTGTAAACAAATACACTCTCCGCTCAAAACTAAACATAATTACAGCTCAAAACTTTCACATGATAGAAAAGAGGTGTAAAATTCATTCAGACATCGCTCTTACCTTTCAACTTAAAAATTTCACCTCGAAAAATGGTGTTTAATTTTTTATCTCTTCATAACTTTGGTTGTAAAGTAGCTGTGGAGATCGAGCAAGCATGGGTATGTAAAGGAGCCCTTTGACTCAATAGGGAAACCCGTTTTCATGTCAATCACAATGTACTCGGGTGCGGAGACAGCTCCGAAGTGGATGCCCTCAGCAGAGCGCGGCAAATTTTGGGCCGAATCGCCCGATCTCGGGCTGCCAGCGAAGGCTGGGCGGGACGAGAGTGGTTCATTCATAAAAACCTAGCCTTTAGCACGTACGTCCGATTGCTATTTTATGTACATTGTTGGATAGCTGAGACTATAACAAAGTATAAGCTTTCCAATGAGCTAAGATTTCGACAGGTAAAAGTAACAATTTTTTGATTTAAAATTTTGATGTTTTTGTTGCGGGCGATGCGCTGTGCGTGTGGAGGGCTTCGGTCAAGCACGTACAAACTAAAAACCCTACTTCTACAAGGAATGTGTCCATTTTGAGGATCAGTATTTCTTTAAAAAATCATTGCAAATGCAAAGCATTCATAATATTTTGGTTTCCACAGACAACAGCTTGTTGACGGCACAGAACAATAAAATCGCAGATGTTCGTGAAAAAAAAATTGAGGTCATGTAAATCTCTTACTATTTCTATCTAGTAAAATCAGTGGTTAAACAACTTTTTCCACTTTCACAAGCACTAACTTTCCAGTTAATCATACAATTTCACTATAATTTTTATTTCTGTAACAAGCACGACTTAGATAAGTTTATGCAACCAGTAATACGCCATAATTTTGTAAGTTTTCCAAGAAATGCTAAGCTAAAAGTAGGTACGTCATTTCACGAGTGCGGCGAATTACGTACATGATGTAGGTATGTGCGTATCCCACGCATTGTCGCAAATCTGTTCGGCCGCGGCCTCAATCTCGGGTTGAATCGCCGTGGCGAAGACACCGTGGAGATAGCGCTTTGTAACGTTTCGCTGAGGCCGTTCTTTTTGACTTACCCAGGAGATTTTTTGAAGGCGTAGATCAAATATTCTACTTCAACCTCGTTCTCAAATTTTCTGAATGCGGCATCTAGAAGTTTCCAAAAATATTCTCGAAATTTGGGTTCGCTCTTGCTCATCAAAACCATCGACGATTTACCAAAGTTTAGTAAAATCACTTATCAAACCACAAAAATCATTTTCTATACTTGTTTTCTACCTCTTGGCCAATTTTGGGCGATTGATCGTCTCCCAGTTATGTTTTTGGACTCCCCAAACATCGATGTCAACCAAAGATTGTATTGCGCGCGTTCAGCGCTATAGACCTAATTTTCAGTCCGATAAATCGTCCGTTTAAACCTACATCGGTAACACAATATTAAATATTAGTTTTCATGAACTTATTTCATTTTTTTCTTCATATTTCCAGTCCAATATCATTTATTGTTTTTTATAATGTTTAATTAAATCAGGGATAAGAATTTCATGAGATTTCAGTATAAATATTAAAAATTCTCAGATTTTAGTGATTTTTTCTCTATTTTAAAAATCTATTTTCATTATTTTGTTTTATATTTCCAGTCCAATATAATTTATAAATTGTTTTAATATTACATTAAATCAGGGATGAGAGGCTTTCGAAGATTTTAGTGTAAAAATATGAAAACAATCCTCAGATTTGAGTAATTTTTTTTCTTCATAATTTTTTAATTTATTATTATTTTTTTTAACACATTTTTTTGTATTTCTTATTTGTAAATCAGCACTACAAAACAAACTAATCATTGAATTAGCCTGGAAATAGGTTATTATTCTTCCTCTTTTCCCAAGCATTCCAGTGATACCAACCTTTTGAAAATCAGACAAGAATTAAGAAAGTTATGATATGGAATCCGAGAAAATCTAGGAAACGGGTCACAACTCAAATGTACATTTCTTATGTTTTTCCTTATAAAATAATTGCCATTTACGGGCCTAAAATTGCCGGATTCAACATGTCATAACTTCCTTATTTTTGGTCACAGGAAGATGATCCTTATATCATTGTAATCGTCTATTCAAGACCTTGACAATGATACCAGTTGTATTGGAATCTGTTGATTTTGAAAATTTTTGTCACATAGCTAGTACATGGTCGATACCAATGCATGCAACCAACACACTGAGAATGTCTAAAAATTAGACTGTCCCCCTGCAATAATCACACATTAAATTAATTCAATTTGTAAGGTACCAGACGCCAACAGCCCAGTTTAATGTTCGTGTGTTATTTATGGGCTAAATGCGACGAAACTTGCTTACTTTTGTTGGTTGCTTTGAGGTGTGGATACCTTCATGTCTCAGTAATGTATGTCTGGATTTTGCCTGTTTTCGGGCCTTTTTCTTCTCAGATTTTGATAGTTTCACATCCGATGAGTTCTTCACGTTGGACGACGAAGCATCTGCCATAATTACTAGTGAACTCTTGGTGGCGCTTTCCACGGTACATGTGTTTCTTGTTCATGTTATACAGCATTGTGGTGTGTGTGTTATGATTTAAAGAGAAGGTAAATATTTGGTATTGTTCGAAAAACTGCATCAAGAGTACTTTCTTTGGGTAGAATGTCGTATCCGACCGCCACTTTTTCTCATTCAATATAACCAATAATGTAATGTTACCTACCCAGTAAGGTGGAGAACATATGGATGATGATGCATGATGCCCTTGCCTTGATGGACATACTTCAAATTATTCCAGGATATTTATTTCATGAAAAATCAGGCATTTTTGGTATATACGATGACTTCCTCAGTCATGTCAGTTTGATCTCCCCCATTAGTCAACTCCCCCATTAGTGACCAACACAGTCATTGTACATCATACATGCGCAGTGGCAACTAATAGGATTTTGTTAGAGGGGAAATGAAGTCCGAAAACCATCATAAAAGTGGATTTTAAAGATAGTTTTCGCTTTCTGTACCACAAAAAATCGATAGAATCTATTTTTAACAGGTTAATGATTGCCAAAAAATTCCCCCAAAACCCTGAAAAAGTGGCAGTCAGATATGACATTCTTTCCCTTTCTTTCAATCAAGATGTGCATCAAACAAACAAATATTCTTTAATGTTATTACTATAATATTAGTTACATCATTCACAAGGAAGTAGTGCAAATCCTAATGTTAAATTCAAACTGGAAATTATTTCAATTAGGGCCTGGGCCTATCTCAAAAATTATGGAGTCTCAGACACAAATATTTACAGGGAATATTACCATCATCAGCGTAACATAACACAAAGTAAGTTTTACCTTGAAATTTCCTTCAAACAAATTTAAAATGGTTAAACTAAAGCAAACGTCTGTGTTGGCACCTTCTGAAAATTCTGCTTAAGTTATAACTTGGCAATTTGTTGTTTTGTCCCTTTGTGGTATGAGAAGAACACCAATAAAGTCATGTCCACCTATTTCCAGAAAAGGCAAATGTACATATTCATGATGAAACTACAGAGGGCAGCATTCCAACGATGGACAGGAACAGTCAAGCCCGGAGTTCATACAATTCAATCTGGTTTCATCCACTCGGTTAATTGTCAAATTCATCAGCATTCGATGAATAACGTCATCAAATTCAGACTTATTTCAGTAAGGAGAATTAACTATCCATCAATCCACCATCAGATTGCACGTTACTCAAATACTGCTCCTTTAAGTTATCTTTCCAACTCTTATCACCATGGCAACAAGCAACCTTGCATCTTGCCCCATCAGTCACGGAGGACATTAACCAGGCAGAGTGGCTCGTCGGATTCTTCAAACCCTCTTCTTAAACTCCAACCTTTTGTACAACAGCCCATCTTAACTGACAACGAGTTGATATTCACTCCGACTGAAGCAGACATTGCTAAGGCGTGTCAATTATTCATCCCTTCAGCTAAACACAGGATAGAGTTTCTTAAAGGTGCTTATTATCACGAGCAGGCCCCGGATTATCAATTGCCAGAAGTGAGTTATCTTTGAAATTTTCTGCATTATCACATTTGTATATGAGCAAAGATCAGAGTAGTCATGGCAACTTAAAGGGAATCATTTGGTGGCCATCTTGGGTTTTCTTTCATAAAGTCAGTGAGAATCAGAATGAGGCGCATGTCCACAATAGTCTGGTGCATAATTATAATCTGGTAACCTGTCTCATTGTTATGTTTACCATTACCTTTCAGTTGTTTAAAATGATGTCAACATTTATTTAAAATGTTTAATCCTAATTGTTTGTATTTTATTATTTTTTTGTTCACAGATAGCATTCATTGGTCGGAGCAATGTTGGCAAGTCATCTCTCATTAAAGCAATTTTCTCAAATGTAAGGGGTTTGTCAGTCAGAACATCCAAAACTCCAGTAAGTATATGACTCCCCATTAAATATGGGAAAAAATAATGTTATTTTTAAAATTACTCTTTTTCATTCAATTTGTTTATGTGTTGTGGTTCAACGGTTCCGATCTAGATGTTGATCAGCAGCGCCCCCCCCTTTTTCAGGCTAAATATATACATAGGTGACCCGCTATGGCAAAACCCGAAACTTCCCGGCATTTACCATAATGCGTAAACAGCCATGAAAAGGTCAAAAACTGACCCCATACCCAAAAACTGATCCCATTTTCATGTCACCATATAGAGCATTTTCTCTAGATTTTGATGGAAAAAGAAAAATCCTGAAACGTTGTTGGGAACATTGTTGATTTTCACGATAAATTTGGGAGGTCACTCCGAAAAGTTGGGTCCAAGTTTAGGGTTTTGCCAGAGCCAGTCACATAACAAATGGGGTGACCCTGCATGCCCAATGCTATTGTTTTGGCAACTTGCCTTTCTGTATGGTGCATCTCCTGTTGGTCAAATACTTGCTCTGACAGTGTGTAAATAGGTTAAGAACAGAGCAGATAGAAAACAAGTCAACTTTTCACCTGAAGATCTGACGTTGCGGTCTGAGGCTTGTGAATTTCACAATAACAGCCCCATGTTTCATGGAGATTCAACTTTGACATTGGTTTGTAGCTAGCGCGATCCTGAAGCGTGACGTCATAATCCAATGAAATCCCTTGAATAGTATGGCTTTAACCTTCCTACTACTACAAGGGTCAAAATCAGTCAAAATGTTGATATACTTGCCAAGGTATATCTAGTGCACTTAAAAGTTGAACACTGTCGAACCTTGAGTGTAGCAAGTACATTTACAGGTCGACCATTTTTGTCTTGTATTGTTGAGGGTGGTCAAAATGACATTAAAAACTAGTAAAAAATATCCCTGTTTGGGTCAACAGCCAAAACAGGCAGTTGACTGATTTTGACCTCTGTAGCTACTTCCCCCTAAAGTGCAGCTAGAGTAGGAGGGTTAATTAGGGAATATATTTGTATACAAAAATTTTCATTTTTTTCACAGAATATTATGATCAACTTGAGCTTAGTATTTCAAACTGGAGTTCTTTAAATCAGTTGTTTTTGTGCGTTTTCTGTTAGGGGCACACCAAGTTGCTGTTATTTTTCCAGGTGGGTTATGCCTTTAGTCTTGTTGATATGCCGGGCTATGGGTTCAACCAACCAGAGAACTTCATCACATCAGCTGAAGGCTTTCTCAAGAATAGGAAAAAGTAGGTGATCATTAAGATTGTCGTAACTAAACTGAACAGACATTTTCTTGATGAATCTGATGTTTTCCAGGGTGTTGCATTACTCTTGAACTTCTTGATTGAACAATTTTGTTACTAAAATGTCTTCCTAGTGATGAACAAACATGCACCTGTAACTTCCTTAACTCTAACCCTGCCAGACGCAGCAAAGTGCATCAGGTGGAAAAGTCTGGTGCACTTTGATGGATTCAGCTGTCAACACCAGTGCATAAGCAGCCAAGTCTGTTTCTATTGAGAGCTAGTCCCATTGAACAATGCCAGAGTTGTATCCTGCTGCGTTTGGTGACCACAGACTCTGAGGCAGTTCGGCCTTGAGATTTGTGACCTGATGGATTTTGCTGCACTGGGAAGTCAAGTCACTTTGACAAACGATGCAATTTGTTGCGTCTGGCAGGGATTCTAGCCAAAATACCCTGGAGGGTTAGGGTTAAAATCATAAACTGAATGATACTATATCAATTTATTGACCAGGATGATAGGATAATTAATACTGAGTTTTCATTTCTCATCAGCTTGAGGAATACTTTCTTATTGATAGACAGCTCAGTTGGTCTTCAAAGCTTGGATTATGTCGCCATTGATATGTTGGAGGAGTTTTCTATACCATACATAGTAGGTTCTATTTGTTATGTACACTTAATGCCTGAACATTACTTGTACCTTAGTAATACCAACTTCTCATGAACCCTAACCACCCCCAAACCATTCAAACTCTAACAGCAGGGTTTGTTGGATTTTGTTGGACTGTGTATTGTACAGCCCAGGCAGGGATACTTTGCATGGGGGCTGGGTGTCCTAATTACAGCTAAAAGTCCAACAGTTGTGCATGGTGTTGGATTTTGGCGGATTCAGGAATGATCTTAGCCAAAATAGCTAGGGGGTTAGGGTTAAATGTTTTGGGATGAACTTGTTTGAACTGCATTTTACACAGAAAACTCACTTTTTAGTGAACTTGAATATTTGTTGATCTAGATTTCAGACCATATAAAGCCGTTTACCATTTGCTTGTTATATAGGAATTGTGATTTGTGGTCGCTGCTCATTCAATATTATGTATATATTGCAGTTTTTAATTTAATTGAGTTTAGCAGAACTACTCACTGTGTCAAAGGTCATATGGGAACATATACACAGTACTGCTTGCCTCGGCTTTAGTTCTTAACCCTTAATTTATTGAAGAAAATATTAACTCTATTGACCTTCCCAAATCCTCTTTGCTAAAGTGAAGGATTTAGGAGGATTGAGGTTATTAAGCATACTTGCCTTTCCATGGTACATGTACATTCATGTTTGTTGTAGTGATTGCAAGGTCAGTGGACACTGTTTATTGCTCCATGCAGGGAGGGTCCCTGGCCATGGACATGTATCACAGATTAGAAACACATGTGTGCATACATGTCATGTGCTTGCTTTACTACTGAAGGATTTTAGAGGATTCAGGTTATGTGTAAGCAAATGGGCCTAGGGAGTTAAGGTTAAGGAAAAGAAAAGGCAAGCCCACAATTTGTTTTACAAAAAACATAATTTCTTGTTTGCTCAGGTAGTGTTGACAAAATCTGATAAAGCTTCAAAACGGCAGCTTATTGAAAGCACCATGACCGTGTCAAAGGTCATACGGGAACACACACAGTGCTGCTTGCCTCAGCCATTCCTTGTAAGGTAATAGGTCATTCAGCTTAACAATTTATATTCTCTGATATATTTTCATATCTAAAAAAAAATCAATTTCTGTTTTTAATGTGTATAAATAATAGGAAATATTGGAGAGGGCAATGTGAGGGTAAATCATTGAACAATAAATTATAATTTACAATATATTCCTTTTTATATTGGTAAAACTTGTAGCTTGTAGGAGAAAGTTTCTCCTGAGGATGATCAGAGCATACTGATCGAAACGTCGAGTTGTAACCTCCAGTTCTTTTCAGAACTAATTACTACTCAATAGTGAAATTCACATGGTGTCACCGCAAATAGTCTTACTTATCCTTTTTATATTCTTGTATTTTTCAGTGCTAAATCTGGGTCTGGACTTTCATTCCTCAAGTGCTTCATAGCTTACACCACAGATAACCTACAGCTACAGGAGACGTGATCAAGACATGGACATCCATCAATATATACCACTGGGATGTAACTTTGAATACTGCATTTGGGAATGAAAGGACAACGATTCAATCCAGAGGAAAGGAGACAGAACAAGCTGGGAGAGAATCCAAAGATGTGAAAACAGACTCTGGTGATAATTCAAGGAAAACACTTTATACATTATGTGTTTACATAGTAACCCTTTTATTGTGAAATGTAACCTCATTTAAATACAAGATCATCTTAAAATAAACATTTGTCATCTCTTTACTGCTTGATCATTGTTTACAAGTTTAAATTACATATACGTTGCTTCATTTGCTGATCTCAAACGATATAAAGATGAACACAATTACTTAAGATGTATAATGGATTGGGTAGAGGGAGGTTTAACATCATAGTCTCCTGGGCCCAATTTCATGGCACTGCTTACTGCAGAATTCTGTGGTAAGCAGCGCCATGAAATTTGGCCCAGGTAATGATGGATGGGGCAGAAGGAGGTTGAATATCCCAGGGCAAGATTGGTTGTGGACTGTTGTTGCACTATCTTCATCTGAATATTGATAGGTCAGCTAGCCTGGTTGAATTATTGGAATCGGCTTACAGGGAATAGTTGCTACATTGGTCTGCAGCCAGTTTGCATAATTCTTTGAGAAAGAACTGCGGGAACTATTGACATGAATTGTTTCTTGGCCATCATCACTCAAGTACAATGGTTTTAAGCGTGCCATGGTCGAGCGGTTTAGTGCATTGGATGTGGGTTCGAATCCCAACCGCGACCATGGTTGCCTTGTGTCCTTGAGCAAGACACTTTACCATAATTGCTTCTCTCCACCCAGGGGTAAATGGTTGGCTGTTGTGTTTGATTAGCCCTAATTGAACTGTATACTCCCAAAGGAGCTGAGATGGTTTCAGGAGTAATTTATGAGCCTGAGGAGCAGGGGTAATAATGTAATGCGCCTTGAGCACCAGTTTGGATACGTGCACATTATAAGTCCACATTATTATTATTATTATTATTATAATTATTGACCATAAGTTGAGATTCCTAGGCTCCTCATTCATCTGGTCTCTTGAGTAGACCGTCTTCTCCAAATCCTATTTTTATTTACATGTACACAACGTTTAAAAAAAATGTTTTATATTTTTACAGATTTAATGTAATAAACGAACACAGTTCAGTGGGAAATGAATATGTGCCGACTCGTCCCTGGTCAATTTAACATGACCAAAAGAGAAAACTTGTGGATTTTGTTCACCTGTTTTCAGGACAAAATTCAAGAATTTAAAAGCCATTATAAAGGCTTCAAATGTATCCACTCTGTGAACATCATAGTCCCTCTAGTAATGAAAACGCATCCAGTGTGCAAGGCTAGGGGGATTATATGTATACAAGACTCCATAGATTATGTGCTCTTCATTCAGCAAAAACTCATCTCTGGTAATCACTGACATTTGAATGTCCATGGAGTCCGCCCACTGCTTGAGTGAATGGCACCCTCAGTGGGTCACGAACAGAGTGGATAGAAGCAAGTCGACTTTTCAACGTCGCGCTCCGAGGCTTGTGAATTAAGCCAGATACCGGCCCCCATGTTTCATGGAGATTCAACTTTGACCTTGGTTGGTAGCTAGTGACATCATAATCCAATGAAATCCCTTTAATTAGGAATTATTTGTATACAAAATTTAAATTTTTTCACAGAATATTATGAAATAAAAACCAAAAATAAAAACAAGCTGCACCTGTTGTCATGTAAAAGAAGTGTTACAATAAACACCAAATTGATAAATTCAAAGGTTTTTCAATGCCAATAAAACAAAAAATAATTCAGTTATAAATACAACCTGACAAAAAGAAAACAATATTTTCTTGTTCCTACATGTATTTATACAGCAAAAAATACTGTCAGAAGAAATACTTCATGATTGTGACAACTACATATGCATGTTTTTGTTTTTTTTATCAAATTGTTGAAAATGATGTCATAGCACGAAATACAGAACTTTGACATTTCTCAACATCACAAACAAATATTGAGCAGGGGAGTGATTTGAACAAAGGTCAAAAATCCTGAAAAATGGGTAGCGGGCCTGGGTCTTCCCTTTGGTCTCGAGGACAAAGCCTCCCTGAACCTCCTGTGGGTAGCGGGCCTGGGTCTTCCCTTTGGTCTCGAGGACAAAGCCTCCATGAACCTCCTGGATGTTTAATTTTAGAGGATTTACAGACTCTCCACATCCCCACAAACAAGACACTAGAGGTTTGGACACAATACAGGTTACTTCTTTCTTTCCTTGGTGGCTACTTCTCTTCTTTCAAGAAAAATCTGAGGCATAGGGAGATTTGTAAACAAAATCCTGAAATTAGGAACAATTCAGAGGAATCACAGGCCTAATTGAGTGCAATCACCATGTAAACCTGTAGATGCCATTGGATTATAACATCCTATAACTTAGACATCAGTTGCAGTGTAACTATGAAGAACAAATATATAATTATTTTAAGTGTCAACATTAAGCCATCAACTTTAATGCACATGTTGTAAATGTCTGCTTGTAAATGTATGAAATGACTTGCTGATTTAGGTGGAAATGGGTGGGTCGAGCAGCAACATAGCTGTTTGATTGAAGGTACATTCTGGTGATATACTGTTACTATACACACTCCCCACATGACTGGTCTAAATGATTCAGACCAACATCAGGTTCCTGACCTAGTCAGTCTTTTATTGACAATGACTTGATCCTTAAATTAACAAAACCTGATAACGGGGATAAATTACACAAAATAACATTCTTTCCCAAGTGGTGAGCTTCAACAGTTACTTCTGAAGTATCAATTTTCATTGATCCTGCAGTTTCCATTGGCAAATCCTTCTATTTATTCTGTTTAATCCTACAAATCTTGCATACTGCCGTTGTTCCATGCTACCTTGAAGTGCTCATCAATGACTGATTTTATTAAATCATCCTTCAAATCATGATGAATATTCATGATTTATATGCAGCCAATCATCAAGGACGTCTCTTACGAGAGCTGGAATGAGTAAGAATAGTCAAGGAATAGAAATAATTGTTATCACGGAGTCCATGGCTTCCGTTGCCCTGGTCTTGGCCTTGGTGCCCCTTCAAAATGTTCCCATAGACATTCTGATGTTCTAATAGAAGTGCTCTTTACTTCAGGAAATATTACCTTACCGGTACAAGAATGAAACTCCATGCATGGAAGATTAAGGGGTGAAACCCAAATGCAATATTTGATTTTAAATAAAACTCAAATTTGTCACACTATTTACTAACAAGAAGGCAGAGTTACTGGAGTTCTTTCGGGTGACACCATGTAATGATCTCTTCTTGGAAGAAGTGATTGAAGAAGGCAGAGTTCTTTCCAATATACTCATAGCACTCCGGAAGTGTTTGAATCTCCATATTGATAGCACCCCTGGCTGTATGATATCTTGGGATGATATGTTTCAAACCAGCACTACTTTTACATCAATACACTCTAAAAAACGAAGTGCTGAATATAGCACCTCGATTGCAGTCACTATACATGTACAAGCTCCTAAAAAGTGCTAAAATTAGCACTTGAGGTGCTAGATTCAGCACTTCGTTTTTTAGAGTGTATGCTTTCGGGTAAATCTGAATAAATTACCAATGGAGTACAGGGACTTAAAAAGGGCAACGTTCCGCCCGCAGCGGAAATATTTCTAAAATCAAAATGGATGATTTTAAATTCCAGAGAGTTCATATCTCTGGGTGATGATATTTTATAATTTGTGTAAAAGGATATTGTCTGTCGTCATCTCTCTCCTCTTCTTTAGAATCTCGTTTACTCTTCCTCATTTCATCTTTTCTTCCATCCTCCTTCTTTCCATCTTCTCCTCTTGACTCCCTCTTTGATGACTCCTTGGATGGTTTGTCAGAAGAACTATCCTCACCACGACCCTCCTTACGAGACTTTGAACTTTCTTTGGGTGTTTCCTGTTATGATACAAAGTACAATAATAATGTACAAATCTGTAATACCTAAAGGAAATCTCAGAGCGATGTACAATGTTCAATCCCTGGTTGCCAGGTATCCTGAAATCATTCCTGGAACTTTCTTGACTCCCTGGGAAGCATACAGCCTTTATTAATTGGGATCAAAAGCAAAATTTGAACAATTCTCTAATCCAGCAAAGGTAATTGAATTTGAAGAAAATCATAATTATGATAAAATAGTTAACCTTGACATTTTAAAATGATAAAATATGGTAGTCTGAATCCAATGCTAGACTTGAACTTTATTAATTGGGATCAAAAGCAAAATTTAAACAATTCTCTAATCCAGCAAAGGTAATTGAATTTGAAGAAAATCATAATTATGATAAAATAGTTAACCTTGACATTTTAAAATGATAAAATATGGTAGTCTGAATCCAATGCTAGATGTTTTATTGTGTAAAAGACTTATCGTCATGTGACTGGTAAAATGTCGTAAGCAATTAATGTGCAAATTTGTGTTTCAAGAAAACCGAGTGTGAAAGTTTAGTCGTTTTTCTGCCATTTATAAGTCATTGTAGGAAAGTTAAATTCCGCATGGGAATCAAAAAACATGTCTTGGGAGTAGTTCTAGCTAGAAATATATGCCCTACTTTTTTTCAAAGGAGCCATTTTATTGCTAACGAACTTCTACTGGGACACTTTGTGTGCCTGGAAGAAGAGAGCCTTACGACCTTCTTCCGGGCACACAACGTTATATCCTGTACTCTAGCTTTGCGGCTAGTGATTTGACCTACACAACTCTGGACTTGGAATCAAATGCTGAGGACTCGGACTCAGACTTAGACTCAGACTCTAGGTATAAGGACTCAAGTACCATCTCGTCTCCCTCGTCTCCAATGACCATGAGACCTGACCACTATAAGCCAAGTAGATGGACATAGAAACAGAGCGTTCCTGCACATCTGTTTGTCCTATTCTCTTTAATACCTTTTTGGTACTGGAAGACTTCTCTCCATTCACGGTAGCATCTCCTGAGCTCGTTGGGCGGCTGCTCTTCGGTGTCTTCTGTCTATCTTTGTCCTCCCTTGTGCTAGGAGAATTAGACAACTTCCTTCCACCTACAGGATTTAATTAAGACAATGCTTTATTTGATATAAAAATCTTTTTTTTAAGGGAAGAAATTGCTTTTAAATAATAATACAAAATATATATATATATATGTACTTTTTAAACATTGTATTTGCTTGCCTCTGGACTCCTTTGATATTCAGTCAAAATATTAAAGGGGTGCTTTTCTATTTCCACATAAGGGTAACAAAATCAAGATAATAATAAAAATATTGAATATTTCAGAAAAGACAGGCAAATAATAAGTAAACTGTACCTAATTCGTTGTCTTTTCTCCTCTTGGATTCATGTCCTCCATCTCTCTCTCCTTCTGAGTGGTCTCGTTTCTTCTCTCCTACCTTCTTCTCCTTTTCCCGTCGGCTTTCTCGTTCTTTATCACTTCGCTCGTGAGAGTCTCGTTCGCCTTCTTTCATCTTCTCCTGGCTCTGTGGTGAGTGCGATAATTAAATAATTTGATTCACACTAGACAACCAGAATAGGAATGATGCTGGTCTGCAGTGTTTTCTTACAAATGACAAGCTGAGTTTGCTGAATTGAAGCAAACTTTTATTTTTAAATAATTACGTTGCTCCTCAGTTCTATTCAAAGAAATTTTTTTTGGTTGCAATTAAATTCCAACAGCAATTCTATGTCTCGGACTTTGATTTTGAAATAAAGATATGAATTGATAAAAAGAAGCCTCACCACAACATTTGAGAAATTGAGTATCCACCAGACATATTTCCCATTTATATTTGATCAAAATAAGTGATTCTTTAAAAATACTACCTGATGCAATATTTCATTTAAATTTATGTCTCGATCAGTGTTTTAGATTTTCATAAGATTTACATAAAATGTAATATTTCCTTCTGTATCCACTATTCTCCTTGAATATCATACAAGTCATTTACACTCTCCTTAAGTCTGGGCAGAAGAAGAATATTAGAAATCTAAAAAAAAATAATACTCACATGGCTTGTATTAGGCGATTGGTGAACAATCTTGCGTCGCTTATGCTCTGTAAGAAAAGAGTAATCACAGAAAATAATGTTTCCTATCAAAATTCAAGTTCGGTGAGATGTCCAGTGTAACATTCATGATTATTTTCTTGCTTGGCAGATGTTCTCAGTCCGGACAAACAAGGGGAAATTGGGATTTTTGTACTTTTTGTATTCATTACAAAAGTTGCTTTGAATGATTTATTTACAAATAAATTGCAGGCTAAGCTATATGTTTTAACTAATCAAAGCCTTGCATGTTTTATAACCATAAACCCTGCATTTCATGTGATAAAATGGTACACTTTATTTAATATTTTGTTTTGTTAGGACCTTAAATGATATACTCAGTTCTTGTGAATATCTACAGGGAGAAAATCCACAGACAATAGAGCTTACCCCTTATTTGATGTTTTTTTCTTGGTTGTTAAATCCTTGAAACCTACCTCTATCATTAACATCTCTATCATTAACATCTCTACCAGGGGAGACTTTACGAGGCCCAGTACCTGATGAGCTGTGGCTAGAGTTAGAGGCCATGCTTTCTCCTCTTTGTGTTCTCTCACTGCTCTTCCTTTCTTCCTTTGTGTCAATGTCTGCGCCGCTCGACGGTCTCTTAGATTTATGCACCTTGTCTTGACTGCGGTCTGTAGAGGCCGTTGTTCTCTCTAGCCTATGAAATCAAATAAAACGGTGATTTCACGGTCAGACTCCTTCCTGTGATCTATTAAGAAAATCCCTAAAACTGTTTCGAGTGAGTGAAGAGCAATTACCTTCAGTGTGATTTGAACCAGTGAATTCCAGATGATCGTACCAGTGCTCAACCAACTGAGCTATCCAACCATTTGTGGTCAAACTAAACATTTTTTTTTTCAGCAAAACAACAAGAATCTTCTCTGACCTGGTTGTCTTCTCCTCTTTCTTGCGTGCTTTGTCCTTGTGGTTCTTGCTTTTATCATCCTTATGACCTCTGTCCTCATGTCGACCTTTGACCTCTCTGTGACCTTTATCATCCTTTGTATCATCCAGATGAATTTTAGTCTCAGATCTGTAGGAAGAAATTTAGATGCATTTGCTACAAGATAGTTTACAGTGTTTGTCATGGAAATATCAAAAAGAATGCAAAAAAAATATATATACAGGCATGGGTTGATTGTGAAAAATCAATGAGGCATATTAAAATAAGCACTTTATTACAATGGGTTAAAATAATCATGAATAACCTAATTGTCTCACATTTGTTGGAGTTTTTCCTAACGTGATACAATATAAGATGTAACAATACTGCACATCACATCTTAAGCAGCCCACTGAATTGTTTGATAAACTCACCTTGAGTCTGTCTTAGTGCTGCTAGATATAGATCCATTAGGATTACTGCTTACGCTAGATGACTTCTTGACCGTCGTTGTGTGATTATTAGAGGATGGTTTACTTCCTGACGATGATGATGACTTCTCCGTAGACACATTTGAAGACTCCTTCCCTGAACAACCAGAACAAAGGCTCGTAAATTCAGCAGTCTAATAATAATGTCTTGAGACTCGCTATGCATCTGGATGAGACTCATCTCAGGGCCAATGTCATACAGCCGCTAAATGAAAAATTGTTGCTAAGCAAACACAAGCTGGCTAAACTGTAGCCTGAAGATATGACGTCACAATTTGAGCTAGAGGCGCGTGAATTACGCCAGATCCTGGCCGTGCAGCCGCCATGTTTTCCCCGATGCTCAACTTTGACCTTGGTCGGTAGCTAGCGCGTGAGCCTCGCAGTGTGACGTCAGATCCTCAGCACGACGTATCCAATGAAACCCCTTGAATGGTACGCCTGGTGCCTGTCTATATCCTTGATATAGCATAAAGACATGGGACCAGTCTAGTTAAACTGTTGGCTGTTGACACAACCCCCAACACTGAATGGGGTATTGGTTATCTCTTTCCTTCAATCTTACTTAAAAACAATGCCATCAAAAGTTTTGTGTTGTTTTGGAGGTTTTTCAAAGTAAACAAAATGAGAATTAGTGGATGAAATGACTTCATTAAACTTAAGAACACCCCCTACCCGTAGTAGCATCAGTCTTGTTTTCTGCAGATACTGCCGATGACCCTGAGGATGTCGTTGCTGCAGACGGGGTTGGCTTCTTAGCTGCAGACGTAGATTGCGTCTTGACTGTGTCTTTACTATGGAACTGATCTTCGGCTATCATGTGTGCCTTACGAGCCTTCAACTGCCCAGAATACCTAACAGAAAACCAGTCAAGAATTAACAGTCTCGTCTGTTTGATTGGATAGCCATGGATTGAGTCTGGATCCAAAGTCCATCCCACTGGATGGTCAGCAGTGCTCTTTGAGGTTGATAAATGGGTAATGATCTATCTGGGTACACTGCAATGTTCCTTAAAAAAGGTCCATTAAGCATTATATGAACGTCTAAATTTATTACTTACCCCATAGCAAGTGCAAAGAGGTCAGGTCGTTTATCCTTCTCTTCTGCTCTGATCTTGTCGACTCGCTTCTCTAAGACAACACTCAGATTTAGCACCAGAGGGAAGTACATTAATATCTACAAGACACAAATTAAATAAGTCTAATATTACTTCAAATGAAAATAAACAAACAGCTCATGAAAGAGATAGTGGTATGTGTACTAGTTAAAACTAACTTAAAAAACATATTGTACAATGTACATATATTGTGAAAACAGATGTACTGTACCCCATCACTACACTTACTTCCTCACCATGAGTACATGCTCCATGAATATATCGTCAGTAAGTTACAAACCATAACTTCAAATACCCAGTTTTTTCTTCAAAATACCCACATGGAGTGCCATGGTCAAGCGGTTTAGTGCATCGGATTTGTGTTCTGATGGCTGAGTCGTCAGAATGTGGGTTCGAATCCCAACCGCGACCGGGGTGCTTGTGTCCTTGAGCAAGACACTTTACCATAATTGCTTCTCTCCACCCAGGGGTAAATGGGTACCTGTGAGGGCAGAGTTGGTTGTTGTGTTTGATTAGTAAATGGCAGCAATTAAGCTGTATACTCCCCAGGGAGCTGAGATGGTTTCAGGAATGATTTATGCGCCTGAGCAGGGGTAATATAATGCGCCTTGAGCACCAGTTTGGTGGATACGTGCGCTATATAAGTCTACATTATTATTATTATTATTATTATTATTATTATTATTATTATTATTATTATTATTATTATTATTATTATTATTATTATTATTATTATTATTATTATTATTATTATTATTATTATTATTATTATTATTATTATTATTATTATTATTATTATTATTATTATTATTATTATTATTATTATTATTATTATTATTATTATTATTATTATTATTATTATTATTATTATTATTATTATTATTATTATTATTATTATTATTATTATTATTATTATTATTATTATTATTATTATTATTATTATTATTATTATTATATACTTTCCAGTCTTATTATGCATGGGATAACATGCTTCTGAGCAACAGTAATTTAGTTTACTTTTGTTGTCCCCAACCCGCATAATATTGTTGTTGTTCTGGCTGTTTTTTGTAAGTTTTTTGTCCTTCATCGGATTGACCGTGTTCCCATAATCTGCATTCTCCCCTTCTACTCATTCTCATACTTTACTCGTAGTCATTTTCATCATGTTCATTTTGCTCATCTACTTGCCCTTCTATCATTATATTGTCAGACCTCCCAACATTCAGTTTTCAAAAATAGTACTTTCTTCAAGCCGGTAGTCATTGTGTCGCGTGTCACAATGCACACAGGTATGTGTACAGTTTGCATACATATCGTGTGTACAGAAGCCACGCTTCCACAGAGTATCAGTTTGCACGCACGTCGTCTATTCATAAACGAGTTGACAGTCCCTCCTTTGCCCTTCAGAGATCGAACGTATTACAGTGAATGCGATTATGTGGACCGCACGACCGGGAACAACAGACCACACAGGAATAGACTGTGTTAAGTCTCGCCCATGAGACTTGCACGGCCTATGGCGCACGAAATAAAAAAAATAACAAATTAAAAAAGATTTTTAAAAAAACTTTAAAAACGGCATTGTCAAAAATCGTACAAATGCAGAATAAAATCGTAAAATGGGTGAAAAATCATTGGGAGGTCTGTATTTTTTGTATTTAATTCATTTTCTTGTGTATTTTGTGCTTGTGTGTCATTTGTCTCGGGTATTTCAAGCTGTTTGCTTTGCTCTGTATTTCTGGTTGTATTTGTTTTGTTGAGGTCGAATAACTAATAACAACTTCAAGTGAGTATTGAATGGTCAATGCAGAAATATATCAGTGCAATAATGAAAGGAAAATTGGTTAACAATTCAATGTTTGCACACAGCTAAGGAGGAATGGGTCCACCTTTGTCACTCCCCTGTTCCTTTCAGTAAACGGCTTATGTTTTGGTACATAGATACACTTAACTATGGGAGAGGAGGTGCAGGAGGGGATGGGATACTAGGTATAATCTACTGGCTGGTCTCATACCTTCGTTAGTAGCATCAATGTATTCCTGATTTGAGTATAATCCTTGGATTCCAGACATGACACCACGGCCTGTGAGAAGACATAAATAATATCATCAGTAATTAGTAAAGACTGTTTGCGGTGACACCATGTGAAAATTCTCTTTTAAGTAGTAATTACTTCTGAAAAGAACTCGTGGTTACAACTCAACGTCTTGATCAGTATGCTCTGATCGTCCTCAGGAGAATTTCTACTAATTAGAACTAATTACTACTCAAAAGAGAATATTTTACATGGTGTCACAAATCCAGAGATGCCAACATTCCAAATTGAAAAAGAGTAATTCGCCTAACGAAAGGTTTTTGTCATGTAAACGGCTGATGAACTACGGTGCGCGTGCCGTAAACACATGTGGTTCTTTACATCGTTGGTTTCGCAGCTGGCCAAAAATTGATACAAGGATCGTACAATCGTAATTGGACTCAATAAATCGTAAAAATTACGCCCAAATCGTAAATGTTGGCATCTCTGCAAATCTTACTTAGGGAGGAGGGCCAAAGTCATGGTACAGCCCAGCCTTTGAGAAGCCTGGCCAGGCTTCTCAAAAGGAAACATATGTCTTAAGTTTTCATAGTCTAACTGATCTGGCATCACTACTAACCTTGGTGAGTTTGTACTGCCATTTATGACAGACATGTCTGAAGTTCTCATAGTCTAACTGATCGGCCTTGTTGCTGGACTCTGCCCCACTAGCTCGAAGCACTGTCACAAAACCAATGTAGTTCCCACATTCCTGGTTATGAAACCAAAAAAAAAGCCATCAGCAAATCACATATTTTTCTTCTTTACAGCAAGATGAAAAATGCTGTTCTTTACTACAGTTGAAAAGGCATATATATATATATATATATATATATATATAGTTGTCTGATGATCGCATAAGCGTGAAACTCGGAGTTACAACTACCGTTCCAGCAAGTCTTCATTCCTATATATATATATATATATATATATCTCTCCACAAAGAGAAATCTTGTGGAGATTAAAACATTTTTTACTGCATTTATCCATCACAGGTCATTCTGATTGGGAATCACTGTTTAGCTCTTTGATTTCAAACTCAAATGTTCTTTGCAAAATAAACAATTCCATCGCTAACATACCTGAAAAATCACCAAAATAACTATGCTTTTTCATCAATACCGCAGTCCTCGACCTTAAGAATTGAGAGAGCACGGCCACTTTGCCCTTGGTTGCATCAAAATTTCAAGGCCGACCACAAGGGGAATTACGGCCAACTCAGAGGGACACCACAGCAATGTCCGCGATCAAGATCTATCAATAATATATCAATTCATGTTTGGACTGTTACCCACAGATGTTAATACCTTTTCATAGATGGCTTTGTCACTGTGCCATTTCTGAACTGTCTTTAGCATCTCACAAAGAAAGCGACCATAACGACTCGCTTCATTCTCTGTACAGCTTGCCAAGGTGTAAGTTATATCCTGAAACACCTGTATAATATAATTACAGATAAATCCTTAGGTTACTGTGACAGAGACTATGGATTATACCTGTACCAAATTTTTTTTAAAATACACAATTGGTTTAAAGTAAGTTTCTAGATTCAGTAAAGAAGTCGGTATTCTTGTGTAAAAGTGTCGTGGCTGAGTGGTCTAGCTTACCGGACTCAAGTTCTGGTGTTAGCAGCAGAATGTGGGTTCGAATCCCGGCCGTGACACTTGTGTCCTTGAGCAAGACACTTAACCATAATTGCTTCTCTCCACCCAGGGGTTAAATGGGTACCTGTGAGGGCAGAGTTGGTTGATTAGCCCTATATGCGCTGTAATGGCAGCAATTGAGCTGTATACTCCCCAGGGAGCTGAGATGGTTTCAGGAATGATTTATGAGCCTTATGAGCCTTATGAGCAGGGGTAATGATATAATGCACCTTGAGCACCACTCAGTTGGTGGATACGTGCGCTATATAAGTCCACACATTATTATTATTAATAAATAACAGTGCACTCTTTCAGATGTTCATGTTTGAAGATGTTTTAAGTAAATATTTCACTGGAAGATTTTCTTCTCTGGGAATTAAAAATCCAAAATGATAATTGCTTAAAAACTGATCTCAAGTAAAATCACAATTTTTTGAATGATAATGATAAGAGGAAATAATGGTAAGGTGATAAGTGCTTGATTCAGTATATATTATATTCCAAATTAGCACGGATATCACAAAGTAGAATAAAAAAATATAAATACAGGACATAAAATCGTCAAAATAAAATATTCATGATAAGAACTTATTAAGAGTGTGACAACTGACCCTGTCGTAGCATAGAAGTGTTGAGAAGTTCGGTGTTTTCAGTTGGTGGACTGTCAGGACAAATTTAGCACAGTACAATGCGTCACTAGCTGTGAAGCAACATCTCGGGAAGATACAGAGCTGAAGAAACTGAGTAATCGTGTCATTCTTGGTGGATCCTAGATGATATAGATGGAAGCAAAACCCGTTGGAATATGAAGAATAGTCTTTGATTGCTTGATGAATAATTCCACTTCAGAGTAGATGAATGAATTAAAAAAACTGTCAATTTCTGTTTATTAAACCGAGATTATCCAAAAGCACTTCTCATAACTGAAGCTTGCAAGCCTGATGAAACTGAAGAAATGTTCAGTTTTAGAAGTGGGAGTGTAAACTGTACATAGGCGCAGTGAACCAGTTAACCCACTATTCATACGTGCAGTGAACCAGTTAACCCACTGTACATACGTGCAGTGAACCAGTTAACCCACTATTCATACGTGCAGTGTACCAGTTAACCCACTGTACATGCGTGCAGTGAACCAGTTAACCCATTGTACATAGGTGCAGTGAACCAGTTAACCCACTGTACATACGCGCAGTGAACCAATTAATCCACTGTACATACGCCCAGTGAACCAATTAACCCACTGTACATAAGCGCAGTAAACCAATTAACCCATTGTACATACGTGCAGTAAACCAGTTATCACATTCACTCTTGAGTCTTGCGAGTACTCTTGTACAATGTTCGACTTGTTTCTTCTCTTCATCTCGTAGTTTATCCATGATCATGTTATGCCGTTCTCGCTCCTTCTTACGCTTTGTTGACACCTGTTGCAAAAGATGAAAAGGATTAGTAATATTTCTCAAACATAACAAAAAAGTAAGGTATCAAAAGTACTTGAATTCTTAAAAATGAAGACATTGTGTATTAAAATTCTTTTCAAATAAAAAATCTGCATCATTACAACCTCTTAACAATACCATTTTCCACCTATGTTGTTTGATCAAATATTAAACCAGTGTATTAATGGTTAAGGCCAACACATACTTCAAGTGAACAGAAATGCAAAGGACATTTTGATATCAGCAGATCGCGGGAATGATTCCCACAAGTGAAATATGTTCAATTTCTGTGAATCATTCGCCGCATGCAATTCTAAGCTGTTGGTGTCACGCCTCATTTTCACATTTTGAGTTTACAAGAAGTATGAATCAGCCTTGTGACCAATGATTTAAGACGTAACCTCACCATATCTTTGTTATCTTCCAGACTATTGATCTGTGACTTGATCTTATTTACTTCTTTATCATAGCTGCTGTCAGGAACGTACAGATCATACATAGACAGCGTCCAGAATGTACAGTAGAACTGAGGACTAAGCGAGGGAAATATCACATCAGATTAATTATCGTTCAATTTAATGAGGATTAGAAGTTAGGAGATCAATTGGGGGGGGGGGGGGAGGAGGGTTATGTGTACTGTAAGTAAAAAATGAAGGTATTTTACCAAATTAACCCTCCTCCTACTGTAGCTGAACTTTTGTGGCAAGTAGCTATAGAGGTCAAAGTCAGTCAACTGACTGTTTTTGACTGCTGAACCATGGAGGCACACACGGGCATTTTTGACTGCTTTTTACTGTCATTTTGACCACCCTCAACAATACAAGACAATGCTTTTACCAGTCAAAAACGGTTGACTCATTTTGACCTGTAAATGGACTTACTACACATAAGGTTTGACAGTGTTCAACTTTTAAGTGTACTAGATACACCTTGGCAAGTACATAATTTTGACTAGATTTTGATCCTTGCAGTCATAGAAGGGTTAATAAAAATGCAAAACTGCTGGATTCAAACCCGACACCTCTGGTTTCAATTACGAGTGCACCACCAGCTGAGCTAACCAGCCCCAAGTATCCACCATAATCAAAAGGTAGAGAACCTATTCTGAGAAAGCTTCCCACTTATGCAACAGTAAAAGAACCCCTGTACAGAAGATGGTCTTTTTCAAGTCACTGCCGTTTTTGCCTTCACTCATTTTAGTTGCCAGGATCATCAGACATGAATCGACCCTAAAAGGCTTGAAACCTACCTATAAGACTTACCTGATATCATCCCATACTTTAGGTATATGTAACGACCGTACACTGTCTACTAATGAAGCAAGTATGGCGTGTACAGCTTTGACATAACATTGCATCTTCTGTTGACTCGTTAGCTTCTGACTGTTGTTGGTTGATCGCTCTAGCTTACGTAGCTCATCAAATTTAGACTGAGGGAACAAAACATTTGGGGGTCTATTTCAACTGATATCAAAATCTCCTGTAAACATCTTGAATACAAATAATGTTTGTGTTTAAAAATAATTTAAACTAAAATGTAACTAAAATGGAAAAACAACTGCAAACAAGTATTTCAATTACTAAAGGTTATATATTTCAATTGCGTTAAATTAACTCTCACTGTTAAAACATATTCAACTAAACTATTCATAATTTCCGAGACTGACAATTTGGCAAGCCATCTATAAATCAGTTGGGAGGTGTACACCAAAAGCTACTTACATTTATAGCATGTGCACACATAGGTCTGTATAAGAAGAAGGCACATTCTGGAGTTAGATGAAACTCTGTTACCATTGTAGAGAGTGCTGGTAGATGCTTAGCGTAGTCCTCTGTACCAAGCTGGTTGGAAAGGAACCCTCCTAATTGAACCAATGTGTCTTGACACTATATGATTAAGACAAGGTAAGTATGTTAGCAAGGTCAAAGGACAGCACAGTAAATAACAGCCTAACAGACTAAGGCTAAATGGATGTAATCAAGGTGTTTAGCCAAGATTTAGAAATAGGTTGTCCAAATTTGCTGGAAATTTCAGAACAGGGTGTCCAAATTGTTCACATGTAAATGACAGATGGAATAGGGTGTCCAAAATTGAAACAGGGTGTCCAAAAGACACCTAGACACCCCTCTGGCTAATACTAAGGATGTAATAATACACTCACTGGCCATAAGCATTGCAACATTGAAATTCACACCAAAGTTCAGTTTGGAGAACTGTGTTACAATCATTTATTTTATTTTATTTACACTACTTAAGACTTCTTGACAGTGCCTGTGTTTTGAAGTCAATGTTCTTTTTTACTGTTCTTGCTATGTAATACACGATCGATGAAATCGGATTAAATGATCATCTCATGTGTTACTGTAAAGTGCTATTTTGAGCATGTTGCAATACTTTTCGCCAGTGAGTGTATAATGCGCCTTGAGCACAAACCAGTTTGGTGGATACGTGCGCTATATAAGTCCACATTATTATTATTATTATTAATAGTACAAGTAACTGAAAGTTGCAATTTTACAAAAGTTTGGTCCAAAAAGAGAATCAAAGCAGGGGTTGTGAGACAAAGATCAGTGTCCTGGGATATTTGTTGCAAAGGTTTTGGGCTGCCTGTGCTGAAGAAAAGTACTTAAGAGAACATAAGGCCTGAGACATGTTTAGAAAAATATTCAAGTGTCTCCAAAGGTCTCCAGAGTCCAATGACATCTCCCGCTGCAACATACCTGGTCATGAAGCTGGCCTAGTAACTTGACGTGAACATCAGTCCCGGTCTTGAAGACAACATCGAATCGTTCTTGTGACATCAACATACAGAGTGCCACAGCTAGACTGTCCGTAAGGAGAGCATCCTTTAGACGTTGGGAAGACTTCTTGGTGTTACGGACCTGAGAAAAGTAGCCACCCTAAGAAAAGAGCAAAAACAGTCAAGATTAACATTGTGGCACAGCAGGCATGTCATCTGGACAGCCATCGGTTTCTGAAATATACAGCTGTATTCAATTCTATGGTAAGCTTGCGTTTTTGTCCCGTATGTCATGCACGTATTGACCACTGGACCAGAGAATGTCTAGTTTTGTGCTATATTCCTCACTTTCCCTACATTTGGAGTTGATATCCAGCGGATTCTGAATGTTCTAATAGGTTTAAATTGTGACAGATGGAACACCTACTCTGAAACTACCAATATACAATGAGCCAATATGTACAGATCATAAACCCTGAACCCCTGGGATGCTGGGTTATATGTCTTCCTCAATCCATCAAATTACTAACACAATCACAACGTTGTTGGACTTTGATGGAATTGGTATACCTGGCCTCATGAAAGGTATCATATATTTGGCTATCCATTACTGAATACATCACCAACTAACAAAACCACTCACTGGAGTTTGATGGATTTCAGGTGGTAAGGGATTAAATAAGTTGTTTTCTAAAGGGTAGAAAAAGAAATGAATTAGAAGGAGCACTTTACCTCGGCCCTGAGGAGTTCTCCTCCAGCTAAAGCATCTAGCTGATCAGGTGTCATCTCCTCTGTGACTTCAATCCCAGCCATCTTAACGATGATTTCTCTTAGGATCAGAAGGTCGTAGCTCTTACAAGCTTTCATCTGATTGGTCACATACTGTAGGAGACCAGTCAACTCAATGTTGTACTTGCGGAAAACTGTCCCGCAGAAACTTGCTAGACCTGGAAATAAAATATATATCAATAATCAATAACATATTTCATTACTTATCTCTAATAATAAATAATCTGATATTTTAAAATTGTATTTATACTTAAAGAAAGTAATACATGAATAAAAATTATAATGGATTTTGTTGGATTCTGCCTTTTGTCATGTACCAATTTGATAAAAAAGTAAATATTCCGAAGTCTTCATGACAAAGAAAACATTTCAAAATCTGAAAATTATATGGAAGATCTCCATGAAAAAAGTATAGAATATCATAGTTTTTTTTGTTTTTTTTAATTTACAAAAGTTTGTTTAGACTTACTCTGTATCCAGAGAGAGAGATTTGTGTCATCGTGTTTCATGCGTTCCTTCTCTGGATTAGCAAGAGCTTCAATGACGCAGTCTGAGTAGGTCAAGTTAAGGTCATCTTATTATGGATATCATGGCAACACGGAAGAATGTAACTGATGAAAATAAATCAATGAAGAAGGAACGGCTGTCTCCTTTTGGGGAACAAACAGATTAATTAAAAAACTCATGTCTGTCGCAAAGGGCAAGATCTGCATGAGAAAATAATACTCATTCAGTGGTTTCATACTTGCTATAAAACGAACACTTTTCAATGAGTTTATTACCCCCTCCCCTAAAGCTTCTGTGTCACGTTCCTTTGTCAATCCATCACATTTCATCACTATGCAGTTAAACTTCCACCCAACTAGTTAACTTTGATGGAATTGTAGCCTAAAGATCTAACGTCATGCTTTGAGCTAGAGGCATGTAAATTATGCCAGATCCTGGCCGTGCAGCCGCCATATTATTCCCGATGATCAACTTTGACCTTAGTTGGTAGCTAGCGCACGCAAGCCTCGAAGCGCGACGTCAGATCTTCAGCACAACGCGTTAACGTATCCAATGAAATCCTTTGAGTGGTGTGCCTGGAGCCTGTCTATATCTTTGATAGGATATAGACAGGGGGACCAGTCTAATGGAATTGGTACACCCTCCTCATGCAAAGTATCACTAACTTGACTTTACAGTGATGACTTTGCCAAAATCCAGCAAAATCAGCCGTTGGATTTTCAAGGACTGAGGATAATCACATATTTGACAAAGGAGAAGTGCATGTATAAATATCTATTTTATAAAATATATTTCTGATAATTTATTAAGGGAAGTGATTCATGTGTATTAATTTGAATAATCGTTAAAGACACGTTGAAAAGGATACATGCAAGGACATCATAAGACAATGATGTGAGATACTTCAATGAATCTACCACAGGACCAATGAAGTTATCATATCGTTGGATGGTAGACAGAACCTAAGGAGAAATATATCAAACAACAGGTAAATCTGACAAAGAGATTGCGAGGGGCAACTGAAGTTATCACATTGTTGGATGGTAGACAGAAGCTAAGGAGAAATATGTCAAATAACAGGTGAATCAGACAAAGAGATTGAGAGGGGCAATTTAAGTTATCACATCGTTGGATGGTAGACAGAAGCTAAGGAGAAATATGTCAAATAACAGGTAAATCAGACAAAGAGATTGAGAGGGGCAACTAAGCAACATTAAAGTAATAAACACAAGGGCTGACAATAATACAGAAATTCATGCAATTGAATTAACCAATTAGAATTGAAACAGTTGTTCTTACAGATTCCTTGTATAAATTTATTTGTTCAAATGAATAAATTAACTTTATATTACATTTAGGTGTAAACTTCAATGCTAACGTCCCCCGAGCCCCATATGAACCAAATATAATACAAAATACTCAAAAACCCTTCAAAAAACATGACCAAGAAATGGCAACATCATCAATAAATCTTACATATTCAAAGAGGATTCCTGGGTTGACGTGACTGAGTTTCCCGAGCTGACGACCTAGAGGTTTGACGTTGTCTTTAGTGAGTCGTTTCATGATATATTTAGCACGGTCTGTAGTGGTTGCTTTGATTCGGATCAGTGGGGGATGGATGGCGTATGTGCTGTTCTTCCACCGACCGTACAGGCAATACCTGAATGGAAAAATGATCGATTTGAAATTAACAATACTACACAACTATACACGTCGACGTATTTTGATGTTTTTGCGTGTATATTTAAAACAATATTCTTATTGAAATACTAAAATGACCACTGTTCAATTTAGCCGGTTGGGGTGCCTATATTGAATCAGTAATCCAATGATGAATACACCTTGATTACTCAGGTGGATCTAGGGTCGCAAAAATGAGGCACACTGCAATAAAGGAGGGGTTATATAAAAATTGTAAAGTAACAATTTTAAAAGGTAAGATAGCAATTCTGTGAGTTTTAAGCAGTGGCCTACCCATGTCTTTCATTTTACTAATGAAGGGAGCAGGATAGGGTAATTCTGTTAGAAAATCTTAGGGAATATTTGAATGTCTTAGGGAATATTTGAATGTCTCAGGGAATATTTGAATGTCTTAGGGAATATTTGAATGTCTTAGGGAATATTTGAATGTCTTAGGGAGTAT
Source organism: Zoroaster sp. YZ-2022 (assembly GCA_029582265.1). Lineage (NCBI taxonomy): Eukaryota > Metazoa > Echinodermata > Asteroidea > Forcipulatida > Zoroasteridae > Zoroaster > Zoroaster sp. YZ-2022. The sequence goes on along the minus strand of CM055833.1, from coordinate 26,506,583 downwards.
TTGAATGTCTTAGGGAATATTTGAATGTCTTAATAGGGAGTATTTGAATGTCTTAATAGGGAGTATTTGAATGTCTTGGGGAGTATTTGAATGTCTTAGGGAGTATTTAGGTAAACTTGTAGCTTTGCATGGTGAGGATGATAAGTAAGACTAATTGCGGTGACACCATGTGGAATCTCAATTGAGTAGTAATTAGTTCTGAAAAGAACTGGTGGTACAACTCGACGTTTCGATCAGTATGCTCTGATCGTCCTCAGGGAGTATTTGAATGTCTTAGGGAATATTTGAATGTCTTAGGGAATATCTGAAGAGGCACTATGGCAGATCGGACGAGGAAAAGCTCAAGGCATACATACCTGATGTTATATGGCATGAGTTTAAGCAGTGTCCACATCTCTTCTGACAGACATGCATTGCTGTCTAATGTACTCATTGATGGTAATAGAGTACCTTCAATCAAGGACAGCAGGTTACGGTATACTTCCTCCTGACAAATAACAATAACAAGAAATATTGTTTCACTATTCATAACTGTGATGGGAGCGCAGAGATTTCATAGGGGCACTTGGGTTGTGGGGGAAGATTTCATAGGGTCACTTGGTTTGTGGGGGGCACAGAGATTTCATAGGGGCACTTGGGTTGTGGGGGCACAGAGATTTCATAGGGGCACTTGGGTTGTGGGGGCACAGAGATTTCATAGGGTCACTTGGGTTGTGGGGGGCACAGAGATTTCATAGGGGCACTTGTGTTGTGGGGGGCACAGAGATTTCATAGGGGCACTTGTGTTGTGGGGGGCACAGAGATTTCATAGGGGCACTTATATTGCACTGCAATGAAATTCCTTATTGATTCCTAATAAAGATTACCAGTGGGGGCACCTTTGGGTGTACCAATCTTTTAGTGTGGGATGTCCCTTCAGGGACTTACATTTTGTCAATCACTTTGAGGGGCAGATATCATAGAGCTACTATGCAAATAAATGATAACTAATTATACCAATGAGTTTGGAAAGCCATGGTTGGTGTAAACTGAAAAACAAAATCAGTGGATGGATTAAGCTTAGACAAAGTTTGATACGAGAAACAATTCTTTCTTACCCATTTATCTTGATCCTGTTCGTGGGCAGATGCTCTCTTATTCATCAACACCTTGCCTAACCTAACCAGCTTCCATAGTAAGACGGGTTGGGAGCCAGCGTATGGACCAAGGTAGTTGCACATTCTGAAGGTGGGACTCAGCTGCAGCAAAGTTTCTGGGACTGGCACTGATTTGCCGTTAGTCGGAGGTTTGAGGGATGTACTCTTAGCACCTCTTGGCATCCCATTCCTAGCATCAATAAGATATTCAAGAAGAATAGCTTACAACTTGACAATTAACATCGACATCATTAATACCATGAAAACGAAAGATACTCTTGATGTAGGATTTGAAGCTTTGCATGGTGGAGATAGATACTCTTCTCAGAGCCATCACTTCTTCCAAGAAGAGATCATTACACGGTGTCACCCGAAAGAACTCAAGTAAACATACTCGTCACAGAGCAGCCATCTTGATTTTCCAGTATATACATCTATAGGAATCAAAATGAGGCTAACGTCCTCAATAGACGGGTTCCTTTCAAACTGTTATTTGTGTATGCTTATATTTTATGGGAAATCAGGGAGCCAGACAAAAATGGACAGTGGCAATCCTCTTTGCATCTTGCTAATCAATGGATCTTACCAATGACTTTTGTCTAAACGCAGAATAAAAATACTTAAAGGGGCAGTATCGTCACGATGAGAGCAGATTCTCAACAGGGCATGGAATCGGTGTCCTAGTTTAAGATGAAGACGGTGACTGAAAATTACTGGCTCATGTATGCAGCACCGATGGTAATATGACCTTATCATGTGGGCTACTATTTTCAGTCACTGAAACCAGCATTCTAATGGGACACCACCATCATGATCAGAGCAGACTTTCAACGGGGCATGGAAATCGGTGTCCTAGTTCAAGATGAACGCAGTGACTGAAAATTACTAGCTAATTTATGCAGCAGCATATCATGTGGGTATTATTTCAGTCAGTAATCTAAAACTAGCACTCTGATTCCATGCCCCGTTGATCGTGACGATACTGTCCCTTTAACACACCATCATGACCATTAAGGACACTATGTATTAGAGTTTCAGTATTGAGGGTTACTTACTCTTTGTAGAGAGGATGAATTAATGCTCCGACGAGATCACAGAGAGCTTTAGCTACAGGGAGGTGAGACACAGCACTGAAGTGTGGTAATCTGTCTATGAGCTCCTTGGCGTGACACCAATCACCAATCTTCAACATCGCTTCAATTAGACCTATCTTCTGATTATCAAGTGGCTTTCACGAGAATAAGAAATGAATTCATTGCAGGAGTTGTAACCATGTGCAGACATGCATTATGAGAATCAAGAATATCTAAAAAACTGAGTGACATGACGATGCAAATCTTCAACATTGCTTCAATTAGACCCATCTTCTGATTATCTAGTGGCTTTCACGAGAACAAGAAATTACTGAATTTAGTGTGAGTAAAGACTAATTGCAGTGACACCATGTGAAAAATTCTCTTTTTGAGTAGTAATTAGTTCTGAAAAGAACTGGTAGTTACAACTCAACGTTTCGATCAGTATGCTCTGATCGTCTTCAGGAGAAATTAGATTTAGTGTGGCATTATAGTAGTTGGTCAACTGCTAAACACATACATAATAAATTGGTGACTACACAGAGAGCAATGGAAAGAAAAATGCTAGGGATTACATTGAGAGACCGGATACCCAACCAAACCATTAGAGATAAAACAAAAGAAGAAGACATCAGAAAATATGTGTGGCAGTCGGGGGAAAACCCGTCGGAAGTCGCCACGCACATTTTGTAATTATGGACCGATTTACGTAAAAATTGATGATAGTGTCATTTTTGAGATTTTGGTTCCAAATGGAAGTTGTTGTCTTTAAATTTCCTCTTAAATTTTTTTTATAGGAAAATCAAAGTATAAAATGTATTGTTTTTGAACCCAATGCATTTTAAAATAATTAGAAGATTAAAAAAATTCACTCTAAAACAATGCACTTTTTGGCCGACGCTCATCAATTCTCCCAAAGCACGCCCCCCTATGAATAACCCATCAATGGAAAGCTCTACACTAGTCCTGATCCTGTCCTATTAATAGTTCAAGGGATTTACGTTTACTGCATAGCCAACTTTGAAGCCTAATTTCTCCGTTTGTGGGTTTTAGAATAAACCGTCTTTGAAAGGTCATAACTTTAGTTGTGGTTTGAATATTGAACTCATTAAAACTGTTATGAGATCAGTAAAGGGTGTATTACTTGATTAAATGCTCAACAAGAATTGTAAAAATTTGACCATGTGTTGGGTTTTCCTGTCCCGCCACACATATGTCTACACAATGAAATGGAAATGGGCAGGACATGTAGCAAGGATGACCGACAACAGATGGACAATAAGAACCACAGAATGGCAACCAAGAATAGGAAAAAAGATCCAGAGGTAGACCGAAGAAAAGATGGAGGGACGATATAGTGAAGCTGGCTGGGGCGACTTGGACAAGGACGGTGAAGGAAAGACCATCATGGAGTCTGACAGAGGGTTACATCCTGCTGTGGATGGACAACGCCTAGATGATGTGGCAATATACAATCTTAAGTTGTTCCTTGCTGAAAAGAATTCTTAATAGACAACATGTACTATGTGTAAGGAGTTAAGACATCTTTAATTAAGATGTTTTAAGACCTACCTTTTCATCTTTATTATCTTTATCCTTCTCAGCCTGTTCTTCTTCCTTCTCCCTATCTGACAGGAGAACAATGGTCATCTTACGAGCAAACTGACGAGCCTCTGTGATGGATTTCTTGTAAGTTTGCATTATATCTGTATCAGACGGCATCAACTGTAAGATAAACATAAGAAATCCCGAATAAAGAGCTGAGAGAACAAATAAAATTATGGTTTTGAAACATAGAAATACACAATTTGTTTGGTGATAGACATTTTGACTCAAAAGCTTCTGACCTTTGTGACTTAGAAAGCAACAAAAGAAAGAGTTTGAAAAGCAAATACAATACAACACAACAGTACAAAAAATGTATTTATTTAAACACATTATTTACAGATTTGTAATGATAAAAGTATGTTACAGATGTATCGCCTGTTTTTGTTAAAATAGTGCAAAACACAGGCAATATATGAAGAGGTTCATGGCAAAATGCTACATATCCATTTGAGCTGTTTTGAGAAAACGACCATTGCAGAGAAGCCGGCGTGGCGTTTATCGCGGTTTTGAATAAAACGTGTATAATGATTGAGTTTATATAGTGGTTATATCGTGTTTTGCTAAAAACCGAGTTGGAACTTGTGTTTGGCGACCTGTGAACGACGTCTGAGTGGTGTTGGTGCAGAAGTTTTAAATATGGCGTTTATCGCGTTTTGCTATGAAACTCTTCATATCAACATAAATGATAGGACTTAGATATATGTAGTACAATGATATGTCCTATCTGGGCATCCATACAATTCCCATGTAATGTGTACTTACATGTGGATACAGATCACCCAATCCAACCAGCTTATGTTGTAATAGCAACGCAGCTACTTTATGCAGAGATTCTGGTGTGGTTATGTTCTCTTCCTGTCAACAAAAGTCAAAGTCAAATATTTCATTTTTCTTAGCAAAAGAATGGCGATACAGTGTCATGACATAATTTATATACTTCTGAAGATGGTCAGAGCACGCTGACTGAAATGATTGTTACATGGTGTTACAGCAAACAATTTTATTGTTGGATTATTTCATTAAAAAAGATATGGCGGCTGCAGGGCCGAATTGCAAATATTGCTCAAAACAATTTAGGGAATACCGGAATAATCTCAGTTAAAGCAAGATCATTTATTTCAGATAAACACAATGTTTCACAGAATTGATGAGAAACAACTGCACAATGAAACAGATGATAAAGGATGCATGTAGTGATTACACATTTCATGACATGACTACTGAAAGACAGGGGGTTGCAAATGAAAATCCCGGTTCATGGAACATTTCAAACCTATTTGATGTTAAAAATCCGGTGTTCCCTCAATTGCTTTGAGTAGTATACAAAGATAAGATGAAATACATATTTTAAAAACCACTGTAGAAAATAAATATCATACATGTAATAGATACGTATTTATACAAGTTACAGCAAACAATTTATTGTTGGATTATTTCATTAAAAAGACAAAATAAAGTAGTTACATACAAAACTAGGATACAATAAAATAAAAAAACACAAGGAACAGAAATACAACAGGCAAGGGGCAATGACTACAATTACATCAGAGACAGGGAAACCATACTTGCATTACTGACATCACTAAAACTCACCCAGTTATGGCAAAAATTCTAAAGACACTTCATGTAATTAATTATGTATTGTATAATCTTAAAGGCCCCAACGACCAAAAAAAAAAAAAACAAAAAAAAAAACCCACACATTTGGCCACAAGCCTTGAGAATGTATATGAGCCCCCCCCCCATTCTGTAGAGATTGATTGCATTGGACATGCATGGACCCTTCTTAGCTATTCTACTTACCTTGTAGAAATGAAACTTGAAGCCTAGGACATGGCATATCGTCAGGGGTTCACACATGTAATTCTGTAGTAGTGGTACGAATAATTGTTCCATTTGTGGTGAGCACTCGAATGCTTCCAGTATGGTATCCAAGACACGATTTGGATCCAGATCAAAGCAACCTGTAATCAACAAAGGAATCAATCAATTAACAAATTAATCAAAGTAACCTGATCAATCAATCAATCAATCATAACAGTGGTGTCATAATCTCACAACTCTATATACTAAAATACCTTGTAATTAACACTTAAAGTCAAGCGCCTTTGTTTTTTCCTTCACATTTTGATGTTTTCCCCTTCATACTTTAGAATAATTCTGGGACCACTCAAAGAATTTAATTAAGTGCAATGTTCAATTATCATAGTTCACAGTTACTTGAATTTTTTTACAATTGCCAAAAATAAATGACATGTCACTGCATATCACAGATATTAAAACTTTGGCTTCAAATCTCGCCCATATGAATAGGTTTCTTTCTCCATGAATATTCATCTGGAGATTTCTATAACCTATAAAAATTTATATTTTTCAAAAAAGTAAATTATCCCCTTGACAATTGTCAATATTATGACTAAATGTAAAATTTCTGAATAATTTACCAATGAGTGATTTGATGCTTTCTAGTAGCTGCACATGGCTGTTATGAGTACCACATGATAGTTGAGCCAACTCAGCTCCTAGTTTGCTGTAACCTTCACTCTCTTCTCGTAGGAGATTAAACTTCTGTTGTTTGTAACTATAGATCAATAAAATAAATACAGACTTTTTTTTAATGATATTTACAATTATTCTGTCAAGTCCTTAGCTGTTCACATCTTCTACCTCCCTTCACTCTACCAGTCTTTCTTTCTGCCCCCTGGGTGTTTCTGTACCTATGTCTGTCTGTCTCCCTGGTGTGTCTGTCCCCATGTCTGTCTCTGTCTCCCTGGGTGTTTCTGTTCCTATGTCCGTCTCTGTCCCCTATGCATCTGTCCCTACGTTTGTCTCTGCCTCTGGGTGTTTCTGTCCTATGTCTGTCTCTGTCTCCCTGGGTGCGTCTGTCCCAATGTTTGTCTCTGCCCCCTGGGTCTTTCTGTCCCCATGTCTGTCTCTGTCCCCCTAGGCGTCTTTCCTTGCATCTGTCTCTGCCCCCCGGGTGTTTCTGTCCCTATGTCTGTCTCTGTGTCTCTATCCTTGTATCTGTCTCTGCCCCCCCCTGGGTGTTTCTGCACCTATGTCTGCCTCGGCCCCCTGGGTGTTTCTTCACCTATGTCTGTCTCTGTCCCTCTATCCCCTCTATTTGTCTGTCCATCTCTTCCACCGTCTTACTGTACTTACAACAGCTTTGTTTTCAGTCGTACATATTTCTGGCTGAAGGCTGATTTGCTTTGTATAACCTTGATTTCCTCTAGTGTTTCATACTCCATACGTTCCTTCAGCGTTGACTCACTCAGAAAGCTCTGTAAATCACAGTATGTGACAAAGATACAATCATATTACAGGTAAACATTTAAGAAGCAGTATTTCACGGTGGTCACGGTGGTCGGCGCCGGAAACCGCGACTGGCTCTCAGGATCCCGCGATCACCACTGGCAAAATTTTACCACCAACTTGCCTATTTCCTTTCACAAATTCATATGCTGTCTTTACCAGTAAAAATTTAAGCATTTCTATACTGGATAGCTTGAAATAACGCCCCAATTCTGTGTTATGGGATTCCAGTCCTGAGACTTTTCAAAAATTTTTTTATGGCACTAAATAATTCCTAGGAAGAACCCTGATAAAGATGAGCATAGTATACGGAAACAGAGGACAGGAATGATGGAAATCCACATCTCAAACCCTGTAACAAATCACAGCAATAACAATCTTCACTACACTTACTGTCGTATCTGTCATGCCTTTTGATAAAACACTTTTCAAACTTGTTGTTTATTTCAATATACATTTACTTTTAAAATTAATAAAAGTTCCGACTTACGACACACAGCTTCAAGAGGTCCAATAGATTCTCTCGCTCTGACTTAGTCTCTAGACACATGGTTTCAATGTCTGCAGGGTTCATTGAAATGAATTGAATGTTTTATAAATCACTTGAGATAAAAACTAAACAAGTTTGTGTTACAAATAGAGAATTACCTACTGCTTACTAACCTAAAGAACCTGTGGTATAAATGCAGAATAAATGTTATTGGCCTTACATTTCGAACCTAGCAGGTTCTTTCTCAAAGGCAAAGTTTCTGTTAATTAGAGCTGGGGAGGGGTGGGGAGGGGTGCGGAGTGAGGGTGGGGTAGAGTTTTATTGGTTGGTAATTGATCCCATATGTAATCATGAAGAGTTGACAGAGTACCAAGCAACTTATATTTGAGTAGGATTTGTATGGTAGAAGTACAGTAGGATATCTTACTGATGTATTTGTCTTGTTGTTGTATTTCATGTGATCCAACTTGCAGTTTCTAGACTAAGTGAAAATACTATTTCATTGTTAATGTTGATTGGGGGAGACGACCAGGGCCCAATTTCATGTAGCCGCTAAGCAGATGATTTTTTTTGCTTACTGTACGTTTTTCATTTCATTGCACTGCTAACCGTTAAGCATAGAGAAAGGCATGCTTACTTACCGGCCGTTATTGCTCACAAATGAGTGACGCAACAATATAAATCTATTGTGAACGCGCACACGCCGCTCTGCATTTTCTTGCTAACCTGTGAAATACGCTTATGCTTAAGCAATTTTTTTCTGCTATAGTTAGCACAAAAATTTGCTTACCGGTAAGCAGCGCTATGAAATTGGGTCCTGGGGGGGCGGGGCAAGGTATAAGGGGGTGCGGAGGTCTACGGGAAAACTAGTTTATAGACGGTTGTTTGCTTACCTATGATGCTGAAGGTATCAGCTAATAGTGAGCTAACACTGGCATGCATGTGCTGTAAACAATGAATATAATAAATCATTCAATCAAATACATTATCAGTAAAACTAGACCATGATGTGTGATCAAGATGGTTCAAAGAGATGCGATCATTAACTGCTCAAGACGTGAGCATTGAGATGTGTGTTGATATTTGGCATCTACAAATGCTTTGCCACTGAATATGGATGCGTGTTATAAAGGCCAATAAAAAATAATAAGATAAAAACAAAAATTGTACAGGTATTTAAAATATTAAATTTGCATAACAGTTCCACACTATCATCAAACAGCATGGATTGGTAAGTTGTCCAGTGGCGTAGCCAGGACTTTTTCAGTGGGGGTGGGGGGGGGGGAAAGGGGGAAACACAAGGGGCGGGGCAAAGCTTTTCAGTGGGAGGGGGCCAGGGGTATGGGTTTTCTCTTTTCTTTTTCTTTTCTTTTTTTGGGGCACTGAGGATTTTTCATGGGGGGGGGGGGCACTGGAATTTTTTTGGGGGTAACGTGCCCCCCAGGGCTACGCCACTGAAATTGTCACAAACACTGCATCTGAATGCAGTTGCCATTACAACATACACAAAATTGTCCAAAAATCAGTTTTGAACAAATCTACTTTGAGCAAATTCTGTTATAAAAAGCAATCAAAGCTACTAATTTGTTTAACGACCGAAACAGACAAGTGGTTTACTTACACAGACATCACTGAGAGCCGACGCAGCCACATCGGGCTTGATATTTCCTCGTAGGCACTGCCATGTGATTCCATACACAGCATCACCCAAACCTGTAAACAATCATCGGTTACCATAGTAACTAAGGAACCTGTATGAAGACTCGGTTCTTCGTTTTGTAAAAAATCAAATGCAAAACCACATGGAAAAATGGTTGCATTCACTATGTTGTTTTATCTATTGTGTTTTTTTTGGCCAAGTGGCATAAACTTGTTTAAGGTGGTGGGGATGATTCAAAATTTTCAATTTGAATGAACTCCCAAATACTAATATATAGTTTGAAACATTTGGACTGAAATATTTGAGGAGAAAAATTTGAAATTTTGTGAACAAATTTAAAGATTACCTATAGAGGAAGGATTCTCTTTTACGTACTCTGATCCAGGTCGCTGGTAAGACTTAATAGGTACTCCTATATCATCATCCTCCTGATTTGTCTCTCACATGAAAACTCAGTCAACCATAACAGCATGCTTTTGTTCAACGACTTCTGACTGGCATCCCCAACCCATCACCCCCACCCAAAAGATACGTTTTGACAACATAGGGACACTGCCAACATGAGGCTAACAATTGTGACCCGCTCTAGCAAAACTCGAAACTTCTCATCATTTACCATAATGTGCAACAGCCATGAAAAAGTCAAAAACTGACCCCAGGGACCAGTTTTCAAGTCACCATATAGAGCATTTTCTCTAGATTTCGAAGAAAAAACCTGGGAACATTGTTAATTTTTACAATAAATTCGGGAGGTCACTTTTGAAAATTGGGTTCAAGTTCAGGGTTTTGCCAGAGCCTGTCATAATTGATAAATGTACCTAGTACATGCAGTTACTTTCCCTTGTGGTATATTTGATAAAGATGAACTTTGTAAGAACATTTACCTTTTGTATCTGCTGATTGGATGCCATCATTGGTTGCTGTAGCAATGTGAGAACGACACTGCTTCAAACTGAAATTCAAACACATACAAGAACAAAATATATTTCAAATTTTACAGAAAATGTCATTAATTTTATGGTTCCTCGTTTTAGTAAGAATTCCACATTTGCGTGTCTCCTAAACCTCAATCTCAGAAAATAATGTGTTAAAACTGCTGTTTTCTGTTTTAGAATTTCATTTTTTGATGAAAAGATGACCAGAACCTACAGAACTTTATCATTCTTTCAATGAAAACATTTTTCAGTGGATTTTGTGAACCTGTGATGTAGGAAAAACTATAGTTAATTAACAGTAACTTATTCAAAATCCTCCAGTCTTCGTCAATACATAGTGCATTTGATTTTCAGTAAAATATGGTGATAAATAGCAACAGACTTACTAACAGAACACATGTGATTGATTTATATTTATATTTTATTTCTCATCATAACTTAAAGGTTTACATTTGGAATGACATTTACATTTATGTAATTTTACTATTCATAATGTTCTTAGAGAAAATACAACACTTTTGTGGTTAAAGTGTGAACAATTTGAAGAAAATATCATTTGTAGATTTTGTTTTCATATCTTCAATTTTGTCTTCAATCAACTTCACATGAAAAATTTCTTCAAACTTGTATTTGTTTTCGTATTGCTGTTTAAGTCGTACGAGACGTAGGGAAACATGAAACCAGCTTGGCCTCTGAGAGCCTTATATTTTAAAGGAAAGACAATGACTGAAAATGTGCAATACAAATGACTGAAATAAATACTGAACATAATGTAGATTCTCAGTGATGGTTCCAAGATTTGATCAACTTGGTGGGTCACTCTGTAGCCGAAAATCCTAAAAATTGCTAAGCTGTTTCCCCCAAGCTGTTGTCCTCATATCTGGGGCTTCAATTTTGATGTGTGCATTAAATATAATTACTTTCATTAAAAAAAAAAAACTTTTTATTTAAAAAGTCAGCACCAAAAAGACGGAACTGGTCTGGTGTGCCCATAAGTAAATCCACCATTGGGGTCATGTTTAATTCTAAATTTACAATTATACATGTGAATGCTACTGGAAAGCAATTTTTATTTTCTATTTCTAAAATCTTTTTATTACAAAACAATATATTGGGGGGGGGGGGTGTGTTACAAAAACAACACAAAAATTCAAGATGAGCATCCACTTATTCCTTGATGTTATATCACAAAATCAGTTGAAATCAGTAACTGAAATTCAAACTTGAAATTGCAGTATCACTGCAAGATGGTATATACAATTGTTCATGAAACAGTACAACCAGGGGGTTGCAATTTTAAATTGATCTTTGAGAAGGTACAAGCTTTGCATGGTGGAAGAAGAGGCAATTTGTGGTAGCACCATGTAATGCCTATAATGTAATACAGTGTTACTGCCAACTTCCTTCTTACTGATCATTGAAAGTTGAGATAAAGCAAATTGACAAGAAAACAGAATCAACCTTTGAAGGGCTGAATTGTGATGCCAGGTGAAATATTTTACTTATTATATTAGAGTAATACTTCAAGTGTCTTTACGGAAACAATTTCTGGTATTAAGAATGAGTGTTCTGTGGAGTCTATGAAACACTTTAAACTCTTTCACACAATGCTTGATTTAATTTTGGGAGGTTATTTAAAATATAAAATTATGGAGCTCACTTAGTCACCATCTGAAATAAAACATTTAGTAAACAAAAAAATATTAGACAGGAATATTACGGTTTTTCAATTACGCTGTTATTTGTCTTGGCAAATTGTTACAATATTTTGAGAAAATAACATTCATATTAGGAAAGTGGTGGAGAGTGTTTTATTATCAATTGACAAAGCCAAAAACAATGAAACAAATTAACATACATAAACAAACAAACACATCTTTAAATTAATTGAGCTATTTTGGGGCACTATTTCAGCTTATTTCAGCATACAGCTTGGTATGAAGTAAAATCCCAAGTTTCCACATGGATAAATGACTTACTCTGTAGTCCCATGCATCACCAGTAAAGTATTTACATTTTTCAATAAAGTGGTCTTAAGAGTAGGTGAATCCAAAAGTACTGTGATTTTACTTAATAAAAACAATCAGAATATTCCTGCCTAATATTCTTAGACATCACATTAACATTATTATTTCAGTTATATAGCTGATCAACAAAAGAAATATAATTGATAAAATACACTCATGCATTTATGAACACAAACAGCTCAACACTGACTAACACTGACTAACACTGATGGACAAACTGACCATTTTCCTCCTATAAGAGTGAGATGATCGTTTTGAGGTTCTATGTAGTGAGAATATTTATACCATTTAAAGATACCCTCATTTAAAATGACAAATGATACAAAATTTCAAGATATGGCAAAATGTGATGAATAAGTAATATATTTAGTGAAACAAAATATTGCAGCGAAAAATATTGCACAATTTATTTATATTATATTGCACATCATGTCACAATTCAGCATTACATGTTCTAAAAATAAAGATGCCCATTTGCAATATGTACACCCTGTTTTACTTGCAAAAACATGCAAAAGCCTTGTAAGTTAAACATTTAAATACCCCGTTTTTCAAAGAATCGCAAATTATTGAAACACTATTTTCAAATCCTGGGCTATACACCAGTTATGTTGGCATAATTGATTGCATTATCTACGTCATGAGAAAACGTTTAAAAGCGCATTCAGCTAACCCAAACTTTGTACTAACCTGAGATGTATTCAGTCAAAAATAATTTGGAAATTATTATACTAATCTTACTAAAATGATAGCACCACAGAGGGAAGACAAAACTTTGATCACCTTTTGTACAAACCCTACATGTAACTTATGTAAATGTCCAACAACCTCTATTTTCCTTTTTACAAATATAAATTTCAAGGGGGCTGAAATAAAAAATAAAACATCTTGCTTTTTCAAAGAACTGTTCTCTTTTCAAAGAAACAGGATTTTTAAAATAAGAAAAATACAGCTTCCTGATAATGAGACTCAGTGCATCATAACTTGTGAAGTCATGAAAAATCTATGCCCCTGCATATATAAATATATTCCTAAAAAACCATTATGTTCCGTCTGGGAATTCCCCATATTGACTCCATCATGGAAGTTTTCAGCAGGGGATAGACTTTGTATGTATTACACATTTCTTATGACCAAAATGAATGTTTACAAGCTCACGAGAACACATTGGTACATAGTCTGCTAGACACTAAATAGTAAAGGTCAAACGGTGGGATGCAAATGTCTCCCACCCAATTGATGGAATTTTGCCAATGGTGAAACATCGGATATTCAACTTAAGTTTCTGAGCTGAGCACTTTTATATTTTTAGCAAATCATTTTAAATAATTTGTTTCACTTGTTAGGTCCATGGACAACTGTGAAGTCCGAAATTAATATTTCAGATACGTATTCTATTGCATATGAAAACAATCTACAAATGTCACATTTTAACAGTTTATAATATTCTGCTAGACATGTAAAACAATAAAAATTTCTCATGAATTTCATACTAGCCAGATGTTATTTAGAATAACCCTGTAGAAATGCAGTGCACACTGCATTTCTCACCCTTTAAACCTGCATCATTTAAATGTTACATAAAAGCTGTGTTCTAGCATTATATTTTGAAAATTTGCACATTACTGAAAGTATTTCCGATTTCAGTGTTTATACTGCATTGTTCAACTAATTTTTATACATTTGTTAACCCAATAAGTTCACTCATACATTAGTACACTTTTAAAATTGTTCATATTGGACATTTGGCATTGTAAAATTTACATTTTAAAACTACCAGTTGTTAAGCTGTTACAGTTGTTAAGCTCTTAACTCACTAGAGAAATTTACTTCCTCCCACCCTCCACCCCATAAAAAATAATAAATAAAATTTGCCACAACTGGTGATATTGGTCACCCATTATTTCTTAGAATGAGATGCAAACGTACACAATCTGAAATGATCAATCACATGATTATTCTTAGTGAAATTTACCTTAGTGAAAATAATGTATACTTAGTGAAAATAATGTGTTCACCACAAATATTCTAAAATTCTGAACACGACAGCAGGCCTTGTATTTCATTATTTTAGAAAAAAGGTAATTTTAACCTGGTAAAGGAAACTTCCATTTGAAAATGAAAATGTCTGTATGTGAACATATCATGGGGAACCAAAGTCAAGAACATTGCCTTTGTTGCCCATGTGAAGTTCAAGACCTGAAAAAAAAAAAACACTTTATTCTCTTTTCTTGGGTGTTTGAAGATAGCTTTTCAGACACATACATCTCATCCTGTGGAAGGACAGGCACCAAATATCACTCAGAAAACTGAATTAACACAGGGAACGTGGCAGCCTTCAGTGCGGTATTTTGTGATGTTACTATATTATTACTTAATTTCTGAAAAAGAATGTGTTTTTCAGAGCATTCTGAAAATCATACGATGCACCTCATGAAAGTATCAGGCATCCCTGTTAAGGCTTAATTTTCCTTTGGCACAAACGAGTAGGATTTGACGCGAACCAAGTAAGCGCATAGGAATGTTCAAGTTGACATTGTCAAAGCAAGGTTTTGTTGAATCCACAATCCTTAGAGAACATATCGTAGATTTCAATGATATGGTGTGCACATCACAAATCCTACCAAGCTGGAAATACACTTGTACAGTATCACATTTTCTTCATGTAGAGAATGCCGTCTATAATGCTTGCTGCTACATATTGTTGACAGAGACAGTCATTACTGATCTGTAATAAGATGTCAGAAAGAAAAGTATAGGGCATGCTGAAGAAGAACGCACACATCATGGAAGAGAATTTAACCTGCTTTTGCTGTCGTTTAAACTTATTGAAGACATCATAGGTAACTCTAGTAAGATAAACGGTCCATTTGTGCAAATGAGTTTGGATGGTTGAAGTGGACGTTTTGGCTGCTGGATAGGTTTCGTTGATGAGGACGAAGGATGAACATGGCTAGTTAGACAGTTAGCCAGGGAGGCAGACAGACAGGTATCATGGCCACCTGATTTTGAAGAAGAGGGATAGCCAAATATCTCATGTATAGCAAGTAGTGGGGTCTAAGATGAACCATCCATTCTTTAGGGGTGAAGAAAGCCGTGGCATCATTTCTTAATGTTCTGGAAACATGTCAAAAGCACATTCCGCACAGTGAACCTTTTCAAGGCACATTTCAAGGAAGTAATCTGGATTGATGAGGCTGGGTTAGCATTGGTAGAGTGAAATCATGGATGTAATTTTCATCAGTTCAGTTATACAGATAATCTCAATATAGTTGAGATGGAACTGCAAGTATCAATCAAATTATTGCAAATTTCAAAGTCCAAGCAGCAACTTTTCATCTTGTGGGGACGTAGATGAAATGACTTTTTTCTGAAGAAGAATCTTGACATTTGCTTGCATTGAGCAAATGTTCTGCTTTGTTTCACTGGATGGTTGCTCCTCATTGGTTTCATTGTTCTTGGTAGTATTATGGCTACTTTGAAGGAATTTATCTGTAATAAGGTCCATATCTTGATGAAGATGATACTACTGCACTGCAGAGGTGGTCTTGGCGTCATCAGTTATGGTGAATTTTCCTTGACGTTTCTTCAATACTTTTGTGAAAAAGAAAATATCAGATAAGTAGGCCAATAGACAATCAAGTTCTCAAGTCAATGATTGAATCAAGATGATACATGACGATGGTCATGGATTGTGACTTGGTGATGTTGGGGACGACTTGCTGATCTTCAATAACGTGCGTGAACACCTGCTGAATTGATGCACCATCTCATCGCAAGACCTATCTCTCTACTCAGACGGGTTGCTTGCATCTCATGTGTGTGATGTGACGGCTGTTACTTCTTTTAGGCGGCCTCTTTTCAACAACTGATGACTTTGACTTTCTTGCTTGATTGACTGCATTGAACATTTTGAAATGGTTGATCGACCGGCCTGCCTTTGTCTTTGACCTTCATGTTGCGAACTCCTTGAGCTTGCCTCATGGTAGAACCTTCTGGCTTGTGAGGTGGTGAAAAGCTATCTTGATTGGTAACTTTCCTCCACCATTAGGCATTACTGCCATGATGACTGGATAAAAGTAATCACGTGACTGCGTGGTACCCTCGATCTCGCGGAAATTTTAGCGTGAACATGTTGAATCAACGAAGCCGTTCCGAAGCTTCACTTCGGCTTCCCGAAAAACCTCTTTTATCTGACATACCCACTCCGTAAACACACATTTTTGTGCCAGAATCTTCTTGATAATATCAGCAATTTACAGGTGTGAAAAGTCCTTCAATTGGTGTAACTTACAACTCATTACGGCCCGTATTCTCCCAGATTTTGCACAGCTCTTCGATGTTCCGAAACTGCGCCATCTTTGGTATAAATACAGTTCCCGGATGTTACCAATGACGTCACTGCAAAAATTGACGGTGTCCGAGAGAGGACATCGCCAGCCGCGCCAGATGTTGCTTGAATGCGAAAGATTCCTATTCAGAAGATAGATCTCGTCCCAGGATTGTGGGATCTGCGTAGGCACCGTATGAAATGCCTTTGAAATGTAGTTTTTCTCTTTTTTTCGAAATAGCAAAAAATAAAAACAAAACAAGGGCGACATATGTTTAAAGGGGCAGTATCGTCATGATCAACAGGACATGGAATCGGAGTGCTAGTTTTAGATTAACGTAGTGATTGCAATAATACCCCACATGATAAGGTCATATTACCGTTGCTGCTGCATAAATGAGCCAGTAATTTTCAGTCAGTGTTCATCTAAAACTAGGACATCGATTTCCATGCCCTGTTGAAACTCTGCTCTGATCGTGACGATACTGCCCCTTTAACAAAAACATTTCTACAATTATTTGAACTTAATACCCAGTATATATATATATATATATATATTGCTTGCATATATATATATTGCTTGCAGTCATTACTAAAAAAAAAAATTAAAAAAATAGAAAATAATAATTATTGTATTGTATTTTATTCTGTGAATCTGGAACAAACCTACTTAACCCCTGGGGTTACTAATTACATAAAACAATAATAATAATTGCATAGGAAGGTGTGTTTACAGAGAGCATACCCGTACATTTTTATTTTATTTTAACGCAGTAAATAAAAGTATATATTTAGCAATGCGGTTAATGATAGATTCATCTGGGGAGTTCATAAAAAAAGGCTTTCTTCACCAGTTAAAAATTCAAAGTGATCATTTGTTTTGGTAATAGCATCAAACATACATTTCCTAAGGTCCTTGTATAGTGGGTAATCAAAAAAATAAAGAATTTCTGATTCAACATCAAGGGGACAGTAACAAATGGTATTGATTCAATGAACACAAAATATTATCGACAACAACCGAGACCTTGAAATAAATTTCAATATTCATTTAATAATCAAATATACTCTCATTAAAATTATGCAGTACATGTAGATACATTTTGTACAGAAAACAGGATTAGATTTAGAGTTGTTTCCATTGAAAAAGTTAGAAAAAAAAATTAATGAGAAATAATTTTCTTATATCTAAAACCACAATGTTTGAAGGAATATCTCTTCTTAGGATTTAAAGGGAAGGTAAAACATTGGTAATTTCCAGATCATCAAATTATTGATTTATCTAAAACCTTACTTGGTGTAAAGTTAGTACACGTATCTATCATCTTGACACATTATCCTGTTTGAAGTGCTTTTATCTTACAGAAAAAAAGAAATTATAATTTCAAATTTACAAAAAAAGTTGCCATCTGCAAACTTTTTATTAACCATAGACATTTTTTTCCTTTTTTTTTTCCTATGCTATCATTGTATATTGTTTGTATTCATGTTTTTCTTTGTTTCCGTGCCTTGAGCGCCCAGCAGGGTGGATATGTGCGTGCTAAAAATCTTTATTATTATTATTATTATTATTAAACAAAACCCACATAGTTTGTTTTCTCAAACAATCACGTTAGTTTTATGATGTATTTTCTAGAAAACTAGCGGGTTAAGATGATCGTAATTTACCAAATACCGATGTTGTACCTTCCCTTTACGAGAACAAAAGGGAACAAATGGTACTTTGTTGTGCTCATGTGTACAGATCCTATGGGATATGCCCCCCAAAAAACACAATAGGAAGCAACAGAAAACCAATTAAAAATATTTGCAAAAGTAAAAACTGTTGGAGATAAAACTTGTTTGAGTTTACTGGATATGTATTTGAACTGACAGGTCGGTTTTTATTTATTTGTCTTCAGTCTTTTAAAGTATGGATGCATTTACAGATATTTTTATCAAAAGTATACACTGGCTTTATAATGGTGTATCGTTGTGTACCCGGAAGAAGGACGTAACGAAAGTGTGACCGGCAAAAGGTTGTAAGCAATTAATGTGCAAAATTGTGTTTCAAGAAAACTGAGTGTGAAAGTTTGGTTGTTTTTCTGCCATTTATAAGTCATTGTAGGAAAGTTAAATTCCGCATGGGAATGGAAAAACATGTCTTGGGAGTAATTCTAGCAACAAATATTTAACAGTTATGCCCTACTTTTTTTCAAAGGAGCCATTTTATTGCTTATGACCTTCTGCTGGGACAAAAAGTTGTACTTTGTGTGCCCGTAAGAAGGTCGTGTATCTACAGGGAGAGGGGCAATGGGAGGTATGACCATTATCTTTGTACCCCCTTCAGCAACCCATGAATCTACCCATGGTCATTGCCTATGCTTAACTGCCTCGGTAGGTGCTGTATGAATAAGGACTTAGAAGTAAAGGTACGTGGTAATGCTGACTTGGATCCAGAATCTCAAACACAATCTGCAACAATAACGAACAGAATAACAATTAACTCGAACTCCCTCAATCTGCCAAAATCCAACATTATGCACAAACACTACAACCCAAATGTTGGACTTGGACACCCGGCACCAGTATCCCTGTCTGGGCTATACAGTAGAGAGTCCATCAAAATCCAACATACCCAGCTGTTGGAGTTTGAATCAGCGGCGTAGCCAGGACTTTTTCAGTGGGGGCACAGAGGAATTGCTTTTCAGTGGGGGGCCCAGGGGTATGGGTTTTTCCCTTTTCTTTTTCTTTTCGTTTTTTTTGGGGCACTATCGGGATTTTTTGTGGGGGGGGGGGGGGCAGGGCATGTGGGTTCAAATCCAGGCCTGGGCCGTCGCGGTGCTTGTGTCCTTGAGCAAGACACTTAACCATAGTTGCTAGGTCCTTTGGATGGGACGTAAAGTTGTAGGTCCCATATGTTGTGTAATGCACGTTAAAAGAACCCAGGACACTTATCGTGAAAGAGAAGGGGCTCGCCCCGGTGTTTCTGGAATGGCAGCGAAATGCGCCAAGGCACTTTGTAACCTATGGGGGGAAAGAAAGGAGCTATACAAATGAGAGTATCTATAACAATCACCGTTCTAATTTACATGGGGACAGATTATGAGATGACATTTTCATTGAGCTTACCTCAACATAAGGATAGAATCCTACTGTACTGTTTAATTTGAAGTAGTTTCCCGTGTCAAACTTAATCTTATAAACTCCTGCAATGAACTGATCCTGAGTCAGTAAGCTTGGTGTTCTTCCATCACTATTAGTTTTCCTGGAATAAAAAAGATGTTGATTAAATATCTACTTAATATTATTTTTGTATCATTAATTTCACTATTGACTATTTTAACCAGTTCGCTTCGGAGGCCGTGTATACACGCAATTCTTTTTGTACAGCGGATCGGAAAGCGTCTAAACACGCATTCCGATTTTTGTGTGTGTTATCGGGAGACTTGTCAACATGCCACACGTGGCGTGCCGTCGTGGCGGCTGACTTGTATACACGCAATCGTTTCTCGAAGTCCATGGGGTCACGGTTCGGTGGCCCCGGACAAAATGCACTGCAAACACTGAACGAGTTCACTCTTTTTGTTGATTTTTGCCTAATCCCTTTATCCAAGACCTGTTCCTTTGACATACCAGCCAAGAATTTGTAAAGACGGATTTATATCCATTTTTTACGAGGCCTTCGATCTCTCTCCGGGTATGCTGTCTTTTCGACCGGGCGCTGGTCGCTAATAGGCCGTTGCATCGGAGCTTGCCAACGGTCTAATTGTGCTGAACAAACACAACCGTAATTAAAAAACTAGCCATTTAATTCTCGAAATGTCAATAAGTAAAGGTGTTTATTTGGGTGTCCGAACTTAGTTTCATTGACAAAAAAAATTATTAATGGCTAGAAATTTTTTCAGATTTTTCACTGAAAATAAACCCGCACTGGGGACCGGAAAAAAATAAATATTTCCGACATCAACTGGTTAAACCTCCAACTATTGCTGCACTTGGGTGGGAAGTTGCTACAGAGGTCAAAACCAGTCAACTGCCTGTTTTGACTGTTGACCCAAATGTGCACACAGGGTCATTTTTGACTGGGTTTTTGATGACATTTTGACCACCCTGAACAATACCAGACAATGGTTTTTACCAGTCAAAAACGGTCGACTCATTTTGACCTGTAAATGTACTTACTACACGTAAGGTTTGACAGTGTTCGACTTTTAAGTGCACTAGATATACCTTGGCAAGTATGTCAACATTTTGACTGATTTTGACCCTTGTAGAAGTAGGAGGGTTAAAACGGGAATGATAATTTTGGATGTTTCACTCCAGGTAATTGTAAAAAACATTTTGTAATAAAACAAATATTCTAATAAAAAATACTTTGTTGTAAAACAAAATAATATTTAAAGACGTTTTAATAATGTTCAATAACTTGGTGAGAGGTGAGTGGGTGGCTTAGTTTGGTAGTTATCAATTTATACAGCTATGAAAGCCAACAAACATTTAACCCTCCTACTATAGCTGCACTTTAGTGGGAAGTTGCTGTAGTGGTCAAAACCAGTCCACTGCCTGTTTTGACTGTTGACCCAAATGTGCACACAGGGGCATTTTTTGACTGGTTTTTACTGTCATTTTGACCACCCTGAACAATATCAGACAATGCTTTTACCAGTCAAAAACGGTCGACTCATTTTGACCTGTAAATGTACTTACTACACGTAAGGTTTGACAGTGTTTGACTTTTAAGTGCACTAGATATACCTTGGAAAGTATTTCAACATTTTGACTGATTTTGACTCTTGTAGTAGTAGGAGGGTTAATCAATAAATCTGCAGAACACTAAATGCCACCATTACTGCAGTAATACCATATTGCTCATGCGTGTCCCATGCATAATTAAATATGCTGTACATGTGCTTTTCATCCAATTAACCCTCCTATGCCCAGGCTGAAATTTGGCCCAGTCAGCACGGCACTCACAGACAGTCACTTGAGTATTTTTGGTTGCATTGCCAATTGGTATGTCAAACCACAGAGTCACACAGAGCTGTGTATGAGTGCACTGCACAAAGTCAATGGGTTGGGAGTTACATACAAATTTTGAGTGTCTTTGGGTTTGACCTCCTATCACAGCCACATGTGTTTGCATGTATTTGAGTGCACTGCACAAAGTCAATGGGTTAAGAGAGACATACAAATTTTGAGTGTCTTTGAGTGTTAAACCTATAGGAGGGTTAATTGCAATACATTGATTGGTAGAAGAAACACTGGACTGTGCAGAAAATGAAACATGTTGGTACCGCTGCAGTAATGGCGACAGTACACCCAGTGAAATGGTTGGTGGATTAGTGTATATAAACATTACCTCGCTGCAATGATTTCAAACTGTTGTGATCGTTGATAAGATACTTCAATACCAAGGTCTTGAGCTGGTCTACCCAGTGAGGTGTCAAGTACATGTGTGGTTAGGGGACTACCTGCCATCGCTGAAGAAGTCTCTTGAAGCTGTAAAGGACAAGTTTGTGTCTGGGAAAGTGAAATAAAGAAAATTTTCATATAAAACAGTATCTATTAACCCTCCTACTTCTGGTACCTTTTTCATACAAGTTGATCCACCATTTGAAACCATTCACTTTTGTGGTTTTGAATGGTGAAATAACTGTGTACAGTATTGATTCCCCCAAATGGTTTTGAATGGTAGGTCAGCTAATACAAAACCTTGTTTGGATCTTTCCAAATGGTAGTACAGCTAATACAAAACCTTGTTTGGATACTTCTAAGTGGTGAATCAATGGACCCTCTATGCATTTGAATGGATTTGAATGGTAGTAAAGCTTGCTACCAACACTGTTCAAATGGTATCACCATGTGTGTACAAAACCAATGGGCATTTTGGTAAGTGGAAATTTTGAATGGTTTCAAATGGTCAAATAGTAGGAGGGTTAAGAGGTGTATACGTTTCATGTAAATCTGTTATCATTTATGTTATTCAAAAATACTTATAGTGTATTAACCCTAACCATGCTAAATGCAACAGTTGTAAAATTTCTGATGGATGTTGTTGCATTCAGCAGCCAGTACTGATGACTCAATCTGTTGTATCTTGTTGCATTCAGCACTGGACTGTGTTTGTATAACAAATAGTCTGTGTTGTGTCTTGTTGCATTTAGCATTGTTTAACATGTGAATAAAGAAGGAAATAAAGAAAGTTTCTTTTGATGTAAACAGTAGAAAAGAGAAAACATGTAAATTAAGAAGGAAACAAAGAAAGTTACTTTTATGTAAATAAAAAAACAGAGATAAGCAAATAAAAACAGAAAACATAAAAGTAACAAGCATGTAAATAATGGGAAAAGACAATGATGATTACCATAGCAGAGAAGCACAAAGCTTTGTGCAGCTAAATAATCCCCTTGTTGTATGTTGTTGCAGACAGCACTGTGCTTGAAAAACCAGTCCAATTTACTGAACCCTTCACTGCTAGGTGCAACAAGACCCACATATGGATCTTGTTGCACCTAGCAGGCCTCGATCATTGACCACTGTTGTATGTTGTTGCATTCAGCAGGGTGATACGAAAGTTACCCTAGCATGGTTAGGGTTAATGGCTTTAAGTGAAACAAATTAAAAAAATTTACGTCATTTAATTTTATAACATACTGCATGGAACTCAACTCAATGCAAAATGTCCTTGAAATTAGTAAGCTATCAAACAAACAGAAGCTAGCAAGAAGACGAGCGCGTTTACGAGAAAACCCCGAGGCATACCAGAACAGCCTTGAAAAAGACAGAAAATGGAAGGCAACAGAGAGAGCTTTAACCAAAAGCCACATGGGTAAATCAGAATGGGTCCTGCATAGAGCTTCAGAGAATGCACGAATTCAAGCATTTCGCTACTCAAAACGAGCAGGTGGTAATAGTGCCATCAATGATGAGGTTGATGCAACTAAACCATCCGAACAGTTACCCTATCAGTCTGCTCAGTCACTGGGGAAAGCAGTCAAAAGAGTACGGGCCTCCTTACCTTCTTCTCCCAGGAAACGCATGTTAGTTGAACGGCACTCAATTGCCAAAGAAGTTGGAGTTAATGTTGCAATGAACAAACCACATGTGGCAAAAAAATATAGGCTTGATGAGGACACAAAGAAAAAAAGTGATTGAATTCTACTTGAAAGATGACATATCTTGGCAGGCCCCTGGAAGAAAGGATCGTGTCATCATACGGAGCACAGATGACCATGGCAACAAAATGAGAACTACAGTGCAGGCTAGATACATGCTGATGGCCCTGTCTGAAGCGCATAAACTATTCTGCAAAGAAAATGACATTTCTGTTGGCCTGAGCAAGTTTTGTGACCTGAGACCTAAACAGGTGATTGAGGTGAAACTGTTTGACAGCATTCCTCACAATGTGTGTGTCTGTACTAATCATGAAAATGTGAGGCTCCTCTTGCTTTCACTTAAGGGTGCTACTGGGCTGCCTGAAAACCTAACATTCTTTACTGACAGCATTGTCTGTGATTCTAACAGTAAAGAATGCATGACTCAAGACTGTCCAGAGTGCTGGGGCAAAATAAATGATTTTGCACCCAACACCACAGATGATTCCAGTGTTAAATACAGCCAGTGACAAAAGAATGAGGGAATAGCAGAAAAGGTAGAAATTACATCCACAGTACGCAAGGCCTTTGAAAAGCTGCAGAGTCAACTCAAGGCATTCCTTGTCCATGTATATGTAAAACGGAAACAAGCTGCATACAGAGACATGGTGACTCAGCATGTTGATGGTAAGAAAATTGTCCTACAGGTGGATTTTTCAGAAAATGCAAGTCTTGCGCACCAGAATGAAGCCCAGAGTGCCCACTGGAGTCATGGACAGGCAACATTGTTTACAGCCCATGCCTGGATTCAATCAAAGCCTGATACCAGGGAGAGCTACATGTATGTAATTGTGTCAGATGAGCTCCAACATGGCAAGTTGAGTGTCCACGCTTTTATGACTCACATCTTCTCTGATTTGAAGCAGAAGTACCCCTCTATCCAGCAGATAAGTGTCTTCTCAGATGGTGCTAGTTCACAGTTCAAGCAGAGGTTTCTTTTCTCCAACTTGCATATGTGGGAAGAGCAATTTGAGATAGAGCTCAGGTGGCACTTCTTTGCAACTTCCCATGGAAAGGGTGTTGTGGATGGGTTAGGGGGAACTGTCAAACGTTCTGTTTGGCGTTATGTGCGAAGTGGGAAGGCTCAGGCTGTAACACCAATGTCATTCTTCCAAGTAGCTGTAGACAGAAACCCAAATGTTTGCATCGACTTCATACAGAAAACATTAATTGAAAAGAATAAAACAATGCTGGAAACCCACTGGGACAAAACTGTTCTGGTACCCAACACTCAAAAACTACACAGTGTGAAAGCCAAGGGAAAGCACTTTCTTCTAGTAAGTGATACATCAGATTCGACAGAATTCTGGAGGAAGAGGAAGATGCTGACTTCAATGACTCTCTGACCAGTCAGACAGAACTTGTCACAGAAACTTCAGGGACAGAAATGGAGTTGTATATTGGTGACTGAGTGGCAGTCAGATACGATGGGGACATATTTCCTGGCGAAATCACAGATTTTGGTCACACACTTAGTGCTGACGTTAAAGTGAATGTCATGCACAAATCTGGAAGTCACTGGAAATGGCCACAATGCAAAGATCACATATTCTATGCCAGAAAAGATGTTTTTAAGAAGCTTGAACCTCCAAATATTGCTGGAAATAGGGGTCAATTCACATTTGACTTACTGTAGTAAATACATGTATAGGGAAAGTAACAGCAACATGTATGAGACTACAAGGGCTAAGATGGAGAAACAGAAGTCTTTGAAATTCAAGCAGGTGTGTTACAAAATACAAGGTGACACACTAGCTCCTTTCCTGTTTATCACAGTTTTGGACTACTGTCTCCGAAAAGCCATACCAGAGGACAGGGCTCAAGAACTTGGCTTTACCATCAAACGAAGACAGTCAAGACGAATTGGAAAGCAGACCATTACAGACCTTGGTTTTGCTGATGACCTAGCCTTGCTCTCTGATACAGTGGAGCAAGCACAGGAACTTCTCTTGGCTTTGGAAACTCAGGCAGCAAAAATTGGGCTACATATCAACTCCAAGAAAACCCAGTACATGACCTTCAACCAGACATCCAATCTACTAGTTTGTACTATGAATGGCAGTAAACTACAACAAGTTCAAGACTTCAAGTACCTGGGTGCTTGGATTGCATCAACATGTCAGGACATACATGTCAGGAAGGGGCAAACCTGGAAATCCATCAACAAACTTCAGCAGATCTGGAAATCGGAACTCCCACGACACATGAAGATAAACATCTTTCAAACATTGGTTGAGCCAGTACTTCTCTATGGTTCAGAATCATGGACCTTGACAAAGCAACTTGAGAAAAGTCTGGATGGTTGTTACACCAGATTGCTGAGAGCTGCTCTGAACATAAGTTGGAGGGACAAGGTACCAAACAATGAGCTGTACGAAGATATTCCTAAAGTCACCCATAAAGTGAGAGAATGCAGATTGAGTGCTGCCGGCCATTTCTATCGCCATCAAGAAGAAGCAGCAAATAGACTTCTTCTCTGGGAACCCAAACATGGATCATCAGGTACACGACACAAGACATATGTGCAGGTTCTCCTTGAGGACACTGGATTAGAAAACACTTCAGAACTGGCATCCCTAATGGAGGACCGCAGAGTTTGAAAGTCTAGTTATGCTGTTGTCTGCACGCATGATGATAATGATGGTCGACTGCGGTCGAAATGATGATAGGGAAAGTTTACGGCATTTTCAGGTCTAAAAGGTTTTCAAGATTCTTGCCTTAATTAATTTTAATACATTTTAATGCTATTTACATGTAGTTTCTCTTTGATCATTTCCAACTTGTTTAGTATGGCTTGGACTGTTTATCTGAATGCTAACCCCCCAAAAAAGTGGAATTTTAAACTGATTGTTACCTACTTTTTAATGTAATTTCGGACAGGTACATGTACGTCCGACACTGTGAAATGCACGTCCGACACCGATATAATAAAGGCTGTTTCTACAAGTTAAAATTTAAAAAACACATGTCTTATCATGAAGTGTATTTACAGGGGTCTGATGAATCCACATATAGGAAAAAAATTGCTTCAAGTTTAAACACATCACAGAGTTTGCGATATAAATATTGGTTTACAAAAATATTCATTTCTCTGGGTACGTCCGACACCATGGTGTTTTGGGCGAGTGGCTTCTACATTAAAAGATGTGGATGGATAATTTCTTAATTAAATAACTTTAGTAACTACCTGATACCTCTTTTCAGAATAAAAATTCATTTTATTTATATCACTGTAATAATACACTCTGTTGAAGTGTCTGAAATGTATGTCCGACACCGTGGAACTGCCCCAATAACTAATATACACTACAAAATAAAAAAAATTGCCTAGTTGTGATAAGTTTAACTTATTTCACTGAATTGAACACATAATACCCAATTACCCATCACAAACTCATTACTTTGACGTTCCCATGAAGTATAAACCAAGCTTTTACCTGATGTTGGATGGTTCCCTGTAAGTGACCAGTTAAAATCTTAATGCGTTCACTTGGTTGGGACATCTGTACTCACTCTGTTGTTCATATTAATTCCTACCATATAAAGGAAACAAAAATAACATTTAGCTAATTTTACACAAAAAAAACTCAAATGAATATAGAATAATTGAATGACTGATAATTGGGTAAAATGTCGTATTCGACAGCCACTTTTCTCATTCAATATAACCAATAAAGTAATCTTACCTACCTGAGCACCTGGTAAGGTGGAGAACATATGGATGATGATAGACATGATATAGTATACTTCAAATTATTCCAGGATATTTATTTCATGAAAAATCAGGCATTTTTAGTAGACGATGACATCCTCAGTCAAGACAGTCTTGTCAATGTCAACTCCCCAATTAGTGACCAACACAGTCATTGCACATGCGCAGTGGCAACTTTAATAGGATCCTTCTATTTTCTGAAGGGAAGTCCGAAAACCATCATAAAAGTGGATTTTAAAGATAGTTTTCGCTTTCTGTACCACCAAAAATCGATAGAATGATTTTTTAACTGGTTAGTGCCTGCAAAAAAAATCCAAAAAAGCCCTTAAAAAGTGGCGGCCGGATACGACATTCTTTCCTTAAAATTAAACAAAGTGCTGATTTAGACAAGAACTATTTAGCCTACATATTATTTTGTGACCGTCTTAATTACCGCATCACGTTCCCCGATCGTAGATTGGGGACACGGATCGCCGCCCATCATGCCCATCATATCAGGCATCACTAGGCATCAGATCTGAAATAAGACTTGCCTATTTTAATCCCCTTGGGATTAATATTGTATTAATTATAGCTTTATTATATTGTATTAATTATAGCCTTATTGTTAGTTTTTTTTTATTAACTAATGTTAGTTACCTGTTTGATGAAATGTCAAATTAACGTTAAATACTGACACACATATTAATTATGCACATGTACTAGTAGTAGTACTAGTAGTACTAAGTACTAGTCTGACTCCCTAACGTAGTGTTAGTCTGTTGAAATTGCAGTTCAGGAACCAAACAAAACTTGTGTGTTTCAACTATTGAGGGCGCTGCGCTGAACGGTAGTGCGCGCTACACGTACGTGTAACCGCTGGTTCTTTTTCTTCTTGCATCTTATTCTACCTCCATGGGAACAGCGACCATTGGACAATAACATCATTTTATTAACTTGTCCAGCGCAATCCTCTTTTTCCTGATCCAATATTAACAGAATACATTCAAACAAGGACAATGGCGCTGACGATATCCCAAGATAGGAAAACAAAAAAGTAAGTAACGCGTAACGTTAGTTCCTGATTAGCTCCGTGACGTGTAATTTGTACGAGTTGTACCTGTATCGTCCATGTACGTAATTCGCCGCACTCGTGAAATGACGCACTTACCTTTGGCTTAGCATTTCTCGGAAAACTTACAAAACTATGGCCAGTGGCGGCGCTACGGGGGGGGGCAAGGGGGGCAAATGTCCCCCCCGATTACTTTCTTTGCCCTCCCCAATTTGCTCCTCCCAATTTTTCCCCGATGGTAAGTCAATGGCAATGCTTTTTTTACATTATTTAAAGATTCATGTTTGCGCCCCTTAAATTTAAGCTTGCCCCCCCCCCCAAGTTTAACAGGTCTGGTGGCGTGCCGCCGCTGACTATGGCGTATTAATGGTTGCATAAACTTGTCTAAGTCATAATGTTACAAAAATAAAAATCATAGTGAAATTGTATGATTTACTGGAAAGTTAGTGCTTGCGGAAAGTGGAAAAAGTTGTTTAACCACTGATTTTACTAGATATCGTCAATGTACGTAATTCGCCGCACTCGTGAAATGACGCACCTACATTTGGCTTAGCATTTCTCAGAAAACTTACAAAATTATGGCGTATTACTGGTTGCATAAACTTATCTAAGTCGTGCTTGTTACAGAAATAAAAATTATAGTGAAATTGTATGATTTACTGGAAAGTTAGTGCTTGTGAAAGTGGAAAAAGTTGTTTAACCACTGATTTTACTAGATACAAATAGTAAGAGATTTACATGATCTCAATTTTTTTTCACGAACATCTGTGATTTTATTGTTCTATGCCGTCAACAAGCTGTTGTCTGTGGAAACCAAAATATATGAATGCTTTGCATTTGCAATGATTTTTTAAAGAAATACTGATCTTCAAAATGGACTCATTCTTTATAGAAGAAGCGAACGAATACTACTTAATTTGTTGGTGTTTATTTCGACGGTTGTGGAAAATTATTGAGAAAATGAAACATTAATATCATGGTTATGAAAAGAAATCTTTTATTTGACAAAATGTTAACAGCATTTTTACACATTTCAAAGTTTTAAAGTACTTTTTGCAAAATTTTAACCACCTTCCATTTTATTGGTCTTTCAAGAATATTGATTAAAAGTTTTGAGAGCTTCTCCAAATTATACCATTTTATTTTAAAAATCGAAAACAATATTTTTATTTTCAAGATTAAAAACAATTTTACAACCATCTGGAATAAGATGAAGCATGATTCAAATGTTTTTCTTCTCGGGTACATTTTCTGTGCCCCCCATAAACTTTAACAGTTTGGGGTGAGTCATTATATCAACATCAATTTTCTGATGACTACAATTCTGTGCGTCTCAAAAAACGGCGCTCAAGACGTCCACGTGTATGATCATGCATTGAAATTCCGCATTTTACAAGAGAATCCTTCACTGAAACAAACTGAAACACCAAACTGCTAATTTCATTTGTAAGTTACCGTCCAGTTGATTATATAACCTTAGGTGCGTCATTTAGGGTAAATTGAGGATACAAATAATAGTAAGGGATTTACATGACCTCAATTTTTTTTCACGAACTTCTGTGATTTTATTTTTCTGTGCCATCAACAAGCTATTGTCTGTGGAAACCAAAAGATATGAATGCTTTGCATTTGCAATGATTTTTTTAAAAGAAATACTGATCCTCAAAATGGGCACATTCCTTATACTATAGAAGAAGTGAACAAAGACTACTTAATTCGTTGGTGTTTATTTCGTCGGCAGTGGAAAATTATTGAGAAAATGAAACATTAATATCATGGTTATGAAAAGAAATCTTTTATTTGACAAAATGTTACATGTAACATAATTTTTACACATTTCAAAGTTTTAAAGTACTTTTTACAAAATTTTTAACCACCTAACCCTTCCATTTGATTGGTCTTTCAAGAATATTGATTAAAAGTTTTGAGAGCTTCTCCAAATTATACCATTTTTATTTAAAAAATCTAAAACAATATTTTTATTTTCAAGATTAAAAACAATTTTACAACCATCTGGAATAAGATGAAACATGATTCAACTGTTTTTCTTCTTGGATACATTTTCTGTGCACTCATAAACTTTAACAGTTTGGGGTGAGTCATTTTATACCAACATCAATTTTTTGATGACCACAATTCTGTGCGTCTCAAAAAACGGCGCTCAAGACGTCCACGCATATGATCATGCATTGAAATTCAGAATTTTACAAGAGAATCCTTGTAAAAACTGCTAATTTCATTTGTAAGTTACTGTCCAGTTGATGATAATGTATATCCTTAGGTGCGTCATTTAGGGTAAATTGAGGATACTTGTACTGGAAAGAATGTTGTATCTGACCGCCACTTTTTAAGGGTTTTTTGGGATTTTTTCTGCAACTACTAACCAGTTAAAAAATTATTCAATCGATTTTTTATCAGACCACAGAGCAAGGACTTGCTCTAATGTTATGATCAGACTGACATTACTGAGAAAGTCATCATATACCAAAAATGCCCGATTTTTCACAAAATAAATATCCTGGAATAATTTGAAGTACAATGTATATCATCTATATGTTCTCCACCTTACTGGGTAGGTAAGATTACATTATTGGTTATATTGAATGAGAAAAAGTGGTGGTCAGATACGGCATTCTACCCCTTGTACTTGTATTAACCCTCCTACTAACGTTACTACAAGGGTCAGAATCAGTCAAAATGTTGATATACTTCCCAAGGTATATCTAGTGCACTTAAAAGTCAAACACTGTCAAACCTTACGTGTAGTAAGTACATTTACAGGTTAAAATGAGTCAACTGTTTTTGACTGGTAAAAGCATTGTCTGGTATTATTCAGGGTGGTCAAAATGATAGTAAACACCAGTCAAAAATGCCCCTGTGTGCACATTTGGGTCAACAGTCAAAACAGGCAGTTGACTGGTTTTGACCTCTATAGTAACTTCCCACTAAAGTGCAGCAATAGTAGGAGGGTTAATTGTAAGTAGTTGCAGCCCTGGGTCCTACTAATCATCGACAACTGATGACAACCGACGACAACACATTCTAAGTAACATTAATTATTGGTCAACTGCAAGTACAATATTTATGAATTGATTGATTATTGGTCAATTGCAAGTAAATTAATTATGAATTTATTGATTATTGGTCAATTACAGATAAAATATTTATGAATAATTGATTATTGGTCAATTGCGGGTACCATATTTATGAATTGATTGATTATTGGTTAACTGCAGGTAAAATATTTATGAATAATTGATTATTGGTCAATTGCAGGTACAGAATTGATCTGCTGTTTATCAAGCGTCTCGCTAGGATAACCAAAATCTTCTTCCCATCATGCCTTTCTCCTCATTTAGGATTATTCCTTCTGTTGGTGATCGTGTCTATAGGAGGTAAATATTTCTGTCATAAAATGTCTTTCTTAACCCTAACCCCCTGGCCCTTTTAGGTAGGATGCATCCTCAATCACACAAAATGCTACAAAATGTCTTCATAAAATTTGGAAGGTTCCTGAATACTCCAAAATCACCCAATATATTATGCTGTATTTCGTGTGTAGTGTGTCCACTGCCTCAATCACACAAAATCACACATACCTGTACCCTTTGCCTTTATCCCTTTATTATGAACAAAAAATGTGAACTGGGGATGCGCAGCAGTTTGTACTCACATTTATAGGAAAGTTTAACAAAAAGTTATGTTATCTTATTTGAATATGAAAAGTAACTCACCTGGTATTGTATTCCTAAATTGATACATGGTGTGAAATGTATGCAAATAATGCCATTTTATTATTACCAGTGCATAAAACTTACCTCAGTATAAATTGAATAGTCTGTTTGTTGGCCAAGTACAGTTGTATGAGTTGAAACAATACAAGTAGTTCCATGGAATATCTTACCTTTCCGATGCATTACAGCATGGAGCTATTCAACCACAACATAGCCATCCTATCTCAATCCTCCACAAAATCACACAGCACATGGCCATCCTACATGTATCTCAATCCACCACAAAATCACACAGCACACATGTACATGTACATGTAGCACCTTCCTCAATCACCCCAAATCACCCAGCACATATATCTAGCATCCTTCCTCAATCACACAAAATAACACAGAACAGATATAGCATCCTTCCACAATCACCCAAAATAACACAGAAAATATATAGCATCCTTCCTCAATCACACAAAATGCTCCAATACCTCATAGAGCATTTTGTGTGATGTGGGGTGGTTAGGGTTAATGGAGTATAAGACTATTTGGAAAGAATGTCGAACCCAACCGCCACTTGTGCACGATGTCTAAGCATGTGTTTTTAGCAGATGACAAAATGGCCAACATCTCACTTGGATGTGCATATACATTCATTGCTCAAAATCTCCAAAAAATATTGTTTCCAATCCTCACTTGACAACACTTTCCTCTCCTTAATTGTATCCTCTAAAATCTTTTAAAGGAAAATCTGTGGTGTTTTTCATATTTGGATAGAAAAAGTGGCGGTTGTATTCTGCATTCTTTCCGAATATTTCTTGGGTTGGTTTTGGGGAGGAGAAAGCACAGAGGGTGGGTGTATATCAAGGGCAAATCTAATGGGAGTAAGTTATGGGTATGCTTATCTCCATGTAGCGGTGTAGTCTTGTCGTACCTCCTCATACACGCTACATCGGCTCCCGTACCTTTCTCATTTAGGATTACTCCTTCTGTTGGTGAAAGGAGGTAAATATTTCTCTTTTAAAATGTCTTTCCTTTCTGGGTAGGTGCATCAAGGGCAAATCTAATGAGAGTAAGTTATGGGTATGCTCAGCCACAAAAAGTTGAAGATGAATTAATTTTGTTTTTCATTTGACAATTGGATCATTGCTAATTTCTTTGCAAAAGTGCAGTATACAACTTCAGAATGAGACATTTTACAGTTGTTATTTGTCACCACAAGCATATGATTTAACGATATGTGTTTAATATGTTGTGATAGTGTTAAGGCCGGTTCATACTTCACGCGAAAGCTAATGTGAAGCGAAATTCGTGACGTCGACAATGGTTCACGGCAAATATTCTCGGCGAAGGTTCGCAGAAGTTGAACACATTTCAACTTGCGCGAATCATTTGCAGTGATTTTGATGACGTAAAATTCGCTTCGCTTTCGCGTGAAGTATGAACCGGGCTTTAATCTGTGAGTATTTATTTGCCAACAGGTGAAGTTGCTGGTTACTATGTTGGTCTTATCCCTAGCAAGTACTACAGCGTGCTACCAGCAAAAGACCTAGGGGGCTTTATTGAGATCACCTGGCAGTCAATGCTGTATATTTGTCTAATAGCTTCGGTGAGTTAACCATCCTGAACAAATAAATGAGCAAATGAACAATTGTCCATACAAAAATGGAATGAAAGAAGAAAGAAATGAAAAATGAACCAGAAGTCATCCTAACTTATAAAGGTATGATTAATTTAATAAATTAAGCAAACTAATACAAAACAATATTGCAGCTGTCAAACTTTTCAAAACCTTCAAATCTTCAAACCTTCAAATCTTCAAACCTTCAAATCTTCAAAGTCTAGTGTATACAGCAGTTGATTGGGTTATATATTTAGATTTGTAAGCTTTCATATGGAGCACATCTCCCTCCTTGCCTCCACTCCAAAAAGTGTGATTTTTCGCAATATTTTAACTGTTTTATGTCAGACTAATAAAGAAAAACATTCCTGATTTCTTTTTTGTTTCAGATACTTTGTGCTAACACCTACATCAGTCAGTTATTGTACGTTTATTGGCGTGAGGCATTGTCGTCATTCATCCACAAATTATACTTCAAAGACTTCCATTATTACCAGTTGAATGTGCTAAAGACTGATAACATCGACAACCCGTAAGTTAGGCTTGGGCGATGACACGATAATATCAAATATTGCGATTTTTTTATTTTTATTTTTTACTTGATTATAATATCGAGAACTTTTTAAATCATCGAGATATCTGCAGATCGCGATGAAAAAAAATATATCGCGATGAAAAAAATTATCGTGAAGAAAAAAATATATCGCGATTAAACAAAATCCTCGATTGTCAGTTGGGTCAGAAATTCCATGGAAAAAACTCAGGGAAGTCTTTTCAGCTTTCGTGAGAAACAAAATCGAACTACTTCTGTAGTAAACCGACTGTCAGATCACAAAGGAGCCGCCTGACAGGGTGTTGTTTAATAATCCACCGCCACTCAAAGAAATCTATTCAGACTGATTAAGTGTTGGGATTGAATGGGGTATTTGATCCAACAATGTGTAGACAATGTTTACTTCTCACTGTCTATCCATGGTGGTCTGTGACTCTGGCTGGCGCACCACAGGCGAGTACATTATATCATACATATTTAAATATATGCAGAATATGGGCGTTACCTTAAAAATCTACATTAGTCATGAATAAAATCAAAGCATGGATCGGCAGCGGCTCGATCAAAGTTGAGGGATTAGGACACTATTCTATTATACCATACTGGGACTCTTGTCTAGTGTGACAAAACACATACACGTACTCTTGATAAATCATGCGACGTTTATTTAAAATAGTGTGACTACAATCCACATTTGCAAATGACGTTCACAATCACATGGTACTATATGCAGGAATAAAACTAGTCGCATGTTTATGCCATGACCCAGTCACGTAGAACGCGAATCACGTGAACTCGGGCTGATGATTTGATTGGGACACACGACGCAGTAACCGTCCCACATAATTATTATGCAAACGATTTGCCAATGGCGATGGGTGCATTTTTGCGACCGTAACCAGAAACATGTTTGGGCTTTGGTCATTGGTTAAGCGTTTTCGCAAGTTCGGTTGTGCTGCGATGACATCATGGTTCTGACCAAACATAAACCGAACTTTGTGATCGATTACACTTAGTTTCAAGATGGCGGATTGTAAAAAGTGTTAAAACATGATTAAATGATTGTTCGTATACCAGTATATCTTTCAAGTTACTAGCACTCATGAGTAAGTTCTATTTTGAGAAACGGTGATGATTGAACATGTCACACACTGAAAACAATTGTCTGGTTACGTTTGCATTTTCGTGTAGCTGTGCTGTTTTGTTTCTGGTTAGGGTAGTGAAAACCCGTCCCATATGTTGCACTCGTGAACGGCGCACTTGCACGTGTCTCTCAGGTAAGCACTGGCAATTTATTGTGACGCTTGTAGATGGGTAAATCCCTGTCATTACCGGCTCTAAAGCACTCATGCGTGAAAAACAAAAATAATCGCGATATTATCGAATATCGCGATATATGTTTGACGACATATCGTGGATGAAAAAAATCGATATCGCCCAAGCCTACCGTAAGTTGACTTTGATATTACCCAGAATGAGAGACTATGTAACCAGTTGAGCAGTGAGCCATTATTGTTTGTAGTTTCATTTCATTTTCATTTCATTTAGGCTGTGTTCATCCAGTGTAGGATGTAGCCCTCCTCATGAAAATGCCATTCATCTCTATTTCTAGCTGTTCTTGTCCATGTTGTTCCTGCATATGCCCTGATGTCATCTCTCCATCTTCTTCTCTGTCTACCTCTTTTCCTTTTCCCTGTCCTTGGTTGCCAATCCAATAGTCTTGTTGTCCACCTGTTGTCTCTTCTTCGGGCAGTGTGTCCAGCCCATCTCCATTTAGCTTGTTTTATTGTCCTTATGATGTCTCCTCACCCAGTTTTCTTTCGATTTGCAGCATTTAACCCTGTCTCTGATTGAGATATGTAGCATTTGTCTTCTCCATTGCTCTTTGTGCTGTCACGGAGTTTGTGTTCTATCAGTTTTGTTGTTGTCCATGTTTCTGCTCCATATGTTATTGTAGGTAAGTACACACTGATCATATACTTTTCTCCTTAGAGCCATAGGGTATGTTCTTATCACAAAGTATTCCTCGGTATCGTCCAAAGGAACACCATCCTGTCTTTATCCTGCTTGAGACTCCGCCTTGTGTGTTCTCTTGCATTTCACTGTTTGACCCAAGTATTTGTATTCATTGACGCTGTTGATCTCTTGGTCCTCCAATCGTTATTGTCATCTGTGTTGAAGTTTGTCATGTACTTTGTCTTCCCTAGCATCTTCAACCCTATGTCTTTACTTTTTCTGTTTACTTCATTTATTTGCACTTCCAAATCGTTAACAGAAGAGGTGATTAGAGCCACATCATCTGCAAAACGTAGATCTGTCAACATTTCTCCATCAATGTTATACCCTTTCTCATCCAGGGACGTGTTCTTGAAAACCTCCTCTATCACTGCGGTGAAGATTTTGGGTGACATTGGGTCCCCTTGCCTAACTCCCCTGTTGATGTTTATTTCCTGTGAGACGCCTTTGTCAATGTATTATCTTTGCTGTTGCTCCAGTGTAGATATCTTCTAGTAGCTTTATGTATCCTTCACTGATTTCCATTTTCTCAAAGCTTGAAACAGATTATTTGTGTTCCACTGAGTCAAATGCCTTTTCATAATCAATGAAACCAACACACAAGTCCAGTTGATATTCATTGGCCTTTTCGATGAGTTGGTTTAGTGCATATAAATGGTCTGTTGTTGAGAAACCTTTCTGAACCCAGCTTGTTCTCTTGGTTGATGCTCATCTAGAACTGTCGTAATCCTGTTTTGTATAATTTTGGTTAGAATTTTGTAAAGATGTGATATAAGACTGATGGGTCTGTAATTCTTGATGTCAGCTTGTCGCCTTTTTTATGAAGGAGAATGACCTTCGCCTTTCCAGTGTATTGGTATCTTTGTTCCTTGAAGATTTGATTATAACGCATGGTTAACTGAGACATCACCGTCACCACCCTCTCTCAATATGTCGCTTGTTATTTCATCCACCCCGGGTGCCTTATATTTTTTTTTCATCTATTTTAGTGCATGTTCAACTTCTTCTTTTGTTACCTGTGGTAGTTTCTGTGTATCTGATAACATCTCTTCTGCTACTTCTCTTTCAGACTGTATTATTTTGGAACTATAGCTCTCCATAGAAGTCCGAGCACACCTCGAGTATTTCACCCCTGTCAACAGTGAGATCTCCATCTTCCTTTCTCAGTTGGTGTATTCTTGTGTTGTGCGATTTCTGTTGAGGGTTTCTTTTGGCCCTCTTCCTGTCTCCAAAACTCTCTTGATTTGTCTCCTTTCTTCCTGATTCTTTGACGCCTCTTTTTCTGCTTGTCTTGACTGACTCAGCATACTCAATTTTCTGCAGTACCGCTTTTGTCTGGTATTTGCCCGAGCTCCCACGCCTTTTTTATCAATGGCTTCGATTTCTTTGTCCTCACTGGTTTTCTGTTTGCCTTCGTCTTTGTTGATGATGCAATATTTACTGCTTCATCCATTATAGTTGTGGTTATTCTATTGCACCTTGTTTCCAGATCCACATCTTCATCTTCTAGACCTTCAAATCTGTTCTGAAGTCTGATTTGAATCAAATCTCTCTGTCCTTGAAGTTTAGAGATGTTCCACTTTCTGCTTTTTCTTGTTGTTGATAAATTTCAGCCTGGCAAGTTTTCTATTGATCTTCAATGTGGCTCTTATCATCCCATGATCACTGGCTATGTCTACTCTGCTGACAACTTCACTGTTCTCCACTATTCCCCTTTGACTGCTCTCAAGATGTAGTCAATTTGGTTTCTTAACACACCATTTGGGCCTCCAGGTCCAGTAGCGGTTTTATGTTTTTTGGAAATAAGTGTTTGTAATAACCAGATCATGCTGAGCTGCAAAAGCAGCAAGTGCTTCTCCTCTTGTGTTTCTCTTTCCAGGCCCGAATTTACCAATGATTGTTTCTTCTCCTGGTTGTGCTTTTCCTACTTTGGCATTGAAGTCTCCCATGATAATGGTATATTTAGATTTATGCTCATCAGTTGCCTTTATGATGTCTTCATAAAACTGTTCGACCTCTTCATCTGTGTGATCACTTGTTGGTGCATATACTTGAATTATGCACAGATCCTCATTTCCTGACAACTGTATTTGTAATGAGATCACTCTGTCCGAGTAGCTTTTTATCTGACTGACGTAGTCTTTTATGCTAGGGTGTATGAGAAAGCCAATTTCTCTGGCCTCTGTGTTTTCTTCTGTTTTCCTCGGGTTGAACAGCCATGCACCACCTTGTATTTCTTGTAGATATTCCCCTTCTCCTTGTCTCTGCTAGACCAATGATACTCACTTGAAGTCTTCTAGATCTTCCACAAGGTGTTGTAATGCTTCCTCAGTTCTTAGAGTGCGTGGTATTATATGTACATATATACAGTTTACTATGTCCAGCCCTTGCACTCTCCTCTGTCCTGGAGCTTCCAAAAGGCTTTGACTTCAGAACTTCATCATGGAGTTTACCTCAGAGTCCTGGCTGTACACACTTACCATGTTTATGGTGCCCATTTTGGCCATAGGCTTTACTGCCTGTTTTCTTATCATCCATATTTTTCCATGAGGGGTTTCTGTCAGATGCTGATGGCAGCAGGGCGTGTTGTCAGCAGTGGAAGCCATTATAAATCCTATGGATTTGATAAATGCCTTTTATGGCATTTCCTCCATCAAGGGCCCTGTACTACCCTACTCAGGCTGCCTGAGTTGGCCAGGAATATTTTGCACACCGCCTGGGCCTCCTGAGTGGGACCCTTACCAGTACCACCAAATGGTAGCTAGGGTGAGCCATTGGAGTTTACCCTAACAGACCAGGTACTTACCCAACGAGACTGTCAGTTGTGGACCATTATTACCAGGAGAGACTCAGTTCAGTGAGGAGCTATTAGCACCACTGACCAACGTGAGACCCAGTTGAGACTGAAACCAGAATGAGAGACTATGTAACAGTTCAGTGAGTGAGCCATTATTGTACCCTGTTTACTGTAGACCAACTTATTACCCAGAATGAGAGACTATGTAACCAGTTCAGCAGTGAGCCATTATTGTTTGTAGTTTACTACAGACCAACGTATTACCCAGAATGAGAGACTATGTAACCAGTTCAGCAGTGAGCCATTATTGTTTGTAGTTTACTACAGACCAACGTATTACCCAGAATGAGAGACTATGTAACTTGTTCAGCAGTAAACCATTATTGTTTGTCATTTTTTTTTCTTCTAGAGACCAACGTATTACCCAGGATGTGGAAAGACTATGTAAACAGTTCAGCATTGTTACTCCAGTATTGATCGTGTCTCCGTTCACCATAGTGTTTTATACCTATGAGGCATATAATGGGTAAGTAAGGGACGGGGGTGGGAGAAGGTTCAGACATTGACAAAAAGATTTGATAATAGATGTTAAATTTTGAATGTTTTTTCTTGGTTGGTTTCAAGAAAAATGGTTCTTCCTAAGATCTGCCAATTAATTAAGACATCATTGTCTTGTGTAAATCAGTTAATCCAGATATTGTTGTTTGCAAGGGAGTCAATATAAAACTATTTATTAATGACCTAAAAAATGATAAAATATGATGTTTTTTTTAATTGAAGCCCACTAAAACGTTGTAAGGATCCATCTTTGAATAGCCGACAAAGCTAATATTAAGTTTTTTCTATGATGTGATTATCAGATAAAACTTTATGATATTGTTGAAATTTGGACAAAGCTCAGTCCAATTATAAGAGTTTTCCAGACATAGACCTTGATAAACTTTAAAAGTAGAAATTATGAATACAAAATAGTTCAAAGTATCAGTGACTAGACTAATCATGAATCTTATCTCACAA
The DNA here is from genome assembly GCA_029582265.1 of Zoroaster sp. YZ-2022. Classification (NCBI taxonomy): domain Eukaryota; kingdom Metazoa; phylum Echinodermata; class Asteroidea; order Forcipulatida; family Zoroasteridae; genus Zoroaster; species Zoroaster sp. YZ-2022. The sequence goes on along the minus strand of CM055833.1, from coordinate 26,466,384 downwards.
TACATCCAGTGGTGACTGACCTCACATCTGCTTCCTGTAAATCTTTATCACAAGACAATAATGAGTTCTTGAGCACTGTGAGAATTCAGACATCAAAGTTCGCTGGCATTGTTAAATATTGATTCTATTGTCTATTGTTAAACTATAGAATTGGTGGTTAAAAAATTACATTTTCAAATTATAATGTCTGGATACAAAGAAATGTATTAACCCTCCTACTATAGCTGCCATTTAGTGGGAAGTAGCTACAGAGGTCAAAATCAGTCAACTGCCTATTTTGACTGTTGACCCAAATGTGCACACAGGGGCATTTTTGACTGGTGTTTACTGTCATTTTGACCACCCTCAACAATACAAGACAATGATTTTACTAGTCAAAAACGGTCGACTCATTTTGACCTGTAAATGTACTTACTACACGTAAGGTTTGACAGTAGAACTTGTAGCTTTGCATTGTGAGGACGATCAGAGCATACTGATCGAAACATCGAGTTGTACCTCCAGTTCTTTTCAGAACTAATTACTACTCAATTGAGCATTTCACATGGTGTCACCGCAATTACTCTTAGGTTTGACAGTGTTTGACTTTTAAGTGCACTAGATATACCTTGGCAAGTATATTAACATTTTCACTGATTTTGACCCTTGTAGTAGTAGGAGGGTTAAGTGCACTAGATATACCTTGGCAAGTATATTAACATTTTCACTGATTTTGACCCTTGTAGTAGTAGGAGGGTTAATTTAATTATAGTGTTGCCAGTTGCCACTAAGTTTGGTTCATTTATTTTATGCGTATATTTCACTGGTTAATTCAATTTAATTATACAATGTAAACATTCCTTTTTATTGCTTTCTTACTCATTTGACTTGAATTGGAATGAATTTTTCCCCAATATAAGTAAGATAAACGAATGTGTATTTTTTTTCCCCCTTTAAGAAATCTCATCTTTACCAAATATAAATCTACCATGTACCGAGTCATAATTTCATTATATGAAAGTGTTTGATGGCACAGCGCTAAATTGAAACTTCAGTTTTCCTCTTTGTCATTAGAATTATTTGTTCTCTTTTCATTAGAACTGGTTACATCGGACCACTCTCTATATATCTGTATTTTATCCTCGGTACAATCATTAATACATTCCTGATGGCCCCCGTGGTACAGCGGACATACAGACAAGAGAAACTAGAAGGATCATACAGGTAGGTGTGATCAGGACAGGTGACTCTCAGGGTCCGTAAACGATAATTCTCAAAGCTGATTGGTCACAAACTCTGCACCCCATAGAAATGCTGGCGTAGTGGTAGATCAGACAAAAGTTACTATGAAAAGTTGTGGGAATGGTGACTCATAGTTCATGGTTAATAGAAAAGAGTTTCTGGTTCACATAGCAAGTGCCCTTGTTGACTGGTTTCCTTGGGCTTCTGAGCTACAGTGCTTAACAAGGGTGTAATTTGTCTGGATTTTTCCGGATTTCCGGATTTTTACAAATCGCAATGTTGTGATCCTCTGGATTTTAAAGATTTAAGCAATAAAGGAAAGCAAAGCAAATGTTCAGAACTATAGATTTCATACCAGCGCTGTTCACAACAGCAGCCCCAATACCCCTAGCAAAATTTACGTGGATTTTTTTCAAAACTGCCCAATCACGCCCCTGGCTTAAGTGTGCTTTTGAGGGATCCTTGGTTTCATTTATACCAGAAATGTATAACAGTAATATAATTGATCATAGTATCTTCACTTACTGCAGCACAATTGGAGTGTTGTATGTGCAAGTTTTACATAAATATTGTACCAATTGTTTTTTTTTTTTAAATTACTAATCTTATGGAGTGCCATGGTCGAGCGGTTCAGTGCATTGAATTTGTGTTCTGATAGCTGAGTCGTCAGAATGTGGGTTCGAATCCTGACCGCGACCGTGGTGCTTGTGTCCTTGAGCAAGACACTTTACCATAATTGCTTCTCTCCACCCAGGGGTAAATGGGTACCTGTGAGGGCAGAGTTGGTTGTTTTGTTTGATTAGCCCTATATGCGCTGTAATGGCAGCAATTGAGCTGCATACTCTCCAGGGAGCTGAGATGGTTTCAGGAATGATTTATGCGCCTGATGAGCAGGGGTAATAATGTAATGCGCCTTGAGCACCAGTTTGGTGGATACGTGCGCTATATAAGTCCACATTATTATTATTATTATTGTTATTATTGTTATTGTTATTGTTATTATGCCTTTAATATCGTCGTAGATTCAAGCATGTCCAGATTCGTTCTAATGCCGAGTCAGCAGCTTTCTATGCCGCTGGTAACATTGAGATGGAGAAGACAAATAAGAAGTTGTCTACTTTACTGGATACACAACTAAATCTCATCAACTATGAGTTCTGGCTTAATCGTAAGTCTGCTCAAATTGCAGTCTGACTTTAGCGAGAATGTATAACGTTGGTATTTGGAAATGTTCATTTCAACCCTCTTGTTTTTAAAACTAACCTGTGAAAGTTTCATCATTATAGATGCCCTTATTTATGAGAAAACGATAAAAAAACTGTTTTTACCATTTAACCCTCCTACTCTAGCTGCACTTTAGTGGGAAGTAGCTATAGAGGTCAAAACCAGTCAACTGCCCGTTTTGACTGTTGACCCAAAAGTGCACACAGGGGCATTTTTGGCTGGTTTTTACTGTCATTTTGACCACCCCGAACAATACAAGACGATGCTTTTACGAGTCAAAAACGGTCGACTTATTTTGACCTGTAAATGTACTTACTACATGTTAGGTTTGACAGTGTTCAACTTTTAAGTGCACTAGATATACCTTGGCAAGTATATCAACATTTTGACTGATTTTGACCCTTGTAGTAGTAGGAGGGTTAAAGCCCCTAAATATTGTAAAAAGAAACATTGGAAGTCCATAACGGTCAATACATCTGTGAACACTTTGTCTCAGTTGGTTCCCAATTTTCAAATATGTCACACTTGTCAACAGAGAATAGAATTCCCCTTTCCATAGCGGACACTTCTCTTACAAATTTTGCTTTTGGAATTTTAAATGGACACAACTGTTGCCCATCAACATTTATTATTGAAATTTCATTATACATCTTAAATGAGAGCACACCAGCCAGGATAATTTCCAAGGATGTTTGATTCCATCACTAAGTATCAAGTATACTTTTAGGTAAACCTGAGAACATGTTTCCTTTAGTATATATGGGCTTTTATTAAGAAGTATTCATTTGAAATGAAGGAGATATACTGGTTGGTCCAAGCTTGTAGCATTGTTTATAGTACTGCTCTCTGGCAGCATCCAACCAACAATGACCCTGAACAAAATTAAGTCTTCTCTTGAAATTGAAGGGTCCCTACTGTCATATTGTCTGGAATGCTTGTTTTTTTTTATAATAGAAATTTTGAATTAACTTAATCAAATATATTTTACCCTCTGATTTGCTGGATTTTTGTCCAGATCAAACTATTGTAAATTATTGTTCACAATGTTAACGCCTTGCTGTATATATGTTAATATTTCAGTGTCAGTGAATCTGTTCAACTACATTGGTAGTATTCTCAGCTATTTGGCAATTGCTGTACCTATATTTAGTGGAGTCTATAACCATCTTGATTCTAATGAGCTCTATAGTCTGATTAGTAAGGTAAGTAGATTAATATGTGACCCGCTCTGGCAAAACCCGAAACTTCTCGGCATTTACCATAATGCGTAACAGCCATGAAAAGGTGAAAAACTGACCCCAGGGACCAGTTTGAGGAACCAGTTTTCATGTCACCATATAGAGCATTATCTCTAGATTTTAATGGAAAAAGAAAAATCCTGAAACGTTGTTGTGAACATTGTTAATTTTCACGATAAATTTGGGAGGTCACTTTTGAAAATTGGGTCCAAGTTTAGGGTTTTGCCAGAGCCAGTCAAGTATATGGACAAAAACTAGGGGGTCAAGGAAGGTCATACCACTCATATTGACACTCGAATCCCCCTGGATCTGTCACTGTAATAGTTTCTTCTCTTCACATTCCCTATTGAGCTAGGGCACTCTTCTCTTTTGATCACTTTATGCATTATCAATAAAATGGGAATATAATATGGTGTGCTTTACCTGATGATTACCTACCAAGAATCGGTTCATGTGAATACATATTCCAATATTCACTGATTATCACTGATTCTCCTTAATCACTAGTGATGATCCTGATAGGCGGGACTTGGGGACATTGATGTGGATGACGGGGATATTAAGATATTTTTTTTTTCTCTTTTCTGCAGAACTCCTTTGTGTGTATGTATTTGATCTATTGCTTCTCTCGTCTCATTGATTTGAGTCCTCAAATAACAGATATAGCTGGTTACTCACACAGGCAAGTATCCGGCATACAGTGTATCTAACCTGTATTATTTCCCAGTAGCTTTGTATATGACATAAAACACAATAAAGGGGGCCACTTTGCATCCGTCACGTTAGCAGTTTTTCCAATAGTTGTTATTTATTTTTAAGTACCTGAAACCGACCAAAAAGTGTTTCAACATGTGAATGGACATGCAGGCTTATACTAGAACTAATTTGAGTTGATTTATTTTATTTTTAAATTTTTTAAATTTATTTTTTTACCCTCAAATTTCCATAAAAATTGGACGGAAAAAGTTACCTCACTTTTCCGTCCATTTGTTGATGGAAATTTTCGGGTAATTAAAAAAATAATAGTAATAATCAACTCAAATTATCTTTAGGATAAGCATGCATGTCTATTCAAATGTTGAAATTCTTTTTGGGTGGTTTCAGATATCAAAAAAAAAATTACAACCATAAGAAAAACTGCTAACGTGACAGTAGGAAAGTGGCCCCCTTTATTGTGTTTTATGTCGTATATAGTAGCCCTCTGGTGGTGAAATGCACTTCAGCTTCGAGTTTGGGGCATTTTGCAGCACCATTTTACAGTATGTTTCCATGCAAGTGTGTGCTTGTTTGTTTGTTTGTTTGTTTGTTTGTTTATTTATTTCTTCTTTAACCTGGGTAACTCATTCAGTGGATAATACAAGTAATCCTCTGTTCTTCCATGAGGCCCAGGGATCAATACATACCAGAGAGACACCGGGGTAAACCCCTACTCTTGCACGATAAGTGTCATTATGGGTTCTTTGACGTTCACTGATGCTTTATAGTACACAGGACCTACGGCTTAACGTCCCATCCGAAGGACGAAGCAATTATGGTTAAGTGTCTCACTCAAGGACACAAGCGCCGCGACCGGCCAGGCCGGGATTTGAACCCACATTCTGATGCCACCAGAACTTGAATCCGATGCACGAGACCGCTCGGCCACAACACTCCCACACCAGAGTGTCACCAGAGTTATGTCGCTTGGATGATTAAATAAAGTCAGTTTAATTACCAGAAATGCTCACGAGAGATTTTCTTATAAAGAAAGATCAACAGTGTGAATGATGTACGTAAATCTACATGTATGTATAGTAAATAGGTTTCTCCTTTTGAAGAAGTACATGTATTTATGGAGTGCCATGGTCGAGCGGTTTAGTGCATCGGATTTGTGTTCTGATGGCTGAGTCGTCAGAATGTGGGTTCGAATCCCAGCCGCGACTGTGATGCTTGTGTCCTTGAGCAAGACACTTTACCATAATTGCTTCTCTCCACCCAGGGGTAAATGGGTACCTGGTGAGGGCAGAGTTGGTTGTTGTGTTTGATTAGCCCTATATGCGCTGTAATGGCAGCAATTGAGCTGTATACTCCCCAGGGAGCTGAGATGGTTTCAGGAATGATTTATGAGCCTGATGAGCAGGGGTAATAATATAATGCGCCTTGAGCACCAGTTTGGTGGATACGTGCGCTATATAAGTCCACATTATTATTATTATTATGTTTACTTGTATGTATGTATGTATGTATGTATATCGTCCATTTCGCCTTTGAGAAAGAACCTGCTAGGTCTGAAACGTAAGGCCAATAACCATTTTTTTTGGGCATTTAAAATTTGTGTTCTATTTTTACAGACAAATATTCCAGCACATTTCAGAATATCATCCTCATGAATTTGTTTTATGAGATCACCTGATTAATCTTGTTTCATAACTAAATGAGATAATTATACAGTATGTAAGATGTACATTCCTTTTTATTCTATGTTTAACATTGTTTTGTTTTACAATGTACATTGCTCGTAGTATGGAGGTACATTTCTTTCAAATTAGTCATTTCACAAAATAATTGTATGTGGCTTGCGTAATGAGTGAGTGGATTTATTAATTGATGACACAGCATGATAAATGCCTTGCTCATCAAATGGTGACACCGAATGACTATTTAGCAATCCTCTGGTCAATTATTATGTGAAATATCTCATCAGAAAAAAGACGTGTACCTCAAAAAAAAAATCAATGCCGGTGAAATTGTGAAATACATAGAACATGCACCCTTAAAGATATTTTTGTCTGAAATCACAGAATCGGAGAATTACTTGAGTCACTTACAGCCCTATCAGACCGAGATGTTCCACAAGGAGACTCATCTAAAGTCACCAAGCTCATCACCAACAAAGGCCAAGTACAAGACTGTCGGACTTTGCTGCAAGAACATGAAGAAGACAAAGAAGTATGGCATGAGATGCAGGACTCTGGGGATGAGAACGTCAGTGAATCATCAACCTCATACCCATTGGCTTATAGGCTGGATAGGGTCAATATAGTCACACCGGATAACAAGAATATACTTATCAAAGGTAAGACCATCTAAAGGCAATAGTCTCATTGAAGAAGTAATTAATAATGGCTGCCTACAGCTTAAAGGCCTATGGCTTGTTGGATTTTTCCACTTCAGATTCAATTTCCTGATATTTAGCTTTTGGATAGAGACAAGCAGTTTATATTATAACTTGTCCAGCCAGGCACTCAAGGATTGCAGCCACTGACTAGTGTGCATATTAGTAGATGTGGAAATTAAAATGATGTGACCTGTGATCTGTGATGATGTGACCTGTGACGATGTGACCTGTCCCTTGTCTGCACTTTCATATCCAACAGTTCAGTAGTTCAGTGCTTGCAGAATCAGAGAATACTCTTTAATACTAACATTATTTTCTATGAATTTACTCTTTTATTAACAGATCTGACTCTAGAGATACAACGTGGGAGGGATCTTCTTATCACCGGGGCAACGGGGAGTGGTAAGACATCCATCATGCGAGTTCTACGCGGTCTCTTGCCAACGATCTCTGGATCCTTGATGGAGGATAGCACTATGGGTCGTGAGGATGTCATGTTTATACCACAGAAGCCATTTCTTACAAATGGAACTCTTAAAGAACAGGTAGGAACAGGATAAATAAAAAAATTAAAGATGCAATTTTATGGGAAAAATGTTTTGATTGTAAGTGGATTCATGTGACTGCATGACTTAAATCATATATTCATTTTACCCCAAATAAAGGTGATCTATCCAGCAAAGATTTCATCTCTTGACCGTTCTGTTGATACTGATAGTATCATTCTTCAGATACTGAACCGTGTTGGATTAATTCATCTTTATGAGAGGATAGGTAAGTCTCTTCAATAAATATATTTTTATAAAATGCTTCATCCTATTATCCTATCACCGTTGACAGCCCTTGACAGCCAGTGATGGGATTGGAACTTGGCTCAGTATTATTAAACTATTTATGAATGCTATAAGACAATTTCAATCTGCGTTTCTGTATCCTTATATATTTTAGTCTTTTGGTCCTGCAGCATGACTTGGCATGTGCTCATATTACTATGATTCTACAGAGTTCTCTCTTTCTAATAATTTACCAGGTGGTCTCGATGAAGAGGTTGACTGGGACTGGTTTGATGTCTTGACGCCTGGCGAGATGCAGTGTTTGTCTTTTGCAAGAATTTACTTCACTAAACCTACATTTGCCTGTGAGTACTGGTCGTTTTTTATTGTACATCAACTTGTTATATAGAAACAAGATGTATGTTAACAGTATGGGATACTGCCAACCATTGGATTAGATAGCTCAGTAATTGGTAGAACACCAGTATGTTAAACTGAAGGTCACAGTTTGAATCCCATTTCTGTTAATGTTTCTTTGTTTGCCCCAAAAATATTTTCAATTTACATAAATTATCTTTGCTGTTAAGGAATTTTATCTTAAAGAATTTTATCTTAAAGCTTTAAACTTGTGTCAAGCAATGAGTAGACAGTGCTTCATAGATAGTTTGTCAAGGGAATAATTATAATCATTTATTTAACCCTACTACTATAGCTGCACTTTAGTGGGAACATGCTGTACAGGTCCAAACCAGTCAATTGTCTGTTTTGACTGTTGAACCAAATGTGCACACAGGGGCATTTTTGACTGGTTTTTACTGTCATTTTGACCACCCTCAACAATATCAGACAATGCCTTTACCAGTAAAAAATGGTCGACTCATTTTGACCTAGAAATGTACTTACTACATGTAAGGTTTGACTTTTAAGTGCACTAGATATACCTTGGTAAGTATATCAACATTTTGACTGATTTTTGACCATTGTAGTAGTAGGAGGGTTAATATCACAATGCATGAATTTCATAAATGAATGATATTGGTTTTGATGTTCATTTCAAGTTCTGGACGAGGCAACCAGTGCTGTTACTCTTGCACAAGAAGAGAAGTTCTACAGTCACTGCAGAGTGTTAGGCATGACATTAATAAGTATCGGACACCGAGAAAGTCTTAAACAGTTTCATAATGTTCAGCTAGTACTAAGAGGTAATGGAGAATGGTGCCTTAGAGATATCAATGATGATTAGAAGTAAGCTGATGAAGGTATGGTTACTTCAGTTTCAGACACAATTTGAATGAAATGTAACTTTTTGTACACATCAAGTGCTTATGCAATGTGCTGTTTTTGTATTTTCATAGCAGATCAAAAGCAGTTATTTTCTTACAGGACAGTTTTCTTACAGGACAGCTTATTAATTTGAATTGTTCTTATATGAATGCTAAATACTTAAGCCAAAATATGGCATACATATTTTAACAGCTATCTGTATTTCTTGCCACATGAAAAAAATTCCTCTTAAAACTAATGGCATTTAAAGATATTTACTTAGCGTCCATTGAAATGTTTTTTTCTTTTTCTTGATTATCATTGAATTTGTCGGAAAAAGTTGGATTTATGCTAGAGCAACCTAATGAAATTAAGCAGACACCAAAGAAAAATTAAGTTTAATAGCAAATTTGATTGAGTTGCATTATTTTGCAACATGTTGCTTTGCATTCAAGTGGCCAATAATGTTTTTATTGTTTAGAGAGATATGACATACTTTGGGAAATAATTCATGGAGGAAATGTTTCCCGCAAATGGAAACATTTTTGTGAGTGAACTGTACGTGTTGCTGTGAAGATATACAGGGTAACATTTTCAATAATAACATCATTGGCCAAAGAAACTAATTTGCGTGCACTTTTGAAAAAGTGAAATTGAAAAATTAGTATTTTATGGAAAGGACATGATTTGATATATTGACTCAAAATTATATATGTGTGGCGGTCCAGGAAAACCCAACACATGGTCAAATTTTTACAATTCTTGTTGAGCATTTAATCAAGTAATACACCCTTTACTGATCTCATAACAGTTTTAATGAGTTCAATATTCAAACCACAACTAGAGTTATGACCTTTCAAAGACTGTTCTAAAACCCACAAACGGAGAAATTGTAGGGCCAATGATTTTCCGCGATCGCGGAAAACGGACGGAATTCACGGAATTTGCTCCTCGAAACGGAAAACGGGATTTGAATTTGAAGGAAATAACTTCTGCAATTTTATTGATAAAAAACATAATTTTGAAAAATGTATTGGTCCAAAACGAATTGTTGATGATTAATTCAACCAGATTCAACAGATGAGCCACATAACAAATGCGCGTTGGCAAGATTAGAGCAACAAATCATGTTACGAATCACCGTTAGCGAGCGTGACAGACATGGGGGAGACCCAACATGTACGCCGTAGCTTTCGGTCAGCGCACGGGTGAAAATCATCACACTTACGCTACGCTCTCACAGGTGTCTTTTGCAACATCGGCAGGTTTATTTTTCTCCGTTCAATCATCAACCATTCTTTTATATCTAACTTTGGCTCTAGTGAAATGTATGTTGTGCTTATTCACTTATACAGGTCCAAAAACCTACCGTAAACTATCCTATTTTGACACTAGTTAACGTGAAAAAAATGGCGGACATAAATTTCGCTTCGGCTACAACATGTGATGTGTGTGACGTCGTGGCGTATACGGCTGTTGCATGTTTCTTGTGTGTGTGGTGGTGGCGGTGCAGTGCAGTGTTAAGGAAGTTAAATACTACGTCTGTAAATAGATCGGCCGTTGATAAACAACTACTGGCAATAAGACACATTTCAAGCATAAAACTGTGACCCTTTGCTAGTTAATTATTAAACAATGCATTATCCTTTCACATTTACAATTTTATGTACTGTCTGTATACAGGGTGTATGTTTAAATGCACTTTTATGTATTGAAAAAATGTGAAACGGAATTTTTCAGCCTGAAACGGAATTTAAGATTTTTGAAAACGGAATTTGCACTTTTCTGAAACGGAAAATCATTGGCCCTAAAATTGGTCTTCAAAGTTGGCTATGCAGCAAACGTAAATCCTTGAATTGAAGTGAAATTGACATTATAGTAAAAATAGTGTAAAAGTGTTTTTCATTTCTTTCAAACTAAGATTTTTCACATAAAGGAGTTATGGTCCATTTATACGTAAATCGGTCCATAATTACAAAATGTGCATGGCGACTTCCGACGGGTTTTCCCCCGACTGCCACACATATGCTAACACCAAAATTTGTGGAGCTAACATGTAAGCTTGATCTTCATGACTATTTTATTGCCTTTTTGTTTCTTGTTGGTCATGATTCTTAAGAGAGTAGAGTACTTGTACAAAACTAAAAATGATTTAATTATGCATCGCATTAGTTTTGTTTTATTGTTTTATTATTAAAGAATTAGAAAGTTATATTTAATTTGTTCAATTATTAACTGACAGCTCAAAAGGTGTGTTGCATTCCTTTATGGTTTTAATTAGCTGGCCTATGATAGCCAGGTTTATTCAATAAGTCCACATCAGTCAGAAGCTAATTTTTCAATATCTAAACCTTACAAATGCAGTATGAGTACACATAACACTCACTTGAAGCCAAATTGCCCTTTCACCCTAACTCACTAGGCCCATTTGCTTACACATAACCTGAATCCTCCGAAATCCTTCAGTAGTAAAGCAAGCACATGACATGTATGCACACATGTGTTTCTAATTTGTGACACATGTACATGGCCAGGGACCCTCCCTGCATGCATGGAGCAATAAACAGTGTCCACTGACCCAAGCACTGACCTTGCAATCACTACAACAAACATGGATGTACATGTACCATGGGAAGGCAAGTATGCCTGATAACCTCAATCCTCCAAAATCCTTCAGTTTAGCAAAGAGCATGTAGCATGTAACCTCAATCCTTCAAAATCCTTCACTTTGGCAAAGAGGATTTTGGAGGATTTGGGAAGGTTAGGGTTTAGACATGGTGAATGTTCACCCATAGGCAAAGTGTAAGCCAAGATTTGGAAATAGGGTGTCCAAATATTTAACTTACGATACATTTGCATGTGTAAAAAATACAACGGGGTGTCCATTTAGCAAACAGGGCGTCCAAAAGACACCCAAAGGTATTGCTGGCTAATACTATGCTCCAAGGGGTATGATTTGCACACAGCTGATGAACAAACCCAATCAGATATTTGCTTATTTGACATCTCTTGTTCCCATTGTACGATATTGTGTCAAAAGCTAGTGATAAAGATCAAACTGGTTTATATTGTAAAGGGAAGGTACAGCCTTGGTTATATTGATATAACTATTTGTTGGAGTATGGTTACTTTCTTTGAATGAAGATACACTAAACAGTTAACCTGTGAAAGGTTAAGCTTATTACATACTACTACATGGGTCAAAATCAGTCAAAATGTTGATATACTTTCCAAGGTATATCTAGTGCACTGTCAAATCTTACGTGTAGTAAGTACATTTTAGGGCTGTGCATTTTTGGACATTTTTGGAACCGGATACCCGAAATCATGAAACTTCGGATACCCGGATACCCGTTTTCATTTTTGTTGAAAACATGCCTCCGGTGGTGTACAAATACATGTACTGTAAATGGTAACAAATTGAGTTTTATAATACAGAGGATACCATACTTAAATCGATCTTTTCTTTATTGGAGTGCAATCTCTTGAATTTAAAGATATTGTTCAAGAGTCACACATTTCTGTTGGCACCGCTCAAATGTTAAGTCCGAATTTTAAAAAGTCGTTTACTGGTAATTGGAACCGCAAAATGGAACTGGATAATGACCGTTTCGGTCGGGTATCCGGATACCCAGCACAGCCCTAGTACATTTACAGGTCAAAATGAGTCAACCGTTTTTGACTGGTAAAAGCATTGTCTGGTATTGTTCAGGGTGGTCAAAATGACAGTAAAAACCAGTCAAAATGCCCCTGTGTGCGCATTTGGGTCAACAGTCAAAACAGGCAGTTGACTGATTTTGACCTCTATAGCTACTTCCCACTAAAGTGTGAAATACATAAGCTAGGTGATACTTGATATGGCAAATATTTTTCGAGGCAAATATCTTTTTGATAAACTCTATACAAGTAACATTTATTACTTAAATTAACTCCAATTAATCTTGATACATAACTTTGAGTTCAAATAATGTGACTGGCTCTGGCAAAACCCTAAACTTGGACCCAATTTTCAAAAGTGAGATTTTGGTATAGTTTGATTCTCAAGATTTTCCTCTTTCATTTGATACCAGATTTGTGAAAATCAGATTTTTCCCCCTGATTTCTACAAATCTGGTATCAAATGAAAGAGGAAAATCTAGAGAATCAAACTATACCAAAATCTCACTTTTGTAAATTGGGTCCAAGTTTAGGGTTTTGCCAGAGCCAATCACATAATTATGTGCTTATATTGAGTGTTAGCTGTCAAGAGAATCTACCGGGAATCAAACCCACAACCTGCTTCCTTGAATTGTACAGACGTCTTAACCACTGAACCATTGATCTTTCAGGATGATGGGTAAATCAGTCTATTAAACATATATATTTTGTGTGTGTTTAAAAATTATTGTTGCCTTCAGAATTGTTATTTACTAAATTCTTGTAATTAATTTACTTATATAAGCTGATGTGTACTATAATCCCACCAGTAACACAGCAAACTTATGAATAAAATAAATTGCTTGGAAAATAATACGTTTGAATTATTGAGTGTCCCATTAAAGTGATGAATAAATTGCCCATAGAGACCTACGCAACAAGTTGCAACAAGTTGCAACAAGTTAAAACGATCAAGTCATTGAGGGTCATCCCAAAAATGTTTCATTACAAAAACTGTAAATTTGTAGTCGTGCGACAAAGTGGTGCAATTAAGTCTCGTGTAAACAGGCCTTATTAGGTTTTTTGAAATATAAATATTTTTGTGGAAGATTAAAAGATTGGTTGTTTCAGCAACCGCCTTTGCATTTTGTTTCTATATTTTAGTTTAAGAAAATGAACATTTGTTGTTGTTTTTCAGCCGAACCGTAGTATACGGAGGTGAAAGTCCAATCTGTGCTAGGTAATAAGTGTTTCAGCACGTGCTTTAGTGCGTATGAGCTGATTAAGCGCGTTTTGTTCTCTGAACAGAATCCGAGTAAATCGTCAGCCACACCACAAAAGTGTCCGAACACTGGAAGGCAGAAAATCACGTTTGAAGGAAGGCACTTTTTAAAATCACACTTTCTACCTCATTCCGGTGACCGAATTGTATGGTTTTTGTATGTAACTAAAGCTTACAATTAGTATTTTTACAACTGATATTATTAACAGTACAAAAATGCTTTAATTAATGCGTAATTCATAACTATTTGGCACTTCGTCAAAACGAGAAAATTGGAAGGCCTTATTATTCTAACCTCACGTAAAAGTTTTTGCCACTTCGTGAAAACGCAAAAATCGGAAGGCATTATTATAGGCATGTCACAGGAACCAGTAATAAATCCTGAAACACCACAGTGGTACACAGTCTTTTTCCGTAATTGTGGGGACATACACTCGCTTTTAGACACGGTTGTGGGGACCAAAAATGCTGTGGGGACATGAAAATGTCCCCACAGATACAGTGTTCTTGCCTACCCTTTTGTTATAAGTCCCCACAACCCCGCGAAGGCCTACCCACACCCACACACAAGACGTCTGAGGACCCTCTATTGTTCCTCTATTGTTTGGACTAACTTTTTGAAGCAATCTCCATTCGTTTTGTACACGCCGTTTTCCGAGGACAACAAAGAACCGCCGTCCGAAGACCTATTGTTCCCATTCTTATATGTCCTCGGACGGTTTGCAGTGCAAGCCCACAGAAACTAGTATGAGTGCAAAAACTTGCCCTTTTCAAAATCGTTTTTTAAATATAAGAATACATTTTTTTTAAAATTATGATTCCAGCTTTGAAGAGAGGAAGACTTCTTCTCAATATAAACCAAGTTTCCTTAAGAAAAAAAAACAGGGAAAGTGCTACTAGTACTGCTTGGAAAAGGTTCAATTGTTAACACTTGCCGCGCAGCTCTTGTTGAAATCGAGGGAAAGTGCACGCGGTACCAAACTGAATCGGCTGTTCTGCAAGCTCGGGCAATGACGGATGAATCAAAAGGTGATCCTGGACTCCTACATTGCTCATTTCAGGAAGTCCCATTCATACTAAATACATCCGAACACAGTTCCGACGATTACCGAAACAAGCCACATTTTCGGGTGTACAGATCGGTTGAAATTATGCCTAATATCCAGACCTAATATTTAAAGTTTTCGCAATTTTTCGAACTGATCGTGCTGCACGAATACTTATAAATATATTTTGTATATTTTCGCCAAAATTAAAATCCATAATTAATCGGGATCACCTTTTGATTGACGCATTTTTGTGGGACCCCGTTTTCATTTTGCCGGTGTTGTTGCCAATATTAAGCCGGGGATTTGACAGCGGATATGTGGTCTCCCGAAGAAATTTCGAAACTTGTGACAGAGTTTGAAGTTCCAAATAAATAATATTTACTTAAATATCGGAATTTATTGAATAATAAAGTGAGAAATAACGTGTTTAAATAGGAATATTTTGTGATTTAATAACTGTATATAGGGAGTAAGTTTAACACGGAATAGCAGGAAAATGCATCATGTGATCCGTAACGCCAATTTATCCGCCAGGCGACCCCTGGCCCGCTTTTGACATAAATTTCGGAAATAAAGAATGACTTCATGTACGGAAAATACTACTTAAATAAAGCTAATATTCCGACTGCCAAATAAAAATTTTCATCGGACAAGCAATCCAAAAAAAAAAAATAACTAAAGGGACTTTTGTTACAGATGTTTCCGACAACAACCAGGAAGCCAACTTTTCCGACTCTCACAGCTTCGGCCTATTATTTCCGACTTAATAGCAACACAATATCCAGAATTGGTTAGTCCGACACCTCGTTACAGTATTTCATATGATCAGTCCATCTGCATGTGTGGTTCGAATTGACAAAAAGATGGATGCTTCTGTTTTAGTTTAGATAATTCGACACAGCTAATAAAGTTGAATATCCCATTTAAAAAATAGTGCCCCAAAAAGGAAAAACCCATACCCCTGGGCCCCCACTGAAAAGCAATATACCCCCTGTTCCCCTCCCCCCCGCTGAAAAAGTCCTGGCTACGCCGCTGTTCCAGAAGTCTGTTAACTGAAACATAATGCACTTCCGTGAGCAATCACGCGTTTTCAACGAATGAATAGAGAAGGATCTGCTGGGTACGCTGTCCGGGATTGCCGCCTTTTGAGCGAGGTTAATCCAATTTGGCCCTGTTTACACACAAAAAACTTTTACAAAGGGGGATTTTCTTAACATAATACCATCCCACCATTTACATAATTTCCAGAAGTCTATTAACTGAAATGTATAATTGCACTTTCGTGAGCAATCATGCGTTCTCACGAAAATAATCTGCATCTCATGCGTGCACGTTATTAGGCCGTATTCATAAAAATAAGTAATTACTTACTAGTAAATGCTATAAGTAAAAGCAACAACTAGGTAAGTAAAATGTCTAGTCTAAGCAATTGCTAAAAATCTTATTCATAACCATTTGCTAAATGATTACAGTTGTTACTTGCCTCGGCTAGTAAGTTCTCAAGTAGTTGCTATTGTACTACAGTACCATCCACGAGTCTCGGTATTTGGTGGTATGAAGGTGTTTGCAAGCCATTCCACATTTTCTTTGTCAAACCTAAATAAAGTTCTGTAAGTGCTAGGGTTTACTTCATAACGATTATGCCTGATGTTATACACCTTAGGTTGTGGTCTTGGACGTAAAAACATGGCAGAAAATGTGATATGTCTGTATTTGCTAAACAGCAAGCCATAAATTAGGTGCTTGTACAATCATTAGTAAATGCTAGTCGCAGGTCATTTTTATGAATACAAATTGAAGTAGGTGCTAATTTCTCTAGCATTTACTTATAAGTAAAAAGCAATTACTAATGCTTAAACTTTGTAGCTTTTACTTGAAAGTCATTGCTTATTTCTATGAATACACATTTAAGTAAAAGGTTAGTAAAAGGGGGTTGTTACTTTAGTAAAAGCAATTACTTATTTTTATGAATACGGCCTATTGTGTAGCGGTAAACCAAGTTTTAATACTGCTTTATGTGTACACATTGGTAATGGTATGTATAATTATAGGACATAAAAAAAAGGGAAGAAAGCACACTGGAGTTAGATGGGACACTGTCATAGATAGTGCTTGTAGATGCTTAGCGTAGTCCTCTGTACCAAGCTGGTTGGAAAGGGACCCTCCTAATTGAACCAATGTGTCTTGACATAAGATTAAGACAAGGTAAGTAGGTTAGCAAGTTCAAAGGACACCACAGTAAATAACAGCCTAATGTTAAATGGATATAATAGTACAAGTAAATGAAAGTTGCAATTTTACAAAAGTTTGGTCCAAAAAGAGAACCAAAGCAGGGGTCGTGAGACAAAGATCAGTGTCCTGGGATATTTGTTGCAAAGGTTTTGGGCTGCCCAGGTTGAAGAAGGGTATTAAGAGAACATAAGTTCTGAGACATGTTTATAGTAATGTCTGATTGCATCCAAAGGTTTGAATACAATCACATTTCCCCTTCCATCTCAGAGGAGGTGTAATCGTTCCTCTGTGACTTCAATCTCAACCATCCTAACGACGATTTCTCTTAGGATCAAAAGGTTGTAGCTCTTACAAGCTTCATCTGATTGGTCACATACTGTAGAACACCAGTTTACTCAATGATGTACTTGCGGAAAAAATGTCCCACAGAAATCTGCTAGACATTAAAATATACCAACAATAAAATTTGTTTTAGTTTTGATTTTATAATAAGTTATGTTCATAAGTTATGGAATTTGTTATATCATTTGAATCAGGGCCCTCATGGAAAGCAGTTTGTAACTGATAAGGTTACCCTGTATAAATAAAACAGCTAATAATAACTTCTCACTTAATCAAATAATATTTTGGAAAACTGTCACACAAAAACTTGCCAGACCTTGAAATAAAATATATTTCATAACTTCTGTCTTAATCAAATAATATTTTAGTGTTTCAAAAATCTTGTGTCATCTCAAAATTGTACATATAAGACAAAAATACATGAATATAAATTCTAATGGATCTTGTTTGATTCAGCTTTTTGTCATGTACCTACATATTTTCTTTAAAAAAACAACAAAGAAAACATTTCAAAGTCTTCAGTAACAAAAATCTTAAAGTTATATGGAAGATCTCCCTGAAAAAAAGCATAGAGTATCATCTCGTAGTTTGCAAGCGTTTGTTTTGACTAACCCTAACCGGGTGTGACCGTGTTTGAACTAGCGCACCAGAAAAATCATCTTTCATCTGATCCAATAATGTTTATACTCTATAGAAACAATGGCAATGCTGCTGAAGAAATCTCAAGATAGGAAAGAAAAAAAGTAAGTATTATGAATCCTGATATACATTATTTCTTAATGTGTTTGTGATTGACTTTATACTTGTAAATAGTCATAGCCCCAGCCATGGAGGAAGGAACAATCCATTCTATCCCTTCAAATGTGTCCAGTCACTGGACATCCCTCCATATCCTTGGCCCTAGCCCCACCTGCACAATAACCAATCTTCTATAAGCCCCTCCATGTCCAGCTTTTGTTAATGGGAAGCTTGAGTCAACTTGACCCTTTGAATCCGATATGAAAGGGGAAAGTTATAATTGACATATTGTCAGTAAATTGATTGATCAGTAAATTTATCAGATACATGTTGAACAGGGAAATTAATCATTTGTTAAATTATAATGAAAATGGTTGAATAGCTTCATTATTTGTAATTGCAAGTAAATAATTTATAAAGAGATTGATTATTGGTCAATGGCAGGTACAGAATTGATGAATAGTTTAATTATTGGTAATTGCAATTGTACAGAATTGATGAATACATTATTGGTCAACTGCTGGTACAAAATTGACGAATACATTTGTCACTCAGTTGCAGGTAGAACATTTATGAATTGATTGATTATTGGTCAATTGCAGGTACAGAATTGATCTGTTGTTTATAAAGCGTCTCGCTCGGATCACCAAAATCTGCTTCCCATCATGCCTTTCTCCTCATTTAGCATTATTCCTACTGTTGGTGATCGTGACTTTAGGAGGTAAATGTTTCTCTTTTAAAATGTTTTTCCTTTCTGGGTGGGTGCATCAAGGGCAAATCTAAAGGGAGTAAAAAGTTATGGGTATGCTCAGCCACAAAAAGTTGAAGATGAATTAATTTTGTTTTTCATTTGACAATTGGATCATTGCTAATTTCTTTGCAAAAGTGCAGTATACAACTTCAGAATGAGACATAGGCTTGGGCGATATCGATATTTTTCATCCACGATATATTGTCAAACATATATCACGATTTTCGATAATATCGCGATAATTTTTTTTCACGCATGAGTGCTTTAGAGCCGATAAAACTAATGTATCCATATAACACGCGTCACAATAAATTGCCAGTGCTTACCGGAGAGACATGTGGAATCGCAAAGTTCACTAGTGCACATGGCCATTGGCAAATTCGTTTGCGTAATAATTGTGTGGGACGGTTACTTTGTCGTGCGTCCCAATCAAATCATCAGCCCGAGTTCACGTGACTCGCGTTCCACGTGACTCGCGTTCCACGTGACTCGCGTTCCACGTGACTATAGTATAAACACGTGACTAGGTTTATTCCTGCATGCGCATAGTACCATGGATAATAAAACCATGTGACTGTGACACGTCATTTGCACTTCGGAAAATGTGACTGAGTTGGGATTGTACTCACACTATTTTAAATAAACATCACGGTGGTTTATCAAGAGTAGTGTATGTGCTTTGTCACTAGTAGACAAGAGTCCCAGTATGGTATAATAGAATACTAGTGTCCTAATCCCCCAACTTTGATCGAGCCGCTGCCGATCCATGCTTTGATTTATTTCATGACTAATGTGAACACAGAGCACTGGTCACCTGCACTTACTGCAAATGTTATTTTATTGTCGATTTTTAAGGTAACGCCCATATTCTGCATATATTTAAATATGCATGATATAATGTCATAGCACGTGGTGCGCCAGCCAGAGTCATAGACCACCATGGATAGACAGTGAGACGTTAACATTGTCTACACATTGTTGAATCATTGAAGGTTTCTTCCTCCATGGTTGAATCAAATACCCCATTCAATCCCTAACACTTAATCCGTCTGAAAATATTTCTTTGAGTGGCGGTGGATTTTAAACAATGCCTTGTTTATGATATGACATTTGCTTTGTGATATGACAGTCGGCTTACCACAGAAGTACTTCGATTTTATTTCTCACTTCCGAAAGCTGAAGACTTCTTATGTTTTTCCATGGAATTTCTGACACGACTGACAATCTATGATTTTTTTAATCGCGATATAAATTTCTTCGCGATATATATTTTTTCATCCCGATATATTTTTTCATCGCGATTTGCCGATATCTCGATAATTTTAAAAGTTCTCGATATCATAATCGAATAAAAAAATATTGCGATATTTCGATATTATCGTGTCATCGCCCAAGCCTAACTGAGACATTTTTACAATATATGGTTGTTACTTGTCAGAAGCTGATGGTTTAACAATATGGTTTAATATGTTGTGACAGTGTTAATCTGTTTGTATAGGTGAACTTGCTGTATACTACGTTGGTCTTATCCCTAGTGAGTACAACAAGGTTCTACCAGCAAAGGACCTAGGAGGCTTTATTGAGACCACCTGGCAGTCATTGCTGTATATTTGTCTTGTAACTTTGGTGAGTGAACCATCCTCCATAATAAAATGAACAAATAAATGAGCAAATGAACAACTGTCCATACAAGAATGGAATGTAAGAAGAAAGAAATTAATGAATGAACCAAGCGTCATCCTAATTTATGAAGTTATGATTAATTAAACAAACTAATACCAAAATAATAATACAAAAATCCTGTGCAGCTCTCCTTTCAAACTTTTAAAGTCTTCAAAGTGTAGATCAGTTGGTACATCAGTTGATTGGTGTATATATTTAGATTTGTAAGCTTTCATATGGAGCACATCTCCCTCCTTGCCTCCACTCCAAAAAGTGATTGTTTGCAATGTTTTAACTGATTTTGTTGAAGTCAGACTATTCAAGATTCCTGATTTCTTTTGTTTCAGATACTTAGTGCTAACACTTACATCAGTCACTTATTGAAGGTTTACTGGCGTGAGGCATTGTCATTGTTCATCCACAAATTATACTTCAAAGACTTCCATTATTACCAGTTGAATGTGCTAAAGACTGATAACATTGACAACCCGTAAGTTGACTTTGATATTACCCAGAATGAGAGACTATGTAACCAGTTCAGTAGTGAGCCATTATTGTTTGTAGTTTACTAGAGACCAAAGTATTATCCAGAATGAGAGACTATGTAACCAGTTCAGCCATTATTGTTTTTTTGGTTTTTTTTCTATAGAGACCAACGTATTACCGAGGATGTGCAAAGATTATGTAAACATCTCAGCACTATCCTTCCAGTATTGATCGTGTCTCCATTCATCATAATGTTTTATACCTATGAGGCATATAATGGGTAAGTAAGGGACGGGGTGGGAGAAGGTTCACACATTGACAACAAAATTTGAAAATAGATGTTAAAATTTTAATGATTTTTCTTGGTTGGTTTTCAAGAAAAATGGCTCTCCCCTGGATCTATCAATGGTAATTAAGGCATCCTTGTCTTGTCTAATTCAGAAAACCAAGATAATCGTAACAAAGCTATTTATTCATGACCTAAAATAATCAAATATAATGGTTATTTTAACTGAAGTCCACTAACACATTGTAAGGATCCACCTTTGAATAGCCAACAAAGCTAATCATTATTTTTTTACGATGTGATTATCGGATCATAATTGAATGATGTTGTTGAAATTTGGACAAGTCTCAGTACAATTATAAGAGTTCCCCAGAAAAAGACCTTTAAAAGTAAAAATTATGATTACAAAATAGTTCAAAGTATCAATGACGAGACTAATCATGAATCTCCTCACATCTGCTTCCTGTAAATCATCAAAAGACGATAATAGTTGTGCTTTTAAGCATTGTGAAAAATTCAAACATCAAAGATCGCTGGCATTGTTAAATATTGATTCTATTGTCTAAAGTATAGAAGGGGTAATTAAAAAATAACATTTCAAATTTTAATGTCAAACTAACTTGGTGTAAAACTGATGATTGTGTAAATCTTCCTATTTTCGTCTGAAGTGCTATCACTTATAAGAAATGTTAAATCATCTCTAGTTCAAATCTCACGATTCAAAGAGAATGCAACTAAATTCGTAGAAGCAGTTTTGCTAACATAAGTATTGAACCATATAGCTTCTCTATGGTTGTACCTTCAGTGTAAGAAATGCATATTGTTCATGCCATATTTGATTGAATGAAGCCCACCCTAACTGAAACATTGAAAATAACATATTTGTTTGTGAATAATTTACAATTTTTATTTGTAAATTGCTGCTGTAAAGTTATGATTCATTCTACACTAATGAGTTACTAAATATAATAAATTTTGGAAGGAAATTTGAGAACAATCTTGAGAACATTACTGGATACAAAGAAACGTATAATTGCATTGTAGTGTTGCCAGTTCACTAAGTTTGCTTTATTTATTTTATGTGGAGGATTGAAGGAAAATTTTGCTGAGCTGAAGTACTGTATAATTATGTTACTGTTTAATTAAAAGTAATCATACAATGTGTACATTTCTTTGTATGGCTTTCTTACTCGTTTGACTTTTTAAATTAATTTATTCTCTCAATAAGTTAGATAAATTTTTAAATTAATTTTTCTTCTTAAAACCCCAACCCTTTAAGCATTTTGGCTAGGAACCATTTCAAATCTTCCAAAAGAATAAAGGTGCCCCAATTAGTTGGACTTTGATGGAATTGGTAGGCATATAGTATCATATGAAAAGTATACATGGCTTGGCTATAATACATCAAGTCCCAAACAAAAGCAGCTTGTATAATTGATGGATTTGGTACGTGTATGGCCACATGCTCTATTCACTGGGCTATACTGTGGTGTACTTAATACAACAAAATCTGGCAAAACCAGAAGAAGTATTTTGGAGGATTTGGGGTAGTTAGAGATGAAATCTTATCTTGACTAATTATACATGTATTTCTACCGTTTTAAATTTCATCATATGAAAGTGTTTGATGGCACAGCACTAAATTGAAACTTCAGTTTTCCTCTTTGTCATTACTATTATTTGTTCTCTTTTCCTTAGAACTGGTTACATTGGACCAGTCTCTATATATCTGTACTTTATCCTTGGTGTAATCATTAATACATTCTTGATGGCCCCAGTAGTACAGCGGGCATACAGACAAGAAGAACGGGAAGGAACATACAGGTAGGTGTGATCAGGATTGGTGACTCTTAGAGTCTATAAATTTATATGAATTTCTCAAACCTGGGGCCAGTTTCATAGAGCTACTAATTAATTTGCTGAGCACAGAAAAGTTGTGCTTGACAACAACAAAAAAGGTTACCAGCTAAAGTGCCACGTATTTTCAGCAGTATTTTCTGCTGAACAGCTCTATGAAATTGGGTCCTGATTGGTCACAATCTCTGCACTTAACCCCACAGAAATGCTGGTATAACGGGTAGATAAGACAAAAGTTACCAGATAGGTGACTCATGCTTCAGGGATCTGATTGGTCATATTCTCTACACGTACTGCAGTACAGTTGGAGTTATGCTTGTGCAAGTTTTACATAAAGACTTAATTACTAATCTTATACCTCACCTTTAATATCGTCGTAGATTCAAGCATGTCCAGATTCGTTCTAATGCCGAGTCAGCAGCCTTCTATGCCGCTGGTAACACTGAGATGGAGAATACCAATACGATGTTGTCAAGTTTACTGGATACACAAACCAATCTCATAAACTATGCGTTCTGGCTTGATAGTAAGACAACTATAATTGTATTCTAACTTTAAAAGGAAAGTTGGTTTTCAACATTGGTTTTTGGAAATGAACCTTCATTTCTACCCTCTAATTTCTAAAGATAAAATAGATACAACTACCCCGTGAAAGTTTCATGATTAAAGCTCATGTTTATGAGAAAACACGGCAACTTTTTTGTTGTTGTAAATTTGACCACATAGCAATTCCTGTTTTCTGTAAGATGAAAGCACTTAAGACGAAATAGTGAGTCAGCATGATTGATACATATACCAACGTCACACAAAGTACCGGTATACTTAACAATGATAATAATGTTGTACCTTCTCTTTAAATCCTCTAAATATGGTAACAAGTAACATTGTATATGTCCATAACGGTCAATAAATTGGCAAAGCAACCAACCTGTGAACATTTCGGCTGAGCTGGTTCCCAAGTTTCAAACATGTCACACATGTCAACAGAGAATAGAGTTCCCCTTTCCATAGCGGACACTTTGCTTTTGGAATTTTCCCATCAAGTTGCCCATCAACATTTATTATTGCAATTTCATTATACATCTTAAATGAGAGTAAGCTTGGGCGATAACACAATAATATCGAATATCGCGATACTTTTTTTTATTCGATTACGATATCGAGAATCTTTTTAAGTTATCGAGATATCAGCAAATCGCGATTAAAAAAATATATATCGCAATTCCAAAAATTTCGCCATTGTGAGTCAAGTCAGAAATTCCATGGAAACAAAATTAGAACAGTATTTTCAGCTTTTGGAAGTGAGAAAGTGTACTACTTCAGAAGTACATACATACTATGTAAACGAATTTATTGTGACGCTCTAAAGCAATCCTGCATGAATAAAATAATAATTGCGATATTTTCGAAAATCGCGATATATATTTGCCGATATATCGTGGATGAAAAAAATCGATATCGCTCGAGCTTAAATGAGAGCACATCAGCCAGGATAATTTCTAAGGATGTTTGATACCATCACAGATCTTATCAAGTATACTTTTAGGTAAACCTGAGAACATGTTTCGTTTAGCATATATGGGCTTTCATTTGAAGAAGTATTCATTTGAAATGAAGGAGATATACTGGTTGGTCCAAGCTTGTAGCATTGTTTATAGTAGGCTACTGCTCTCTGGCAGCATCCGACCAACAATGTCCCTGAACAAAATTCAGTCTAAATTGAAGGGTTTTTACTACCGGAATGCTCGGGTTTTTTTTATAATAGAAAATTTTAATTATTTTTCACAATGTTAATGCCTTGCTGTATATATGTTAATCTTTCAGTGTCGGTAAATCTGTTCAACCAAATTGGTAGTATTCTGAGCTATTTAGCAATTGCTGTACATATATTTAGTGGAGTCTATAATCATCTTGATTCGAATGAGCTCTATAGTCTGATTAGTAAGGTAAGTAGATTAATATATTGAAGGAAACTATTGGGCCAAAGAGGGTCATGCCACTCAAATTGACTCACTTCAATCATTTTACCTTTTAGCTTATTTTATTTGTCCAAACAATGGTAAACTTATTGGTTTCTTCCTATTACATAGTTCAAGAAGTCTAGTACCTACATGAAGTGTGCCAACCTGCTGTAATCCATACCACAGCATTGCACTCCAACTGCATGCACGCACAATGAGCTACACTGCCTGGCCTGTAAGGCATCATGGGTTAGGCGCTTGATATGGGAAGCTAGCTATAGTTCCTAGAATTAGAAGCAATCTTAAACTGTTTGAACTCGTTGGGCATCTTGATGAATTTCTTACAGTGTCCTCTCTGTGCATTCCCTATTGAAACTAGGGCACTCTTCTCTTTTGATCAGTTTATGCATAATCAATAGAATGGGAATATAACATGACGTGAGTACATGATGTGATTTACTTGGTGATTATTACCTGCCAAGAATAGGTAATGGGTGAATGCATATTCCAATATTCACTGAACTGATTCTCCTTAATCACTATATTGGTTTGATCCTAATTAAGATATTTGTTTTTTGTGTCTTTTCTCCAGAACTTCTTTGTGTGTATGTATTTGATACATTGCTTCTCTCGTCTCATTGATTTGAGTCCTCAAATAACAGATATAGCTGGTTACTCACACAGGCAAGTATCCGGCATACAGTGTATCTCTTTCCTATTATAGCTTTGTGTATATATAGTAGTCCTCTGGTGGTGAAATGCACTTCAGCTTCGAGTTTGGGGCATTTTGCAGCGCCATTTTACAGTCTGTTTAGATACAAATGTATGTCACCAGAGTTATTATGTCACTTTAATCCTAAATAAAGTCAGTTTAGATACAAACCAGAAACGCTCAGTGGAGATAAAACACTCACACAAACAGTGTTTTTTATGTAAATCAATCTACATGTGTGTATAGTAAGACTTAACATAAATTGGTTCAAAATATTTGTTGCCAAAGTATTTGTGCCAATCATGTCACATTGTATTGGAGATATTTTATGGAAACTTTTTTCTTTAGGGATTTTTTTTCAAGTTCAATCAGCATTTTATTGTATTGCTTCAGTGTTTGTCATCACAATACTTTGATTTACAGTTTTAAAAGTAATTGGTATAATGAACAGTCACTGTGATAAATCAATAACTGTCAAATAAATTACATTAACATGCAAATTGCATTAATACCCCCAAATAAATTATGACTGTGTTTGAGATGGGAAAGAAAGATCAATTCCAAGCAACCATATAATTGTTTTAGTGAACAGTCATCGATTTTAATTAATTCAGATATAGACTGCTATTTTATCATACCCCGTTGGCATTTCTGTGAGTAAAGGAATTAAGACACTGAAATACATGCAAGTAAAATTAAGCATTTATTTTGATGTTACTGAACAATTTTGCTGAAATGCTATCTATATTTATTTAACTCAAATAAACTACATCAAAGTGTACAACAGAGTAACATTTATGAAGCTGTTCAGATAAATCCAATTTGCTGAATATTTTATCAAATAAAATGCTTTCAGGATTTTTCCTTAATGAGAAAATAAGTGATGTAGAACCTAAACAAGAGAAATTTGTCTTCATATTACAAAAACAAATATTTCTACACATTTCATTTGTTTTATGAGGGCACCTAATTAATCTCGTTTCATAACTTACTTTATGCCTGTGATTTTTCAGGATTTTTTCTGATTTAAGGATTTTTTTACAAATCTCCCTTTGCCTCAAAATCTTCTTGAAAGAAGAAAAGTAGTCACCAATGAAAGAAAGAAGTAACCTGTATTGTGTCCAAACCTATAGTTTCTTGTTTCTTGTTCCTCCAAAACTAAACATTCAAGGGGCGATTCAGGGGGCATTAGATATGTGTTTGACTCTGTACTTCCATCTAGTAGTATGGAAGTACATTGCTTTCAAGTGAGTCATTTCACAAAATAATTGTCAAGGGCTTATATAGTGAGTAAGTGGATTTATTAATTGATGACACAACATTATAAATGCATTGCTCATCAAATGATGAGGTCTAATGCATTTGGATAATTATTTTGTGAAATATCTCATCTAATTTTTTGTTTACTTCCTTTGTACAAGGAAAATATAAGTGTACCAAGAATTTAATGCCAGTGAAATAGTGAAATACATAGAACATGCATCCTTAAAGATATTTTTGTCTGTAATCACAGAATTGGAGAATTACTTGAGTCACTTACAGCCCTATCAGACCGAGATGTTCCACAAAGAGACTCATCTAAAGAAGATCTTCTAGTCACCAACATAGGCCAAATACAAGATTGTCAGAGTTTACTGCAAGAAACCGAAGAAGTATGTCATAACATGCAGGACTCTGGGGATGAGAACGTCAGTGAATCATCAACCTCATACCTATTGGCTTATAAGTTGGATAGGGTTGATATAGTCACACTGGATAACAAGAATATACTTATCAAAGGTAAGACCATTTAAAGGCAAAGCCAATAGTCTGCCTATAGCTTAAAGGCCAATTGCTTGTTGTTACATTTTCCACTTCCATTTTCTGTCATTTAGCCGCATATTTGTGTCTTATTATACTTATAATAATTTTGTATTATTCAATATTTACTTTGATGTATTTGAAAAATAAACTTTGAACTTGAACTTTGAACAAGAAGTTCATGTAACTTGTCCAGCCAGGCACACTAGGATTGCAGATACCCTTGATTAGCCACTGACCACTTTCATATCCAACAGTTCAGTATAGTTAGCCATTATAGTCACAGATATAACATGACCCCTTATCATTATTATTTTCCTGAAGTGAAT
The DNA here is from genome assembly GCA_029582265.1 of Zoroaster sp. YZ-2022. Taxonomy (NCBI): domain Eukaryota; kingdom Metazoa; phylum Echinodermata; class Asteroidea; order Forcipulatida; family Zoroasteridae; genus Zoroaster; species Zoroaster sp. YZ-2022. Next base: position 26,438,445 of record CM055833.1, on the reverse strand, counting down.
GCTTCTTAACAACATACCCTTGGGGAATTTGTTTGTTTGAAAGATATTTTCAGCCAAGCACAGAATATTCATCTTTAAAACTAACATCTTTTCTATGAATTTGCTCTTTTATTAACAGATCTGACTCTAGAGATACAACGTGGGAGGGATCTTCTTATCACCGGGGCAACAGGGAGTGGTAAGACATCCATCATGCGAGTTCTACGCGGTCTCTTGCCAATGATTTCTGGATCCTTCACGGAATATAACACTATGGGTCGTGACGATGTCATGTTTGTACCACAGAAGCCATTTATTACAAATGGAACTCTTAAAGAACAGGTAGGAACAGGACAAATTAAAGTTACAAATCAGATGAGATTTTAAGGGAAAATGTTGTAGAAATAAATTCATTTGTTTGTAAGTGGATTCATGTGACTGCATGAGTTAAATTATATATTCATTTTACCCCAAATAAAGGTGATCTATCCAGCTAAGATTTCATCTCTTGACCGTTCTGTTAATACTGATAGTATTATTCTTCAGATACTGAACCGTGTTGGATTAATTCATCTTTATGAAAGGATAGGTAAGTCTCTTCAATAAATAGATCTTATAAATAGATCTTATAAAATGCTTCATTCTTACCCTATTAACCTATCACTGTTAACACTCCTTGGGTATAAATTAACCTTGTGTTGTGTTATTTGCTGCTTATATCTGAAATTATGATAATAAATATATTTTTCACAACATGTATACATTTTACAACATAAAGTTCATCAAATTGTTTACTTTATTCATGGCCATATAACTAGGAAGTAAGCCCCCCCCCCCCGATTTCCAAACTTATGTTCCAACAAGGTTTATTTTTATTTTTTAAACTTTCACAGTGACCAAAGGTCCAAATTGCAGAATATGTGAGACTAGAATTAGCTCATTGCTTCACTTGGATTTGGATTATTTTATTCATTGCGTTGTTTGCCTTCATTCAAATTATTCATGGAGGTACGTACCCCCAAGATGTGCAATCATTCAATTTTTTGGCTTTTTGTTGTCATCCCTGTTGTTCCTTCATTGGCTCTGTCATCTTATTCAGCCATCTAAGAATGTTACAATATTTCAGTCTCTTTATCCTGATATATTTTAGTCTTTTGGTCCTGTAGCATGTGCTCATATTACTATGATTCTACAGAGTTCTCTCTTTCTAATAATTTACCAGGTGGTCTCGATGAAGAGGTTGACTGGGACTGGTTTGATGTCTTGACGCCTGGTGAGATGCAGTGTTTGTCTTTTGCAAGAATTTACTTCACTAAACCTACATTTGCCTGTGAGTACTGGTCATTATACGCCAACTTGTGTGATATACACCATCATGGGCGGATCCAGAACATTTTTAGGGGGAGGGGGCTGAGAATCAAAAACAATTATTTTTCAATACTACAAAAATTACAATGAAATAATCAAAGGGAGAGAAATACAAAGCACACTGTGGGAATGGGAGTGCGTTCTCCCCTCCCCTCTTTCTCTCTCTCTTTTTCTCTCCCTTTTTTTAATTTTTAAATTTTTTTTTATACGATTTTAGGGGGGGGGCTACAGCCCCCTTAGCCCCCCCTCCCCCCCCCCCTGGATCCGCCAATGACCATGATGCTTTTCATTATTTCTTCTCTTCACCCTGGGGTTAATGGGTACCTGTGTGGGCGCAGAGATTGTTCTGTTAATGGATTTGGGTTGTTATGTTAAAGCATGGACTTTATAATCTCCAGGAAGCTCAGATGGTTTCAGGAATAATACAAATTGGCCTGATGACAAGGGTGTAATATTGTTCATTTGCCATGAGCGTCATGGTTACAGGATTGTATTATCTACAGATATATTTGATAAATTGATATTTATTTTATACTAATAAATAGAATGTTGTAGATTTTATTTCCTGAAGACGCTCAGAAAGCACTGAGTATACAGTGCACAGTTCTTCATAGTAAAGGGAATAATTATAATCATCTGTTTAATATCCCAATGTATGAATTTCCTAAATGAATGATATTGGTTTTGATGTTCATTTCAAGTTCTGGACGAGGCAACCAGTGCTGTTACTCTTGCACAAGAAGAGAAGTTCTACAGTCACTGCAGAATGTTAGGCATGACATTAATAAGTATCGGACACCGAGAAAGTCTTAAACAGTTTCATAATGTTCAGCTAGTACTAAGAGGTAATGGAGAATGGTGCCTTAGAGATATCAATGATGATTAGAAGTAAGCTGATGAAGGTATGGTTACTTCAGTTTCAGACACAATTTGGATGAAATGTAACTTTTTATGAAATTAAACTTCTTTGAGCTTATAGGTTGTTCCTTTGAGCTTAGTTGTACATAATAGTTCACAAGAACACTAGGAAATTTGGAATTCACGCAATAAACATGAGTTCTGTATTTTGTAGAAGGGATTTCTGTCACAAATTATCGTTTCTATTCTGTCCATTGTTGGCATGGTTTATTTTCCCCTGCATTGTTTGTTGTAATTATGACATGCAGGATAAGTTGATGTCTTAGTCTTGATGAACATGTCAAGCACTTAACTCATGGTTTGTAACTACAGTAGGTATTGTTACTTAATGGGCACTGTATGTGTGTTGAAAGTTTTATTTACTTGGCAGACCACCACAGTTGGAGTTGATTTCCATTCAATTTCCCTGGTGTAAATAGACTTTCACAGGAAATTTGAATATTACTTTTCAAAAATATTTCGGTGAATATTTAATCAGTTGAAGTTAGTTTGCATTTTGTGTTTTATGATTTAATGTTTTGTTAAATAGTTGATTATAGTCAGGTTTAGTTAATTAAATAATATATATAATAATTAGTTTCTGACTCCAGCCTTCGTTCAGTAAGCATTAAATAGTCAGGATCGCTGCAGTCGTCTGCAAGACACAACAACACCTCTTTTATTTTTGAACAGAGTTTGTTCAGCATAATTCATTCATTCACTCATAAATGGTTTGTTCATGGTTTATTGTCCGACTCAGAAAAATGTGTCGGAATATTAGCTCTATTTAAGTAGTATTATTGTTTTCCGTATACGAAAAAAATCCGTAATTTATGTCAAAAGAGGGCACTGGGGGCCGCCACCCCCTCCCCCATAAGCTACTAGTGGCTACTAGGCCTAGGCCGATACATTTGGCAAAAGACTGTCTGGCGAATTTAAATTCTGTCGGAGTTGGCAGTCGGAATTATGGGCTGTCGGAATAGTCAGCAATCCTTATGTGATATATCTCTCTTCTCTGAAACTCGCCACATTTACGTAAATTTTCTTCTGTGTTATTCTTGTTCTATATTACATGATCTGAATACTACATTATCTGAATACAAAGTTATAGGTAATTTACGTATCTTCATACTTGTATAATTTGTCAATACGGTAAATATAGCCAGGGTTTTCAGTTGTGAGCAAAAAAAACCAGAATCAGTGGTAAATGCGTAAAGCGAGATTTTCCGTGTTCATGGCCGATTTTACATTGAACAATTAATTACATTTTTAAATATATTATGAACTTTAACATAAGACAACATAATTATATACTATGAAGCAGAGAGTCCAAACCCATATCATGGCCAAGGTACTAAATAAAATAACCAATGAGACAGTTTAAGCGATGGAAGTTATAAACATGACTTGAACATTCACTGATTCCATTATTTATATGTTTGTTTAGACTGTGATTCGTTTACACTTTGCGTGACCTTTAGAGTACCCAGGAGATTTCCCACCAGGCAAAAGTATTTGCATGCATTAAATTCAGAGTTTGTACTTTTTGTACTTCTCCACATCATAAATATCAAGAATTTATTTTATATTTATATGTAATTTGAGATGCCATTTGAGATGTATAGTGCTTTATTATAAATAAATCATATTAAGAATGTGGCAGATATCTCAAAATATCAGGATTTATGGTTTCTTGTGTACATCATGCATTGTACATTTGGTGGCATCAGTTGCAGTTTGAAAGCTAACTATGGTTTTGCATCTACCCCCTCCCCCAAAAAACCCTTTGAATGTCTGTTTTTTTTATATGTGTGATCCCCACTACTGCCGTTACCCAGGTTGTTTGCATCTGATTTCTGAACTGGGGCTTGATCCCTGGCCACTCGGCAGATATGGTTTGGCCTCTGACCTGGCCCCATAGAGCAACAGATATAAATTGGCATAAGTGGACCGCCCACCAACATAGGGGCTGGTTAGCTCAGTTGGTAGAGGACTCGTACGGTATTCGAGAGGTTGTGGGTTCGAGTCCGGCATCAGCTAACTTTTCTTTGCTCGCTTCCCGTTTATATATAGTGTCTGTGCCGGTTTTTGTCCAGCTTGTGCCAGCTTGTATATGTGCTATGGCCAGAACTCGGAGAGCCAGTGTCATCCTATGCACTTTCAATATAGTTTTTGTGTACATTTCTGCTGAATTTTGCTCTTCTGTGTGATGCAGTAGCAAACATACTCATGTGGTGGACAGGAGCCTGAACAATATATTCCAATACTGTATATAATTATTCCAACACTATATTCCAACAATATATTCAAACACTGTTGTATTGTCTGACTTTGTGAGGATACTGTATCCTTTTGGGACTCCCTTTCAGGAGGTTTCATAACTCCAACATATTGATTCGGTTCTGCCGTACAGCCTGGATCCGAAATGAGGCTTCCTTGAAAAGGTGGATGCAGCTTCCCTGTAAAGGTGGACTCACCATCCCAAATAGGAAGCTTTTTCTTACATACAAGGATCTCGTCAGCAATGAACCAGACGATGTAGTACAACATAGAAGTAGTTTCCATGGAAACCAATGATGTCATCTTGACAACATATATATCAACATTAAATTTTCCTTTAAAAAAATCCTCCACAACCGTGAATTACTAAAGGCTTTGCCTCTGAATTAATGTTGTAGTTTAAAAAAATGTATAGGCCTAAAACAATTTTTTTTTCATGAAAATGTTGAAAACCTAGTCTAGAACTAGGTACCTTTTATTTGTACGGCGACCGTTCTAACCACTAGACTACCATGCCACTCGAGTTTGACGGTGAATAAATTATTGCAGAACCTTTTTAAAATTGGCCGATTTCTAAGCCACTAAATTGACCAAGGTATGCTGCAGAAAAAATAGCTCCCTGTAGTCTGTGGGCTGGAGGGGTCTACCGTGCACCCCCCATAACCCACCGCCACCGATATTTTGTTGTTCCTTTGGATGTCCTAAACACGAAAAAAGATGTTAACATTAAACATTTTGGGTTGCACTGTCTGTTCTGGCCCACTATTGTTTACCCATATAATGAGCTTACACTGATAATTCTTAGCACTAGGGGTGGAAGAAGATCAAACATCTCGCCATTACACCATCATGCTTTCACCTATTAAGTATTATCATGGAGGAAGATTCTTCCTCCATGGTATTATCATGTAACTTGGTACAATTAATGTTGAAAACGACCGCTAGAGGGCGCTATAATTGCACGTATTTTATGCATATTACTTTTAATTATTGGGATTTTCAGAAAAATATCTCATAAGTCATTTAGTTTTTATAGTTGCCACCGAGTCCATATCACTACATATTGAATAATCCTTCATTTCTCAAACATGCTTACATTAATCAAGCTTGGCACAATAAATGTTCATTCACATGTCGTCAAGATGATGTCATTGGTTGTCATGGAACTACCTCTAGAGGGCGCTGTACTTGGATGCATATCATGCACACATGAATTAATGTATACAATTATTTCATATTTTAGCCATTGTAGTACACTAGTTATCACTATGGGGATAAAGTATCATTAAGTTTTACTTGACAAGGATGTGTCAACTGTAATGTAAAGAAAAACGAAAGATAAATTTGAAAATATTTTGTTAAGGGGTCTCTGGAGCTCATTGTTTAAGCCCTATCATGTCAATTTTCAGCCGGGAATCCTTAGCATTTGGGGTGGGAGGGGATTACACAAACCTCCATTCCTCCGGCATGCTTTGACTTACATTAATAAAACTTGACATATTAAATGTTAATTTATATGTCGTCAGGATGACGTTATTGATTGCCATAAAAACTACCTCTAGAGGGCGCTGTATTTTGATAAATATTATGCTCAAATGAATAAATGGTTAAATAGATTTCTTATTTTTCACCATTGTAGTACAATATAGGGATGTATCATTAATTTTAACTGGATATGACATGTGTATAAAAACAAAAAATGATAAATTTGAAAATCTTGGGTTAAGTTGTCTCTGGAGATCAGTGTTAAAGCCCCTATCGGCCCCTTGTTCAGCCAAGAATACTTAGCCATAATTATGGGGTGGGAGGGATTAAACAAACCTCCATTACTCCGGCATGCTTTTACTTTTTTGGCACATTTAATGTTCATGTATATGTTGTCAAGATGACATCATTAGTTTCCATGGAAACATTTATGTTGTACTACATCTTCTGGTTCATCGCTGACTTATAGGTCCTTGTCTGTAAGAAGAAGCTTCCTGCTTGGGATGGTGAGTCCACCATTACAAGGAAGCCTCATTCCAGGCTGTATGGGAGCACTAAATCAATATGAAACTTCCTGAAAGGATACAGTATCCTCACAAAGTCAGACCAATACAACAGTGTTGGAATATAGGCCAGCACTGCGGCACTTCCTTGTTCAGAAATGTAGCCCATGTGAACCCTTTCAAGCCGGTTGATAATTTCCTGTGCATAAAACCAGGCCGGAGTGACCTTCCATTGGATAACCCTTCCCGAAAATAAAACGTGTGTCACTGAGTTTGGATGCATGGCAGATGAATTGCTGACAGGCGCTAGCAGATGCCTTGGCTCAACACATCACAGCAGTCCCCATGTTAGGGGAAGCCACATTTTGGGATGGGATGCGGAACAAGTGCCGCAGTGCTGGCCTATATTCCAACACTGTTGTATTGTCTGACTTTGTGAGGATACTGCATCCTTTCAGGAGTCCCTTTCAGGAGGTTTCAGAAACAAAAAAAAGTGAGTCGGTGGCGGTGTACGGTAGACCCCTCCAGCCCACAGACTAATAGTGGGCCAGAACAGATAGTGTAACCCAAAATTTTCAATGTTAACATCTATTTTCATATATAGGTTGGTGAAATTCTTGCGTCGGGAGATAAATTGATTTAATTACTTTTGCCCTATACCGCCGTGTGTATAGCACTGTATACTCAGTGCTTTCCGAGTGTCTGTGAAAAAACTACACAGGCGACTCGGGCGGGATTCGAACCCACGACCTCCTGCTTAGTATTGCAGACGTCTTAACCTCTCGACCACCGAGCTTGCCCGATGACAATATTGGCCGGCTAGAATCCCATAAAATTATAGCAGCGGGTTCCGCGATATATATAGGTTGGTGAAATTCTTGCGTCGGGAGATAAACAATTGATTTACTACACCGACGTATGTATAGCACTGTATCTTTTTTCATGTTTAGGACATCCAAAGGAACAAAAAAATATCAGTCGGTGGCGGTGGGTTATGGGGGGGGGGGGGGGTGCACGCTAGACCCCTCCAGCCCACAGACTAGTACATATACATATAGGCTCTAGCACTCTTGTCGATACAGCAAGTCGTTGTTTCGTTTCTCTCTCACGGTTTCTGTTGTGTTGTATTATTTGTGTAATTATTGGTTAAGTTGGCACTCATGACCTCAATTTTTTTTTTCAGGAACATCTGTGATTTTATTGTTCTATGCCATCAACGAGATGTTTTATGTGGAAACCAAAATATACGAATGCTTTGCATTTGCAATGATTTAATGGTCCTCATAATGGACACATTCCTTATAGAAGAAGCAACGAAGACTACTTAATTCGTTGGTGTTTACTTCGTCAGTAGTGGAAAATTATTGAGAAAATGAAACATTAATATTATGGTTATGAAAAGAAATATTTTATTTGACAAATTGTTAACAGCAGTTTCAAAGTTTTAAAGTACTTTTTGCAAAAATTTTAACCATCTTCCATTTTATTGGTCTTTCAAGAATATTGATTAAAAGTTTTGAGAGCTCCAAATTATACCATTTTATTTAAAAAATCTAAAACAATATTTTTATTTTCAAGATTAAAAACAATTTTACAAGCCATCTGGAATAAGATGAAACATGATTCAACTGTTTTTCTTCTTGGGTACATTTTCTGTGCCCCCATGAACTTTAACAGTTTGGGGCCGCTGAGTCATTATACCAACATCAAATTTTTGGATGACCACAATTAATTCTGTGCATCTCAAAAAACGGCACTCAAGAAGTCCACGCGTATGATTATGCAATGTTTGAAATTCCGCATTTTACAAGAGAATCATTCACTGAAACAAAATGAAACACCAAACTGCTAATTTCATTTTTAAGTTACTGTCCAGTTGATGATATATCCTGAGGTGCGTCATTTAGGGTAAATCGAGGATATATTATTGTGGAAGGAAACTCCTAATTAACCATGCATAACGGTAGTGCTAACAGAGCTGGCCGTGAGCTGAATGGAAGTACGGACGCGTAACAGAGAGGTCAATACAATGGTACCGGTTATGGCCTACGGGTTCTCACAATGCCAGTGCTAGTGCATCTGATGCGTACCAGTAATTGGTGACCACCAGTGCAGTTGCACGTGAAGCAGGGAAACAAGCAACAAAGCTCTGCTACTGAGAAATAAATTAGACGGAGTCGGGAACTTCATTAGCTTAGTTTAGATACATCACTGGTTAATGGTAAGTTATTAGTTTCTAAATCGAAAAGTTTGATTGATAGAACTGACAAATAATTTAGAACAATGGCGTGAATAGGGAAATAAAGTTTGTTGGAGTTCGCTCGTCCCCTCCATCCAAAGGCGCTGGTACACTCCGATATCTCTGAGCTGTCATTGGTTAATTTATGTAATCCCATATGATATGACTCGACTCGCGGCGTGCGCGGTCGCTACTTAATAATTCGTAGAATTAAACTAACGATTCATTCCCTTGTATTAGAAACGTGGGGTAGAATGTCGTATCCGACCGCCACTTTTTCTCATTAAATATAACCAATAATGTAATCTTACCTACCTAGTAAGGTGGAGAAAATATGGATGATGATGGACATATACTTCAAATTATTCCAGGATATTTATTTCATGAAAAATCAGGCATTTTTGGTATACGATGACTTCCTCAGTCATGTCAGTCTGATCTTGTCAACTCCCCCATAAGTGACCAACACGGTCATTGTACATGCGCAGTGGCAACTATAACAGGATCCTTCTAATTTCTGAAGGGGAGGATTTTTTAGAAGGGAAATCATGTCCGAAAACATCATAAAAGTGGATTTTAAAGATAGTTTTCGCTTTCTGTACCCCCAAAAATCGATGGAATCATTTTTTAACTGGTTAGTGGTTGTAAAAAAAATTCCAAAAAACCCTTAAAAAGTTGCAGTCGCAAATGACATTCTTTCCGAAACGTGATCGATGCCGTACCTACTCTGGAAGCGTTGGGTTTAACATGGAGGAAGGTTAAACATGTTGTTTTAGCTTGTGTGCTAAAGCACAACTATTGATAAATAGCTTATCTTCACCCCTTACATGTAATGTACATGCACACTACTATTACAAAACAGAGAAAGGCATTAATGTGCTTAATTATTTATTCTCGGTCTCTTTTATTGTTAAATCCCACCAAGGTTGACATTTTGATTGTAAATGTTTTCAGTCCCATAGTTACAGGTTTTCTCGGCCTTGAAGTGGTTTCAATTAACAAAATATTTTGCAATATGGCATTAGATTTATTGAAAGAATGGTTTCTTGTACCATGGATGATAGAGTGGAGTGTCGTGGCCGAGCGGTCTAGCTTACCGGACTCGAGTTCTGGTGTTAGCAGCAGAATGTGGGTTCGAATCCCGCCGTGACACTTGTGTCCTTGAGCAAGACACTTAACCATAATTGCTTCGCTTCACCCAGGGGTTAAATGGGTACCTGTGAGGGCAGAGTTGGTTGATTAGCCCTATATGCGCTGTAATGGCAGCAATTGAGCTGTATACTCCCCAGGGAGCTGAGATGGTTTCAGGAATGATTTATGAGCCTTATGAGCCTTATGAGCAGGGGTAATAATATAATACGCCTTGAGCACCACTCAGTTGGTGGATATGTGCGCTATATAAGTCCACACATTATTATTATTATTAGAGTTTTGTCATAATTCTAATATACAGTGGCGTTTAGAACTGTAGTACATTTATTACAAAAGGAAAATTTTACTTTTATAATTGATTTGTTCTAGCATTTTCTAGAATTAGCAAAGAAAAACACATGGCCACAAGAAGCGAGGTTATAAATGAATAATTATTTTGCACATGAGCTTATTGGATTGGTTTAACCATGGAGGAAGAAAACCTCCATGGTTTAACCCTCCTACACATAGAGGGGTTGTTCTTAAACCCCCTCGACCCCGCTGACCCCCGCGCGCTCATTATCAGAATCATATCGTATCCCAATCGGAATCTGTGTTCGAATACGGCCCCAATTAGAATGCCCGCTGCACTCCCGTATGTACAACTGAACGTGAACAATGCTTATTGACCAATCAGGATGCCGGAAAGCCATGCGGCCGTCTTTTGGAAGCGATATCCTTCTACGACCGTAATGAGTTGTTGGAAGAACGTTGCCAAAAACTGCGCCCTCACCCAACTAGCAAAAATCCGACATAAGTATGCAATTTTTTTGATAGAATATGAAATTATCTACTCGGGAATGGTATAATTTGGCTTGTGGCAGCATTATAAATTAGTTGATTTCGCGACGACAGGTCGTCATGCAGCAAACCATGGAGGTATTTCCTTCCTCCATGAGCAAACGGCGCAACAGGCTAGCGAGCTAGCCATTTTCGAACTCGGGCCGTCTTGAAATCCGACATAAGTATGCAATTTTTGTGATAGAATATGAAATTATCTACTCGGGAATGGTATAACTTGGCTTGTGGCAGCATTATAAATTCGTTGATTTCGCGACGACAGGTCGTCATGCAGCAAACGGCACAACAGGCTAGCGAGCTAGCCATTTTCGAACTTGGGCCGTACACTGGTTCCCATTTGGGATACAATTTGATTCTGGCGCAGACCGGCGCCAGCCATGCGACATGCTTGTGCATGGGCGTTGCGAAATACATACATTCGTACTGCACTGGTGGTAGTGAATTCCGCGAGTACGTGTGCTTCGTTTATATGAGCGTACGTTGTGGGGTCGAGGGGTCGAGGGGGTTTAAGAACAACCCCGCACATGAGGCCACTGTAAACCACTAAATGTCCAATCTGTTTTCTTCCTCCATGGTTGTACACACACTGTTTGTGCATATAAGCCACACTGACCCTTTGAAGTAATCTCCAATGTACTGTACATACATGCATATAAAGACACATGTATACCACAGTTGACCTTATTTTCAGCAGGTTATACTGTAAACAAACTCCCAATAATAAATCACCATCAGCCACTGAGACCAATAAACCATACCAAGCCTCCATCATCTATTGGGATTTTCAGCAGTTATTTTGTAAACACAGACTCTCCATAGTAACCTACCACCAGCCACTGAGTCTGGAACAAAGTAATATGCCCTGCAATATGTTAATCACAAACCACTAAAACCAACAGACATATGAGGCATTATGTTACTATGCAGTATAGCTATGAGGAGCCACTGCCTACCATAGCAATGGCTTGGAGTGGCCTCAATGGGTTGTTTCAGAAATTTCACTGATTGTAGGAGGGTTAAAAAAAAACATGTATATCATAACACAAAATATTTATTAATTGTATAATTTAATAAAATTCTAAATCAATATGTGACAGTAATGTGACTGGGCCATAGAGGCCGGGGGACAGTATTAGTGTAAAAATAAACAATGAAAAAAATTTTAAAAATAAAAAAATTCCCCTACCTGCTAAAAAAATATTTTTCAAATTTGGCCTTTTTAGGCCATAATTTGTTTTAATAAAAATCTTCACATAACCCGAATGATATATTTGTTTTGCTCGGGTAGAGGTTGTTGGGTGGCATGGGGAGGCCATTAGCACAACGTTTAGAATTGGAATTTGGCATCATCCTTTGAAATTTACATATTCTTTGCAGACATTATTTTTCAACTTTGCATAATAAAAACCCTGCCAAAGTAAAGGACACTTTATAATTCTCATGACCCCAGGCCCACGCTATTGTGTATTGTACATTGCTCTTGCCTGATTCTATTTCCCAATAATCACGATGGATTTAGGAAATGTTTTTTTCCCCCATGTCAGCCCTAATTTTGAATTTGGAGGGAATTCGTACAATCGTCTCCCATCCTCACTCCCAAAGAAAGTCATCATAATTTTTAAGGTTTTATTGTTGTTAAAAATAGTCTAGCCTAAATATTGATTTGGCTTCGTCTACAGGAACATATGGGAAAGATATTACCATCAAATCTGCACTAAAAAATTGTTTCCAAAATGAACTCCATAAAATCACAGTTTATACACTGAAATAGCTCACAAATGCCCACACAGAGCCTCCTGAATGCAAATTTTTCAAAATGTTCATTCAATTTCTCTAGAATTGACACCAAACACCATGAAAATTGAGAGACCAGTGTTTGGGACAGTGTAATTAGTCTGGTACCCATCACTATTGTGATTTATTCCCACGATGTTGTACGCTGAAGCTTGGGTACATAATTCATTGTAATCGATTTCTGGAAGACGCACTTTGTTTTCATGCAGCCGCTGCGCCTGTAAGCGATTCCAATCACATTACTACAAACGGAGAAAGGACACAATAGGCTATGCTACAACGGAATAGGATGCACGGTATCAATTTTATGAAACTGTTCGCATTGTTTAAATTAACAAGACTTTAACACTTTGTTGCAAGAACATTCTTTATTTTGTCAATGTTGTAAAACAGTGAATAAAGGGCATTTTGCCAGCGAGTCCGACAAACATCGAGTCCAAGTGACGAGTCCGAAGGGTCGAGTCCGAGTCATTGTACATGGTGACTCGAGTCCGAGTCAGAGTCACCAAAAAAGTGAATTGAGTCGGACTCGAGTCCGAGTCAGAGTCATGAGTCATACAAGTCTGCTAGCAACACATTTACATCAAATGTCAGGGTTTTCAGTGCCGTAGCGACAGCGGCGTAGCCAGGACTTTTTCAGTGGGGGGGGGGGGGGGGGCCCAGGGGGGGGGGCATTGCTTTTCAGTGGGGGGGCCCAGGGGTTATGGGTTTTTTCCCTTTTCTTTTTCTTTTCTGTTTTTTGGGGCACTGAAGATTTTTTGTGGGGGGGGGCACTGGAAATTTGTGGGGGGGCACGTGCGTCCCCAGGTCCCCCCGTAGCTACGCCGCTGCGTAGCGAAGCCACGTACTTTGGGTGGGTGTGTGGAGGCCAATTTGCCGATACCAGACTTTAGTGGCGGATCTTCAAAATCGTTGTACGTGTTGCCGGGCAGATTGGCCTGAGAAATGTTTGAGGGAGAGGCGTGGTGAAAGCAAAATGGCCTGTTCAATATAAACCATTCTTAAACCCAGCAATGATTACTCTTTGTGAAGGATTTCCCTTGAAATTATTAGAAAGTCTTCATTATAAAAACTAATAATTTTAATAAAAGTATTTTATACACATAGAATTGCAATGGGAAAGAATCTCCGAAGTCAAATGTTGGTGGTCTGAATCCAATATTTGGATATTTGGCTACTAAATTCCGCTTTTAAAGGACTTGGACTCAACGTTCGGGACTCATGACTTGGACTTGACATTTGGACTCGATTCATGCCTCAGACTTGGGATTCATGAGTTGGACTTGACATTGAGGACTTGGACTTGATGCCAAGGACTTGGACTCGATGCTTAAGACTCGGACTCGACACTGAGGACTCAGACTCCACGATGCTGAGGACTCGGACTCGACACAGAGGACTCGGACTCGACACATGAGGACTCGGACTTGACGATGCTGACTCAAGGTGTGAAGACCTGAATTCAAGTTTGCATTAAGGAGAAAGTAGTCAAAATGCACTCAGATTATTTGTATTCATTTTAACCCTCCTACTGTTTGACCATTTGAAACCATTCAAAATTTCCACTTACCAAAATGCCCATTGGTTTTGTACACACCTGGTGATACCATTTGAACAGTGTTGGTACATGTTGTAGCAAGCTTTACTACCATTCATATCCATTCAAATGGTTTTGAATGGTTGATACACTACACCTTGGTGTGTTTCCATAGCCGAATGGATTCAAATGGTGAATGTACTTCACAGTGGCTTATCATTCAAATGGTTTTGAATGGTGGATACATTACACCTTGGTGTGGTTTCACATAGCCGAAAAACAAAACCTGCATTATGTAGATAAAGTGGACTATCCATCATCTCAGTACCCTATGGAGTTTTAACACATGGTGGCCAGTGTACAAGTAATTGATCTACCACTTAAAAATGGCACTAGGGTCTTTAGGGTATAGCAGACCTGTCATTCAAAACCATTTACTCATGTTACTGGCATAGAGGGTCCATTAATTCACCACTTAGAAGTATCCAAACAAGGTTTTGTATTAGCTGACCTACCATTCCAAACCGGAATCAATACTGTACAGTTATTTCACCATTCAAAACCACAAAAGCGAATGGTTTCAAATGGTGGATCAACTTGTATGAAAAAGGCACCAGAAGTAGGAGGGTTAATAATGGAAAAACAGTACCAATCAGTAAAACTAAGTTAGCTTTTAGATAATGCTCCTGGTTTTGTTTTCGGTTAAGATTTCTCGTTTTATCATGTAGTCCCAGTAATCCTACTGTTCCCACTTCATTTGTAGATGTCTGAGACAAAACACCAGCAACTGAAGGTGCCCTCGCATGACATCCAAAACGGCGAGGAGGGGGATGAAAATAAAATCCGAGGCAATTGGTCGAGTCATGTGGATTTCTTATTGTCAGTCATAGGATATTCTGTAGGTCTTGGCAATGTGTGGCGATTCCCATATCTCTGCTACCGGAATGGTGGGGGTGAGTTTAGTTTTTAAATTGATGCAGTTTAACTTAATTTGCTGTTAGAATTCCAAGAAAATATTTGGTGTAATTTTAATCAAATAAACCTACTTTGTCTGTTTTTTGCATGGTTTAGATACAAATTTTTAAAGTTGCCTGAAACAGTATGGAAAAAAATTACTACTTAAAATCTCAAGACACCTACATGTAGTTGTTAAAAGTTCATTGTATACCTTTGTACTTCATGAGACAGTTTCAGATCATTTTATTGGTACGTTTCTGAGGAAATTTGGAAACCTTAATTTTACCAGGACAATGTTCAATTGATTTGATTGTTTCTCTACCTCAACATATAGATGAAGCACTGAGTAAACATTATAGAAAAGGCCAAAAAATAAGTCTCCTGCAACCAACCTTTGTGTATGGGAAATTTGGTCTGGTTCCAAAAAATGTGTAGACGTACATATTTATCAATGGTTGGCCAAAAAAAGAAATTACCAAAAAAAGTGTCACTGTACTGATTTTTGAATATGACCGATGACCAGAAACTGGAGACTTTTTTTTTTGGCCGTAGGGCAAAAATGATTTTTCAGTATCCCAGTGCAATAATTTCATAAGAAATGAAGGATGTTCTTTACCAAAGTGTTAATTAAGTAAGACTAATTGCGGTGACACCATGTGGAATCTCAATTGAGTAGTAATTAGTTCTGAAAAGAACTGGAGGTACAACTCGAAGTTTCGATCAGTATGCTCTGACTGTCCTCAGGAGAATGCCGGACTCTGGAAAATGCTGCTGCTTAAGTAGACTGCTGGAGGATCATCCCATGAATGGATGCTGGAGGATTAGTTCGTTGAGGCGCGCAGGTGGGAACTGTTGAGACTAGGATCCTAGGGGTTGGGGGAGGAGTGTGTGCTCACTGAACTGAATCAGTTGTTAACAAGCACAGGGGGATGGAGGGTGGTTGACTTAGGAAAGTGTTAATTGGGTCATTACTAAAGATACATCTCTGGTTATAAAATCATACCTAATCCACAGTGGTTTTTTTTTTTTTTTCAATAGGAGCATTTCTTGTTCCGTATCTGATGATGTTACTCATTGCTGGTATTCCTCTGTACATCATGGAAGTTGGACATGGTCAATTTGTAAGCAAAGGATGTATTGGTGCATGGTCTATTGCACCGATATTCAGAGGTAGGTCACATTCATACCACATGTATTTTTTATTTATACTACTGTGTGAAATCATTTCAGTAAATTCAATTCAATCTTTTGTAATTGAAAGTATTTTGATAACAACGATCTTTTCACTCAGAGATAGTAAATAATTAACAATAACTAACTAACAGTATTTCTGCCATTCCAAGTTTGACAATTAGCTAACCCTCCTACTTTTGGTGCCTTTTTCAGACAAGTTGATGCACCATTTGAAACCATTTGTTTTGTGAAACACACCAAGGTGTAGTGTATCCACCATTCAAAACCATTTGAATGATTTATAAGCCACTGTGTAGTACATTCACCATTTGAAACCATTCGGCTATGGAAACACACCAAGGTGTAGTGTATCCACCATTCAAAAACCATTTGAATGGATTTGAATGGTAGTAAGCTTGCTACCAACACTTTTCAAATGGTATCACCATGTGTGTACAAAACCAATGGCCATTTTGGTAAGTGAAAATTTTGGGGTTGTTCTTAAACCCCCTCGACCCCCACGACCCCTCGACCCCTCGACCCTTCGACCCCACAACGTACGCTCATATAAACGAAGCACACGTACTCGCGGAATTCACTACCACCAGTGCAGTACGAATGTATGTATGTATTTCACAATGCCCATGCACAAGCATGTCGCATGGCTGGCCGGTCTGCGCCAGAATCAAATTGTATCCCAAATGGGAACCTGTTTACGGCCCAAGTTCGAAAATGGCTAGCTCGCTAGCCTGTTGCGCCGTTTGCTGCATGACGACCTGTCGTCGCGAAATCAACGAATTTATAATGCTGCCACAAGCCAAATTATACCATTCCCGAGTAGATAATTTCATATTCTATCAAAAAAATTGCATACTTATGTCGGATTTTTGCTAGTTGGGTGAGGGCGCAGTTTTTGGCAACGTTCTTCCAACAACTCATTACGGTCGTAGAAGGATATCGCTTCCAAGACGGCCGCATGTCTTTCCGGCATCCTGATTGGTCAATAAGCATTGTTCACGTTCAGTTATACGGGAGTGCAGCGGGCATTCTAATTGGGGCCGTATTCGAACACAGATTCCGATTGGGATACGATATGATTCTGATAATGAGGTCGCGGGGGTCGAGGGGTCGTGGGTCGTGGGGGTCGAGGGGGTTTAAGAACAACCCGAAATTTTGAATGGTTTCAAATGGTCAAACAGTAGGAGGGTTCTAATTAGAATATCAAAAACATGCAGTATTTCCCATTCACACCATTTCAGTTAAACCATGTTGTGTGCTTATAATTGTGGAACTTGGAACAATGATAAATGAACAATTTACTTAAATTTGTATCCAAAACCAGTAATCATATTTCTAGCAACACAATGTGGATTATCTTGTAGTTTTAAAATTTCATCAGACAAACTACAATATTTTTATTATTGTTTTATAATAGAGAGCATTTTAGGGATCTCCAGTAGTGGGCCCTTGATCTAAGCTGACCTGATCAGTGTTGTTTTGGGATCATGCGCATTGAAAATAATTTATTATGATGCGCAGCAGCATTGAATTTCTTTCATTATTAACAATTGACTTATCAATTTATACTACAAACCCAAACAAAATTGTTCAATGTAACCAGATTTAAAAAAAGTACAATGTATAAATGCTCTGGGAATAATAGCCACGTTTAAAGGAGTGTACACCATTGACAACAAACAGTACTATTATATATTATATGGGGCAGGCATGCGGGTAGTGTCAGATGCATGATTTGGCCAATATAAGGGGCGCACTCTGGGGTTGTACAGCCTCACCCTGCTTTTAAACCTCATTTTTAGGGAAATACAATTGTGAGTTGATAGTTTTATTTTCTTACCGTCAACAAATAATTAAAAATTAAAAAAAAATCCAGCTTGAACCGAGTCATGACTATTGTTTGACTCTGGACGCTCTGTGGTATGGTCAGAGCGCTTTATTAATATTTTTGGTGCTGCAATAACAGTGGTAGCGTACTCATCAGCAGTTTGGATAGGCTAACATTTAAACAAATTATATTTATTTATGGGCCATCAAAAAGTGTGGGGTGGGGGGACATTTGTATATCACAATTATTGTAAACAGATCTCTTTCTTCCGGTTGTTTCCCTAATAGCCAGAAGGTTGCTCATGTTAAACCACTCCTAAAGAAACCCAATTTGGACAAGGAAGTTTTCAAAAATTACCGACCAGTAGCGAACTTAAAGTACCTTGGAAAAACAATCGAGCGAGTTGTTTCATCACGGATCTCTGACCATGTTCGTGCTAATAACCTGTCGGACACATTTCAGTCAGCCTACAAACCATTTCATGGAACAGAAACTGCTCTTCTTCAAGGCCAACAATGACATTTTATCTGCCATGGATGAGGGAAAATCACTGCATTAGTTTTGTTAGACTTAAGCGCCGCTTTTGACACTGTCGATCATAAAATCCTTCTCTCCCGCCTTCAATATCATCTTGGAATACATGACACAGCCCTGGATTGGTGTAAGTCCTACCTTTTAAATAGGCCTCAGCATGTTTGTATTGGTAACGCTATCTCCGAGCCTGTTACTCTTGACTATTCTGTACCCCAAGGCTCTGTGCTCGGCCCACAGTGGTTTACTGTTTATACCTTTCCAGTTCGTGATATCATTTTGAAGTATAATTTAAATTACCATGTTTACGCTGATGACACGCAGCTTTACATTACTTTTAAATCTTCTCAAGAACCTGCTGATTCCTGCATTAAAACACTGGAGAAATGTATTCAAGAGATTCGAAGTTGGATGAGACAAAACTTCCTGAAATTGAACGATGAAAAAACAGAATTTGTTCTATTTGGATCACGTCAGCAATTGTCTAAAGTTTCTCTTCCATTTATTACAATTGGTGACTCGCAGATAACCATCATTACATGCACGTAATTTGGGTGTTATATTTGACTCGACAATGACTTTAAAACCACATATCTCCAACATTGTTCGCATATCATCATTTCATATCAGAAATATAAGCCGAATTAGGAAATACTTGAATAAAAGTGCTGTTGAACAAATTATGCATTTGTCACATCACGGCTCGATAACGGGAATGCTCTCCTTTACGGTCTTCCGCAGAATCAAATATCTCGTCTTCAGCACATACAAAACACAGCAGCTCGTGTTGCGACTTTGTCCAGAAAGTCATGCCATATCACGCCAATCTTGAAAGAACTGCACTGGCTTCCTGTTTCACAGAGAATTGTTTTTAAACTTATGCTAATTGTTCACAAATCTTTTAATAACATTGCTCCAATTTATATTTCTGAACTACTTAAAGTCTACACTCCATCACGCAATTTGCGCTCCAGCAACATGTCACTCCTCAAGGAACCAACTTCAAAACGGAACTGGGGTGATAGGTCGTTTTCTGTCGCAGCTCCGAGACTCTGGAATCATCTTCCAACTAAACTCAAATCTTGTCATAGTATAACCAGATTCAAGTCGATGCTTAAAACTCATCTTATGTCACAACTCTTCAAAGATGATGTATATTTGTAATTGCATTGTAGGTACATGTATCTCGGTGCATAATTTGTTTTGTTTTCCCTATGCTATCATTGTATATTGTTTGTATTAATGTTTTTTCTTTGTTTCCGCGCCTTGAGCGCCCAGCAGGGTGGATATGTGCGCGCTAAAAATCTTTATTATTATTATTATTATTATTTGATACACTGCACCACCCCCCAATAGTACCAAACATCCTAAGAAGTTATTCCGTCTGACATGTTGTCATTTTTGAGGAAACGTTAATACAAATTCAAATCTGAAATGAATCATGCTTGATCCATTCCACATAAAACTGCAATTCTGCATACAAACAAATCCGAGTTAATTTTCATCTTCGTTTTCAGTTATTTTGGGAACCGTATACCCGAAATTGGAAATCTTCGGATACCCGGGTACCCGTAAACACTTTTTTAAAATAACCAATATGAACACATGTTTCTCTTGTTTTATTCGAGTCATAATAAATGTGGACTTACTGTAATAATTTCCCGCCTCAATATTAAAAACGACTGGTAGCATCCCCATTTCCCACACACATTTTGTTTTAAAAAAATCCGAGACTTCCATTTGTGTGGGTTAATTTCAGTCGGAATTTTAAGAAGTCGTTTACGGGTAATTGGAACTGGGTAAATGGAACTGGGTAATAACAGTTTCAGGCGGGTATCTGGATACCCAGCACAGCCTTAATACTGAGACAGTGGAATAAGCTGAAACTGATAGTGCTTTTAAAATATATGCTTACATGACTCTGTTTTTGTACCATGAACAAGTTATTTAGTTGTAATCTCCAGTTCTTTTCAGAACTAATTACCACTCAATAGAGAATTTTTTTTATTATTGATGGTTTATTAAAACAATTTGAACTTGTAGCCAAAGGCTAAATTGAGTCAAATTTAACATAAAATATCCAAAATAAAAACATTACAATTACAGTATAAAAATAGATATGATCATTTATATTTAAAGATTCAGTTATATAAGAGTATTGATATTGACTTTAATTAAAATATTAAATATTAAAATGAAATGAAGAATGGATAGAAAACAAACAACCAAGTATATAGTATATTGTGTACACATGCATATTTCACACAATACAGTTTGGAAACCATCAGTGGTCATTATAAAGGTCTATAAATGTCTTAGACATTGTGGTGTAACTTTGGGGGGATGACACCTGAGGCTCCATTGTTATTATTATTATTATTATTGTTATTATAGCTATTATTATTATTATTACCATCATTATTATTATTATCATTATCATTATTATCATTATCATTATCATTATTTCACATGGTGTCACAGCAATTAATAATAATAATGTGGACTTATATTATATTATTACCCCCTGCTCATCAGGCTTATAAATCATTCCTGAAACCATCACAGCTCCCTGGGGAGTATACAGCTCAATTGCTGCCATTACAGCGCATATAGGGCTAATCAAACACAACAACCAACTCTGCCCTCACAGGTACCCATTTACCCCTGGGTGGAGAGAAGCAATTATGGTAAAGTGTCTAGCTCAAGGACACGAGCACCATGGTCGCGGTTGGGATTCGAACCCACATTCTGACGACTCAGCTATCAGAACACAAATCCGATGCACTAAACCGCTCGAACATGGCACTCCATTAGTTGTACTTATCCTCTTCACCATGCAAAGCTACAAGTTTTACCTATTTTTTCCTTTACAGTTGATTAATCTGTTTTTTTTTTTATTACTGTCTTGGTTGTTTTAAATGTAATTATTATGCATATGTACATATGAGGAGATTTATAATAATAATATATGTAATCCTCATAATATGGCACCTTCAAACTGTTGTTTGTTTTAGGGTTGGGTTACTCCATGTGTGTTATTACTGTCTTGTGTTGTATTTATTACAACGTCATCATTGGTTACACCATATTCTACATGTACTCCTCATTTACATCCATGGTACCATGGAAGACATGTAATAATACATGGAATACAGAGAACTGTATGACGGCAAACTTCACCCCTGAATCTACACGACCATCGTCGGAATTTTGGAAGTAAGTTGAGTTGATTTGGAACCCCATGAAATTGTTATTTTTGATGATGTTCCAAATAATGTGAAAGGGGAAATGTCAAAGAAATTTGTTAAAATTTTCTTATTACTTTAAGTAAATGCAAGTTGTTGGGGGGAGGGATTGGGGATTAAAATGGGGGAAAACGGCCAATAAAATAGGGCTTGCTGCCAAAAAACCCCTGAAGGCACACATTAAAACATATGGTGAATTTACTTGCATGGGGTGATCAAAAGGAAACTGTGTATTGACATCATTGATGATACAATGTATGTCTATATGATTATTTAACGGATACATACCAATCAACATGAGAAAGCGGATAAATCATTTATCTGCTGTTTCTGGCTCAAAATCATTGTAAATATATTTATATGGAGACATGGGGTAATTTGTGGTGGATAATGTTACACTATGTACAGTATAATTTCTATGGTGATGGCAGGATTTGAGAAAAAGTGCCTGAAGTTAAATAATTATCTAAGCAAAATGTTCATGGTTTACTTTTGCTGGTTTTATTTCCATAGCAACCAGGTTTTGGATCGTTCTGATGGATTACATGATATGGGACCCATCAGGTGGCAGAATCTCCTATGTTTATTCATCGCATGGGTCATTGTTTTCATTTGTATCTCCAGGGGAGTCAAGTCTTCTGGGAAGGTCAGTTCATATTGAACTTTATGAAATCAAATTTGGTTTAAATATGTCGAAAAACATTGAGACATGTTTTGTACATATGTGTGTACTATTCCTTATATCCTTAAGGCCCTTTGCTGGTTCCCTTGCTGGTTCCCTTGCGGGTTCCCTTGCCGGTTCCTTTTGCATAAGGCCCTTTGTTTGGGGGAGGGGTGCTATTCACTGGGGTATTTGTCTGGGGTAGGCGGGGGGGGGGGGGGGGAGGGAATAGTCTTACAGAGTGTTTTGTGCAATGTTTTGTCTCTTTATTTACTGTTTGCATTGTCTTCCCTGGGCACCTTTTGAAAAACGATTCACTGGAAGGTCTCTCAAGAAAGAAAGAAAGAAATGAATAAATACTAATTGACATGGTGACCACGCTGATTAGCCTTGGCTGAATGAATATTGCAATGGTCAGTTTGGCTCACATGAGTCCTCAGACGTCATGCATGACGAATTTTGAGGTCAACCAAATTTGCCACATTGTGTTCGTGTTACACTCCATACTCATAATATTCTTCATTAAACAAATTATATTAATTATAAAATGAAAATAATAAATATTTTTAGGGGTGACGGTTCTTTTGCTGTTATGTATATTTTTGCAGCATAACAGATGATCCTTCATTGGTGAAAGTTTGTATGCAAGCATATATAGGCCTAAGTGTAGAGACACCAAACAAATACATGGTTAATTTTCAAGTTTTCATAAATGTTCATACAAAGGGTCGCTTTGCCTCCACACGTCACATTTAATCAATAACTTAAGTTATGAATGAAAACACTTTTATCAAAAGATTTAACAGAGGATGATCTTAGGAAACCATCTTCCTGTTTAAAGTACATCGTGTTTTCTTGGGCAAGCACTTTTGAATCTGATCTAGGCCTATATATTGATGTCCAATAATTCCACCCATGAGTAGGACTTAATTTAAAACTTCTCTCTAGCATGCACCTGTTAGCCTCGTGTGGTGGTGTGACCCTTCCCCCCCCCCCCTCCACGATGTTTATTTCTTTAGCTATACAGACCATGTTGATGCTGTTGCCCTTGAACTGACATTTGTCAAAGTAAAAACTGCTAGCAAAATGCTATTATAATCATGTTTGGGGTTAAATATCCTTGGTTTCTGCCTCGTCCCCAATGGGCCCCACTTAATCTCCCAACTGAAATCTAACATACAGTAGCACTACTGGTGATCCGAGGTAAACTTTGTATAGCACAGCTTGTGGGAACATTTTAGTATTATATGAAATGCCAAAACAAGGTTAAGATCAAATTAAGACCTTCCCTTTCCTGAAATCACTCCAAACTTTAACATGTTGACAGGTCCTAAGGAACCATAAAATGTCACTGATAGAATCAAACACAAACAGGAGTAAATAGCTTACATGCTGCTGATAACAGGTCTTCTTCATTCGTTTTAAGTTGCACATGACGCAAATAAAAACATACAATATGTAAATAAAACAATGTTTTAACACTTCATATAGAGCTACAGATTACTTCATTTAATTGAAGAGATTAAGTGGTGATTTTCTGAATGTTGTAGGTTTTATTTTTCTTCAAAATACATAAAATCTAGAACTGCTTATCTGTCCTTATTGGGGCTTATGTCCATGCATCTAGGATTGGATCATTATTTTCATTTGGATGCAGAAATATCAATACATAATTGATTTAATTCTGTATCAGTGTAAGGTGAATGCATAAACAGTACCGAACATTATCTGAACATTAATAAGTTAAACTTAAGTAAACAAAACAAAGGTCAAAATAAATAAGTATACTTTTCAATGTCTGCCATTTGTTAGAAAAGCAAAATCTGTATAGAAGTGCTATATATAACTGACATTATTCCTTGTGTACATGTGTGGATCAAAACGCAGAACACACAAAGTTTACAAGTTCAAAGTGTACTTCCACTTCAAATAATCATTCATTTTATCTCCTGCCAGAGTTCTGATCTATTCATTTTCACAATTTGCCTTACTTTGAAAAAGTCTATAAGTTCATTCATGAGATGGTTGAACTATATACAAGTTTTAAAGAAATTTGACGAAAACCTCAGTGATGGTTGAGAGTACAGTACCTGGTCACAAAACAATTAATATGGATTTGGATTAGGTGTAAATTAATATTATTTTATTAATTTTATTATTTATTTTCCCAAAGTTAACAAATACGTTTGCCCATGTAACAATATAAAACAAAGTACAACCAATATTTGTAGATAGACATGGAGATAATCTTTTGACACAAAACAGGACACACAACGTGCAGTCAGGGAGGAGAAAGCAAAACAAACAATTAATGTTGCAAGCAAGCAAGCAAGCAAGCAAGCAAGCAAGCAAGCAAGCAAACACTGAATAAAATATAACGGTGGAGTATGGGGAGGGGCAGATGATTTGAAAAGAAGAACTTGTATAATAATAATCAAACATATAGTGTACATGTATACCATAATGTTGTTTTTTTCTTCTGTAACAGGTTGTGTACTTTACCGCAACCTTCCCATATGTTGTACTTATTATTCTCTTGGTCCGAGGACTCACCCTTGAAGGTTCTCTCCAGGGGGTCATATTCTACATCAGACCAGATTTTTCACGCCTTGCTGATGCCAATGTAAGTATGTCAATTCTCTCTTAACCAAATGTACCTCGGCCTGTTTAATTTCCCCTTGGTGTGACATCATAAATCTTTTTTTAATTTTTATTTTATTTTAATTATTTCCATAATATAATTTGCAAAATATGCAAGGCATACCCACCCCCCCAGGATGTGATGACAAACAAAAACATCAACATGTACAGTACGTATAGCCTACTTCGTTTCTGTATCTAAAATTATACATTTGAATTGGTATGCATGCGCCATCAGGTACCGTGAAAGGTGGGGTTACAGATGGACGACTTGATTGAAAAATCCTAGCCACAAGGTCAGGTTTGCCCGGACAGTTCTACTAATCCAGTGTTAGCGTGGTAAAAATATAAACTGCATTTTAAATAGGAAATTCCCATAGGTTGGGTGTACCAACAAGGTTGCTGGGCAAATTGGCCCAACATACTGCTTAACTAAAATGTGTGGTAGCCACCAGGTTCAATTTGGCCCTACATTGACTGGATCAAATAAAGACCTTTGTTTGTTATTAACATGGGATATATGCATGGCAGGACCTCAATGGGACACTGTGAAAAAAGTATGCAAATAGATTGAAAGGAAAAAAATACAATAACATACAATGCCACAGCATGGTTCAACCGCATGGTCTGAGGAGTAATTAAGCCCCTTCAAAACAAAACGGTGCTTTAATTTAATTTAATTTTTTTTTTTTTTTTTTTTAATCAGATTTTTTTTGATTTAAATCGGATTTTTAATTTTTTTTTGTAAAATTTTTTAAATAAAATTTAGATTCGCTGGAGTGACTTTATTCATTTGAATGTAACATAATATAATGCTGCATTAATAAAAGCATTATTTTTATAATCTTAATTGTCTGTAGAAATGTGTAGGCCTACAAAATTTTGATGACTCTAACTTCAAATTGAACTGACAAAGTATATCTCTGTTGTAATATTTTTCCCATGGAAATCCCCTGTCTGATTACCCAATGCAAATTTCATAGCTTGTGGGTTTTTCCAATTAATGATTTAATGAGTTTAATAGAGCAAATGTAATCATAACTAAAATATAGGATTGATTTCTGGCAACATTATTTGATTTCTGAATCAATGTCATGCACTTGTTGTAATCATTTAGCATTTGTGAGTAAAATAAGGTGAGTGTCACACCAGCTTTACAGGAAAATATGGAAAACAGTACTTCTCATGATATGAATGAAGAATATTAGTATAATGCCAAACAATTCAGGAGGAGACATAATAAGAGGACATACATGTCATAATATCATAGCCCAAATACATGTACTTAAAAAGTGATTTTTCCCAAGATATTATAATCAAATACATAGTGCAGACTACAGACCATGGTAGAAAGATGATCTTAACCCAATCAATATGGTATCTACTTAAAATTTAGAATAAAATGAAAAAAAAACCAAAGTTATAAAAAACGTTCAAAGTACATGTCCCCCCACAAAAATTTCCATTTGTATTGTGTTAACTTTGGGTTAGTGTAATGTTGATCTAGTACAGATATCATTCCAGAACTTTTTGCCTACCAATTAGTTAGAGTATTGTTACCATTAAAGTGTTTTATGTATTAAAAGAAGATAATAACGATTTTATATTCGAAATTTAGAAATGCTGTATGAGATTGGTAATTATAAACATCTGCTTGTCAAATTTATGGGGGTGATGGTTTTTGGGGTTCTTTTAAATATTCTGAACCTCTTAATTAGTATGATCCAGTTGGTTATATTTACTAAATTGATGAACACATTAAACTTACAAATAAGAAAAATCTCAGAAAATTTATTTTTCAAAAAATTGATTTAAATCAGTGATTTTTTTTGTTGAAAAAAAATCATGTGATTTAAATCACGATTTAAATCGCGATTTAAATCAGCGTGATTTAAATCAAGCAATCCTGTCTCACACAGTCTGTCAACAGTGTGAGGTCACTTATAATCAAGGAATTTATCATTGTTGCAATGAAAACAAACATTTCCAATAACTGCCAGTAAAACATGGGCGATCTTTAAAAATATTTATTACGAACAATATAACACAATATTATTGCCGTTTCTGAAAATACGAACAGTTAAGCGTTCAGACAAATTATTCAAATGTTTTCGTTTTGAGTCGCAGAGAAAAACCTTTAGATATGTCTCGGTTTAAAAGTGAATAACAATCTATACTACACCAAAAATAAAATAAACAAATGAATAAATGAGTGCAGTTCAATTAAAAGCATCAGCACACAAAACATTGCTAGGCTAAATGAAATGTCAAGCAATACCAATGTACATTATAAAATAATTTACCTCGTATTATGGAAAGGCTTTGTGCTCTAGTCGGCAATGATTATAATGTTGTGAAACTGATATATGTCTGACTTGTTTGAGCCACCCACTGTGAGAAAGTTCACAAGTAAATTATATAAAATAAAATTCATTTTTAATATGCTAATACAAACATAAATTTTTTTTTTCCCAAGCTGCCATATGTTGATCATCACAATCATCGCTCATGTGATCACGAAGACTTTTTGCAATTATTGTACAAATTGTTAAACAGTTGCTGGTATTTGTACTAAATAAGTATAATAAGTATATACATGTACACAGGATTACCTGTACTGTATATGCAAATATGCAAATAAAAACGTAAACATTTTCATTCACTGAGAATGTCTGGTTTTGTCTCTTGTATTAAAATTAGCTGGCTAAATGTTATTTCATGGTTACACGGCAAACAAGATTATTAAGTAGGAAATGAAAATATATCCCTACAGGGTGTTCCAAAAATGTACATATTTTTGGTAACATTATTTGGAAATGGCCCAATTCTGAGACGGGGTTATAGTTTAACCTAACATACAAAGAAATCCCACGTTTGACATTTTTAGTGCTAGGCCGGGGGTTTTCTCAATATGGGACAACATTTATGAGAGTTTGTCTCTAATGTACAACTGCAATAAAAGGTGGGACTGGCCATCCAACTCTGCAAAAAATTGCCAAATTGCTTGCAGAGCAAACGACATTTAACTGATAAACCTTATCCCAAAAAAGTAACAATGGTGGTGGTGGTTGTGTTGGTGGGAAAAAAAAGTAGTGTTAAAAAGCTGAAATGAAGTGATTCTAACTTTCTAAACTCCTGCCAGAAAAAAACCCATGCATTGGCTTGGTCTGCAAAATCTGCATGCTAGTGAAATTTCTAATTCCTGGTGGCCCTACACCATGGTGGGTTGAGCGCTGACCTTAATATCCAGGGGCCTTATAATTTGCAAAAATCTCCCCAGTTATAAATGGGCCTATAACTGGTAGCACACAGTAGAGGTTGCCATCAGAATCAGGAGCCTGTTACAGGTTCAAGTGCCAACACAGGGTCCATGCCATAAACGATATCCTTTGTATAGCATCATAAAATGCTCAACAAAATTCTCAATTTACTACACAAAATTCAAGAGTTTCTATTTAAAATTGGCATGACATACAACAATATTTGTGCCTAAAAATTATGGTATGCAAAATGTTCCCCTACTGTACTCTCTAGTGGGGTATTGTGTACTATTACTATGGTTTCTTAGGGTTAAGGTTAAGGTTAAGGTCAGAGAGATAGAGTAATACGATAATTTACATCAACAGACTTTGATTTTATGCCAATTCACCTGGAATGATCCCAAAGGAGAACTACAGGAAGCAATGGGGTAAATAATGGTCACTATTAATTCGATGAGGTTTAATCCACATAGCCTTGGATTAACAATTCCCCCAAAATCTCTTGGTTCCATTTTAATAAAAGGAGGGTCAAAGCATGTGATCAGAGGATAACCCAATGCCACAGTATTGTGAGAGTTCAGTTTGGGCAATCAATATTTATTATTTAAATTTAGCAAATCTCATGCGGAACATTTTCCACTTTTTATGAACGCTGGTTTTGTCCATAACTCAAGGTTTTTAGATATTGTTGAGTTTGGAGTGCCATGGTCGAGCGGTTTAGTGCATTGGATTTGTGTTCTGATGGCTGAGTCGTCGGAATGTGGGTTTGAATCCTAACCACGACCATGGTGCTTGTGTCCTTGAGCAAGACACTTTACCATACCTGTGAGGGCTGAGTTGGTTGTTGTGTTTGATTAGCCGTATATGCGCTGAAATGGCAGCAATTGAGCTGTGTACTCCCCAAGGGAGCTGAGATGGTTTCAGGAATGATTTATGAGCCTGATGAGCAGGGGTAATAATATAATGTGCCTTGAGCACCAGTTTGGTGGATACGTGCGCTATATAAGTCCACATTATTATTATTATTATTTGTATGCCACTCCCCCCTTAAAAAAAAATTAAAAAAATAATGCTTGGCATGCAGGCACACAGGTTATAGTATTTATATTTTGGGTTATTTAAAATATAAGATTAAAAAGTAAAATGGTTAGAAACTAACCAGAAAAAATGCAAACAAAATCAATTCTCTGTATTAATTTTTGACAAATTGTTAAAAAATTATTATTCAGCCAGAAATATTTAAATATGTTTTTAAAAGGTTTTTAATTTCATTAACCCTGACCCTCCCAAATAGTTTCATTGTTAAGGTGTAATTTGTTTGTCATGTAACCTGTTTTTGTTGATTAGGTTTGGAAGGATGGTGCAGTACAAGTATTCTACTCCTTAGGACCAGCATGGGGAGGTTTACACACGATGGCTAGCTATAATCGCTTCCACAATAACTACTACAGGTAATTCACCTTCAAAATATTCCTTTCAGTGATATACCACTAGAGAGCCCTCCTATTTTCAAACCCATTCAATTTTCATAGGGTTTTGAGGGATCAAGCTATACAAGGGTTAGCTAAATAACATCTCATTGATGCGGTTTGAGTGAAATTGTTTTATTATACAGTAATGTCAGTAATCTCTCAAGAAATTATTACGTGGTGTTACTGATAATGAAATAATGATATATAATTTCCCATGACCACCTCTTTTGAGGAACAAGAGAAATAATTACGTACAATCACCAATTAAATTACAGAAACAAAATTTGAAAAAAGGGAAAAAATTTATAAAAATAAACTAGAGATTGGTGTTTGTATTGACAAACACTAGGTGTTCGGGTTGCGTAAAGGTCAAATTGGGGTCAACTTTGTTTAAATATTTTTTTGACAATTAACGATCTGCACAATGGTGCAAAGATTGTGAATTTACCTCTTGTGGATGATTTTTGTTAATATTAAACTTTGACTTTCGGTTTGGACAGGAAGTAAGGTCAAATTGGGGTAATTTTTTTGCAATTTTTTTTTTGACAATTAACGATCTGTACAATGGTACAAAAATTGTGAATTTACCTCTTGTGGTTGTTGAGATATGATTTTTTTTAAATATTAAATTTTGACTTCCGGTTTGGACAGGAAGTAAGGTCAAATTGGGGTCACCTTTTTGAAAATATTTTTTGACAATTAACGATCTGTACAATGGTGCAAAAATTGTGAATTTACCTCTTGTGGTTGTTGAGATATGATTTTTTTAAATATTAAACTTTGATTTATCGTAATTCGATATCTGATGACCTCATCATGACGTCACAACTCATGTTTCATCTACGTGTTAAGTTCTAAGTATATGCCAAGTTTGAAGTTCATGTGAAGTTAGCAAGTATGTGTTTTTTTGTAGACAATCGATCCGAAGAAGAAGAAAAAAAAAAACGAACAAAAACAATAGGTGTTTCGGGTACATACCCGAACACCTAACTAGAGCTTAAGTGTTTGTTTGAACAAACACACGGTGTTCGGGATTAACGTTAATCAACACGGTTTTGGCAAATTTATAGGTTTACACGATGTTGTGAAAATTTTGAAAAATGTTTATTAGTTTTTGAGATGAATTCTTGAACCAGAAGACAACGTCAAATTGAGGTCATGTCTCAGCATCATAAGTTCAGTTTTAAAAGACCTTTCATATGATGTATAGCTTGTGAAAATCCATTGTGTGCTTGAGAAGTTATGGTTTCTGAAATAATATTCAAACTTTGGTTTTAATTCGATACCTGGGGACGTTATTATGACGTTACACTTTCTGTGTCATCCACATTATGATCTAACTGTATGCGAAGTACCAAATTCTGGGTATTTACACATTTTGCAAAATGTAAAGTTGACAATGCACTAGAATGAATTTTGGAAATTGTGCACTTAAGGTGACGTAAAGTGCGACACGTTGTCGTCATCATAACATCAATTCTTCTCAATCTGTTGAGTGATTATTGTACTATCTTCTTTTAAAGATTGTATATAATTTACAAAAATTCGAAGGTTCGAATAATATAAAAGTTGTTATCCACAACCTTACATGACTTCAAATTATAAGAACATGACGGTGCATTTTTCTTTTGATGATATTAAAATACGGGTTAGGCCTACTTTTATGGCTTATGAAAATTCATCAAGAAATGTAGGTGTATATGAAAATGTGCTACTCCAGAGATGTCACATAAATATAACACAATTTTTGACTTTGTAATATCGACAGCTTGAATTATGAAGATTTCTTAGTTATGCATGTGTTTATTATAGGAAAAAGAAAAAAGAAAAAAAATAGCGTGTCGTTAAAACGAACAATATAAAAGTTAAAGCAACACAGTGAAATGGAATATAATTAGCAAGCATAGAACAAATTTGTGGTAAATGTAGGAGAAAATAGTGAAATGTGGTGGCTTTAAAGAGACACTGTCGCAAAAAGTGATGACAATTGGCATACAAATTTTCGTTTTTCCCCGGATCGAAAATATTTATTCAAGTGACGGCAATATTGGCATAGAAATCAACATTTGTTCTCCAAATCTCAAATATTGACGTCACTATTTATCAGGTGGAAAGAGTTTTGGAATCATTATGCCAATATTAGCGTCAATATTTGTTTCAGATGTCGTTTAAAGGTACCATAGTCAAAGTATTTTCGTAAAAATAATCATTATTGTAAAACATTAGTCAATATTTTTTTGGACATGAGGACTACATTTGATAGAGCTGGTAAGCAAGCATACCGATGTGGTATGGGGTGGGTAAAACTTTCTGCGTAACAACTGAATATGGTAGAATAATACTTTCTGCATAACAGCTGTATGAAATTGGGTACAGAACTCTGTTGGTACAAAACTTTATTTGCAGAGATTGAGAAACACGTAGATATCGGTATTTAAGGATAACGAGTTATGATTAAATTATTAACTTCCAACATTGAAAATTTAATTCCGATAAATACAAACGTGGTAAGCACAGAAGCATTGTGTTAAGTAAAATGAGATTACAAGCTAAAATATTTCTTTGTTGTTACATGGTCATAGGTTAATATTGTTTAACAACAAATTTTCTTTCACAATTTCGGTATGAAATTAGCGTTAGAGAGCTGTCTTATTGGTGGCAATTAACAATCTGTACAATGGTGCAAAAACTGTGAATTTACCTCTTGTGGTTGTTGAGATATGATTGTTTTAAATATTAAACTTTGACTTCCGGTTTGGACAGGAAGTAAGGTCAAATTGGGGTCACCTTTGTGCAAATATTTTTGACAATTAATGATATGTACAATGGTGCAAAAATTGTGAATTTACCTCTTGTGGTTGTTGAGATATAATTTTTTTAAATATTAAACTTTGATTTATCGTAATTCAATATCTGATGATCTCATGATGACGTCACAACTCATGTTTCATCTACGTGTTATGTTCTAAGTTATTGCTGCTTAGGAATAGGTTTTCTCAAAAAATAGTTTCTGCAGTGACTCAATACATTGTAGAGAAACATGTACATAACAGTGTTATCTGTTTCTCCGATAGATGGCGACAAACAGTATTACCGTTCCGCCAGCCGGACTGTTTTCTATGCCCCACCCACTCGATTGAGTATTGCGGACGTAGTGGAAATAACATTCTGGATTGCGCGTGTTATCTGTTTCTCCGATAGAGGGCAACAAACAGTATTACCGTTCCGCCGGCCGGACTGTTTTCTATGCCCCGCCCACTCGATTGAGTATTGCGGACGTAGTTGAAATAACATATTCTGGATTGGGCGTGTTATCTGTTTCTCCGATAGAGGACGATAAACAGTATTACCGTTCCGCCAGCCGGACTGTTTTCTATGCCCCACCCACTCGATTGAGTATTGCGGACGTAGTGGAAATAACATATTCTGGATTGCGCGTAATTTTTCACGAAAGGTGCGTTTCTTTTTTTACAAATATGTCGTGTTTTCAATAAAAATAAATATCAAACTCAAACATATCCTCCTCTCTAATGTCACATATTTCACACTACATAAACTACATATTTTTCCCCGACTAAATCAGGAAATTTATTGATTTTTCAGATCCCTTGATATGATTTTTTTAAATATTAAACATTGATTTATCGTAATGCAATATCTGATGACCTCATGATGACGTCACAACTCATGTTTCATCTACGTGTTATGTTCTAAGTATATGCCAAGTTTGAAGTTCATGTGAAGTTTGCAAGTGTGTTTTTTTGTAGACAATCGATCCGGAGAAGAAGAAAAACTAGAGATTGGTGTTTGTATTGACAAACACTAGGTGTTCGTGACGACGTAAAGGTCAACTTGGGGTCACCTTTGTGTAAAATTGTTTTGACAATTAACGATCTGTACAATGGTGCAAAGATTGTAAATTTACCTCTGGTGGATGATTGTTTTTATTATTAAACTTTGACTTCCGGTTTGGACAGGAAGTAAAGGTCAAATTGGGGTCATGTTTTTGTAAATATTTTTGATAATTAACAATCTGTACAATGGTGCAAAAACTTAATTTACCTCTTGTGGTTGTTGAGATATGATTTTTTTTAAATATTAAACTTTGACTTCCGGTTTGGACAGGAAGTAAGGTCAAATTGGGTCACCTTTATGTAAATATTTTTGATAATTAACAATCTATACAATAGTGCAAAAAATTTCAATTTACCTCTTGTGGTTGTTGAGATATGATTTTTTTAAAATATTAAACTTTGACTTCCGGTTTGGACAGGAAGTAAGGTCAAATTGGGGTCACCTTTTTGTACATATTTTTTGACAATTAACGATCTGTACAATGGTACAGAAATTGTGAATTTACCTCTTGTGGTTGTTGAGATATGATTTTTTAAATTATTAAACTTTGATTTATCGTAATTCGATGTCTGATGACCTAATCATGACGTCACAAATTATGTTTCATCTACGTGTTAAGTTCTAAGTATATGCCAAGTTTCAAGTTCATGTGAAGTTAGCAAGTATGTGTTTTTTGTAGACAATCGTTGGCGACAAGAAGAAAAAACTAGAGATTCAGAGTTTGTTTCGACACAAACTCTAGGTGTTCGGGAGGATGTAAGGTCAAATTGGGGTCAACTTTGTTTAAATATTTTGTGACAATTAACGATCTGTACAATGGTGCAAAATTTTTTAATTTACCTCTTGTGGTTGCTGAGATATGATCTTTTTAAATATTAAACTTTGACTTCCGGTTTGGACAGGAAGTAAGGTCAAATTGGGGTCATCTTTTTGTAAATATATTTTGACAATTAGCGATCTGTACAATGGTACAAAATTTGTGAATTTACCTCTTGTGGTTGTTGAGATATGATTTTTTTAAATATTAAACCTTGACTTCCGGTTTGGACAGGAAGTAAGGTCAAATTGGGGTCATCTTTTTGTAAATATCTTTTGACAATTAACGGTCTGTACAATGGTATAAAAATTGTGAATTTACCTGTTTTGGTTGTTGAGATATGATTTTTTAAATATTAAACTTTGACTTCCGGTTTGGACAGGAAGTAAGGTCAAATTGGGGTCACCTTTGTGTAAATATTTTTCCACAATTAACAATCTATACAATGGTACAAACATTGTGAATTTACCTCTTGTGGTTGTTGAGATATGATTTTTTTAAATATTAAACCTTGACTTCCGGTTTGGACAGGAAGTAAGGTCAAATTGGGGTCATCTTTTTGTAAATATCTTTTGACAATTAACGGTCTGTACAATGGTATAAAAATTGTGAATTTACCTGTTTTGGTTGTTGAGATATGATTTTTTAAATATTAAACTTTGACTTCCGGTTTGGACAGGAAGTAAGGTCAAATTGGGGTCACCTTTGTGTAAATATTTTTCCACAATTAACAATCTATACAATGGTACAAACATTGTGAATTTACCTTTTGTGGTTGTTGAGATATGATTTTTTTAAATATTAAACTTTGATTTATTGTAATTCGATATCTGATGACCTAATCATGACGTCACAAATTATGTTTCTTCTACGTGTTAAGTTTTAAGTATATGCCAAGTTTCAAGTTCATGTGAAGTTTGCAAGTATGTGTTTTGTAGACAATCGTTTTTGCCGATAGAGGCGACAATCCATATTAGCGTTCCGATCCGCCGGACGGACTGTTTTCTATTTGTACAATAGTGCAAAACTGTGAATTTACCTCTTTCAGAATAAATAGATTATGCTGACATAAAAAGAACCTAAAAAGGATTTTAGTCAATCACATAATACATGTTATGAAACGAATTGATCAGAAACACAATTTTTTCAGGGGTCAATTGCATTTCGAGCGTAAACGCTCAATTCCTTAAACATGCATACATAATGAGCACGACCAGAGCTGATTTAGATTCACCAACAGAGGGCGCACTTTTAGCGTTGAAACAGCTGTGTAGACTTTGATTTTCAACGTAATCGAAACGTTTTAACTTATAAAGAATTCTTTATCGTAATTCGATATCTGATGACCTAATAATGACGTTACAAATTATGTTTCATCTACGTGTTATGTTCTAAGTATATGCCAAGTTTCAAGTTCATATGAAGTTTGCAAGTACGTGTTTTTTTGTAGACAATCGATCCGGAAAAGAAGGAAAAAAAAAAAAAAAAAAAAAAAACACGAACAAAAACAATAGGTGCTCGCGCTGTAGCTCGAACACCTAACTAGAGATTGATGTTTGTATTGACAAACACTAGGTGTTCGGGACACGTAAAGGTCAAATTGGGGTCAACTTTGTTTAAATATTTTTTGACAATTAACGATCTGTACCTTGGTGCAAAGATTGTGAATTTACCTCTTGTGGATGATTTTTGTTAATATTAAACTTTGACTTTCGGTTTGGACAGGAAGTAAAGGTCAAATTGGGGTCATGTTTTTGTAAATATTTTTGACAATTAACAATCTGTACAATGGTGCAAAAACTGTGAATTTACCTCTTGTGGTAGTTGAGATGATTTTTTTTAAATATTAAACTTTGACTTCCGGTTTGGACAGGAAGTAAGGTCAAATTGGGGTCATCTGTTTGTAAATATCTTTTGACAATTAACGGTCTGTACAATGGTACAAAAATTGTGAATTTACCTCTTGTGGTTGTTGAGATATGATTTTAAAAAAAATATTAAACTTTGACTTCCGGTTTGGACAGGAAGTAAGGTCAAATTGGGGTCACCATTTTGCAAATATATTTTGACAAGGAACGATCTGTACAATGGTGCAAAAATTGTGAATTTACCTCTTGTGGTTGAGTCACAATTTTTGTTAATATTAAACTTTGACTTCCGGTTGGGACAGGAAGTAAAGTCAAATTGGGGTCACCTTTGTGTAAATATTTTTCGACAATTATTAACAATCTATACAATGGTGGAAAGATTGTGAATTTACCCCTGGTGGTTGTTGAGCTATGATATTTTTAATATTAAAATTTGACTTCCGGTTTGGCAGGAAGTAAGGTCAAATTGGGGTCACCTTTGTGTAAATATTTTTCGACAATTAACAATCTATACAATGGTGCAAAAATGTCAATTTACCTCTTGTGGTTGTTGAGATATGATTTTTTAAATATTAAACTTTGACTTCCGGTTTGGACAGGAAGTAAGGTCAAATTGAGGTCACCTTTTTGTAAATATTTTTTGACAATTAACGATACAAAAATTGTGAATTTACCTTTTGTGGTTGTTGAGATATGATTTTTTTTAAATATTAAACTTTGACTTCCGGTTTAGACAGGATGTAAGGTCAAATTGGGGTCATCTTTTTGTAAATATTTTTTGACATTTAACGATCTGTACAATGGTACAAAAATTGTGAATTTACCTCTTGTGGTTGTTGAGATATGATTTTTTTTAATATTAACATTTGATTTATCCTTATTCGATATCTGATGACCTCATCATGACGTCACAACTCATGTTTCATCTACGCATTAAGTTCTAAGTACATGCCAAGTTTCAAGTTCATGTGAAGTTTGCAAGTATGTGTTTTTTTGTAGACAATCGATCGGAAGAAGAAGAAAAAAAAAAAGAAAAAAAAGAAAACCAAACAAAAACAATAGGTGTTTCGGGTGCATACCCGAACACCTAAAAAAAAAAAACAGAACAAAAACAATAGGTGTTTCGGGCACATACCCAAACACCTAATTAACTGAAGTTACAAAATAACAAAATTATCGAAAATCTGTTTAACTTTTAATTTATTTTTTGTTGTTGAAAGGTTGCCAAAATACAAGGCTCTTAAATGTCACTCAAAGTGCAGGCTAGAACTAAAGGGGGGAGAATAATAAAAAATAAAACTAGACTTAAGTGTTTGTCATATGACAAACACATAGGTGTTCGGATTTTGTCAGGGTAGTGATGATGACGTCAGAATGTTTTTGTAAATATTTTTGACAATTAACAATCTGTACAATGGTGCAAAAACTGTGAATTTACCTGTTGTGGTTGTTGAGATATGATTTTTTTAAATATTAAAATTTGACTTTCGGTTTGGACAGGAAGTAAGGTAAAATTGGGGTCATCTTTGTGTAAACATGTTTCGATAATTAACAATCTATACAATGGCGCAAAAAATGTCAATTTACCTCTTGTGGTTGTTGAGATAGGATTTTTTTAAATATTAAACTTTGACTTCCGGTTTGGACAGGAAGTAAGGTCAAATTGTGGTCATGTTTTTGTAAATATTTTTGACAATTAACGATCTGTACAATGGTACAAAAATTGTGAATTTACCTCTTGTGGTTGTTGAGATATTATTTTTTTAAATATTAAACTTTGACTTCCGGTTTGGACAGGAAGTAAGGTCAAATTGGGGTCATCTTTGTGTAAACATGTTTCGACAATTAACAGTCTATACAATGGTGCAAAAAATGTCAATTTACCTCTTGTGGTTGTTGAGATAGGATTTTTTTAAATATTAAACTTTGACTTCCGGTTTGGACAGGAAGTAAGGTCAAATTGGGGTCATCTTTTTGTAAATATTCTTTGACAATTAACAATCTGTACAATGGTACAGAAATTGTGAATTTACCTCTTGTGGTTGTTGAGATATGATTTTTTTAATATTAAACTTTGACTTCCGGTTTGGACAGGAAGTAAGGTCAAATTGGGGTCACCTTTGTGTAAATATTTTTCGACAATTAACAATCTATACAATGGTGCAAAAATGTCAATTTACCTCTTGTGGTGGTTGAGATATGATTTTTTTAAATATTAAAATTTGACTTCCGGTTTGGACAGGAAGTAAGGTCAAATTGGGGTCATCCTTTTGTAAATATTTTTTGACAATTAACAATCTGTACAATGGTACAAAAATTGTGAATTTACCTCTTGTGGTTGTTGAGATATGAATTTTTTAAATATTAAACTTTGACTTCCGGTTTGGACAGGAAGTAAGGTCAAATTGGGGTCACCTTTATGTAAATATTTTTCGACAATTAACAATCTATACAATGGTGCAAAAAATGTCAATTTACCTCTTGTGGTGGTTGAGATATGATTTTTTTAAATATTAAACTTTGACTTCCGGTTTGGACAGGAAGTAAGGTCAAATTGGGGTCACCTTTGTGTAAATATTTTTGGACAATTAACAATCAGTACAATGGTGCAAAAACTCTGAATTTACCTCTTGTGGTTGTTGAGATATGATTTTTTAAATGTTAAACTTTGACTTCCGGTTTGGACAGGAAGTAAGGTCAAATTGGGGTCATGTTTTTGTAAATATTTTTCGACAATTAACAATCTATACAATGGTGCAAAAAATGTCAATTTACCTGTTGTGGTTGTTTTTATATGATTTTTTTTTAAATATTAAACTTAAAATATTAAACTTGTTAAGTTCTAAGTATATGCCAAGTTTGAAGTTCATGTGAAGTTTGCAAGTATGTGTTTTTTTGTAGACAGTCTATCCGGAGAAGCAGAAGAAGGAGAAGAAAAGAAAAAAAACGAACAAAAACAATAGGTGTTTCGGGTACATACCCGAACACCTAATAAAATAAAAATACTCTCAAAAGTTGAAATTTGCTGCTTTCTCATTTTAAAAATCTGT
Organism: Zoroaster sp. YZ-2022; assembly: GCA_029582265.1. NCBI lineage: Eukaryota > Metazoa > Echinodermata > Asteroidea > Forcipulatida > Zoroasteridae > Zoroaster > Zoroaster sp. YZ-2022. The sequence continues at coordinate 26,398,996 of CM055833.1, read as the reverse complement.
TATAAGCTTTCCCTTGTGACCCGATTTTGTTGTTATAATTTTATTTGTATTCAGCCACTGGCTGTTTTTGTTGGATTCAGGACTGTGGATAGCCAAGCCATGGATGCTTTGCATTTGCTACTGTGCCAATTCCAAAAATTGGGGTACCTGTTGACTGCATGATGGAGTAATTGGGATGGTTTCTAGCAAAAATGCCTAGTGTGTTAGGGTTAGGAGCCATTTATCTGCAGTTCTCCCTTATTGATCAATGGGATATACTCCATGAAACCCACCCATGTATAATCACATAATGGAACTATAGAATCTTCATTATCTGACCTGTCTTCAGAGCAAGAGGATTTCATATTTACATCATGTGTGTCACCTGGTTCATTTCTTGGGGGTTGCATCTTGTCAGACTTATGACTCGTGCTCTTACTTGAGTTATGATTAACAATGACTTGGACTCGGACTCAAACTCAGACTGGACTGCTCAAACTCACCACAGACGAACATATTTTTTAAAGGATATATGGGTCTGTTGCTGCTAAATACAGCAGGTGAGAATCTATAAAAAAAAAGCTCATTTCAATGGTGCTCATTGTCAGTATACATATCAATATACAACATCGGTACAGACGACAACTAGTCGTTTGTTGTTTAAAACATTCTAAATTATTAAGAATTGAAAGCCCTGCAAAAAAAAAAAAAATACCACTCAAACTCACCACAGACGAACATATTTTTTAAAGGATATATGGGTGTACAAACATCTGTTGCTGCTAAATACAGCAGGTGAGAATCCATAAAAAAGCTCATTACAATGGTGCTCATTGTCAGTATACATATCAATATACACTTACGGAATTTAAAAACGCATCAACTTATATTTCTTAATAAATATGTATAACTTATATGCAGTGATAAATTGAAGCCATAATTGCACTTTTATTGTGTCAGTATGATGTGAAAATTTGCGCTCATAAATTGTTAACATATGTTCTTATTTCTCACTGCAATAATCTGCTGTTGAAAAATATGTGAAATATTGGGATGATGCGTTTTTAAGTTCCGTGAGTATACAACATCGGTACAGACGACAAATAGTCGTTTTTTTATTTTTTATTTATTTTTTTTTTTAAACCAATACCAGCGCTTCCAGTGCTGCATTTAAACAAAATAATCTTTGTCAAAATTATCAGCCAGTATAATAATAATTTAATAATTACAGAAGATTTATAATGCACACATATCTACCAAGAAGTAATCAAGGCGCTTTACAGTAAACAAGAAATCATACAATAGCATAACAATACAATAGCAAATGCAATATAATACTAAACAAAAGATAAACTAGAGCTCAATTGTATTCGTGAACGAATACCCAGCTGTTTTGCTATTTTTTATCATATTAACTTCCACTTTGAGCGGCTCTAACAACATTGCTATATTTGAACTTCTGGTTTCGACCGGAAGCAAACGTCACAATAAGGTCATATTTGCACGAATTGTCAAGTGGGTAACGACCTACAATATGGCTCAAAGATCATAATTATAGCTATTGTGGTTCAAAAGTTATAAATTTTTTAATAGTTTTTCAATATTAATTTTAACTTAGTGTAACTTGACACCTGATGATGTCATAATGACGTAATTTATTTTGATATTTTAAGTTGATTCATAAGCTACAATATGACATATCATTTGTGGTAATGTGACATTGGCAAGTGTACAAGTGAAAATAATGTCTTTTTAAACCTGTCGCTAGAGGGCGCTCTTGCATATGATGACGTCATCAAACCTACTATCCAAAAGAGTACACCCTACTGATGATTACATACACAGAAATCATAGCGTTATTTTTTATCATATTGGCTGTAGAGCTCTTTAAACTTGAACTTCCGGTTTGGACCGGAAGCTAAGGTCAAAATGGGGTCATATCTGTGCACGAAATACGGAGTGGGTAACGACCCACAATATGCCATATAGGTGAAATTGATAGCATATGTGGTTCAGGAGTTATTAATTTGTTAATGTTTTTCATTATTAGCTGTTTCGCAGCGAAGCGCAGCGAAACAGCTCTAGTTTTTGTTAAAGTTTTTTTTTTTAGCTGTTTCGCAGCGAAGCGCAGCGAAACAGCTTTAGTTTTTGTTAAAGTTTTTTTTTTTTTTTTTTTAATTTGTCTTTTTCAGCGCTTTCCGTACCGGAAGTGCATTGCAATAACACATGTTTCATTCTGAACGCCTTTTTGCAGTGTTCCATAAATGCGATTGCAATGAAACTTAAGGGGACCAAAGGCAATAGTGCAATAGTGTGCATATTGCAATGACGTCATAATTACCTCATCAGGTGTCAAGTTACACTAAATCAAAGATTAATAATGAAAAACATTAAAAAATTAATAACTGCTGAACCACATATGCTATCAATTTAATCTATGTGGCATATTGTAGGTCGTTATCCACTCCGTATTTCGTGCACAGATATGACACCATTTTGACCTTAGCTTCCGGTCCAAACCGGAAGTTCAAGTTTAAAGAGCTCTACAGCCAATATGATAAAAAATAATGCTATGATTTCTGTGTATGTAATCATCAGTAGGGTGTACTCTTTTGGATAGTAGGTTTGATGACGTCATCATGTGCAAGAGCGCCCTCTTGCGACAGGTTTAAAAAGACGTTATTTTCACTTGTACACTTGTCAATGTCACATTACCACAAATGATATGTCATATTGTAGCTTATGAATGAACTTAAATATCAAAACAAATTACGTCATTATGACGTCATCAGGTATCAAGTTACACTAAGTTAAAGATTAATATTGAAAAACTATTAACAAATTTATAACTTTTGAACCACAATAGCTATAATTATGATCTTTGAGCCATATTGTAGGTTGTTAGCCACTTGACAATTCGTGCAAATATGACCTTATTGTGACGTTTGCTTCCGGTTGAAACCAGAAGTTCAAATATAGCAATGCAACATGACCTGCGACTTCACACCCAAACCAAATTTATTCAAAAACATGATGCACGCGTATACCACAGGGCAGAAACATAATGTTTTGGTTTAGGTGTGACGTCAGAGGGCACATTGTCTATACTGTCACTGAGAACTACTCGCACATGATGCAAAACATGTTAACCCTCATGTAGGCAGTGCACTCTCATGCCCAACTGGCTCTTTCGACTAAAACTGACAGTCTCCATAATCACAACTGTACAAATATAAAAAGAAGGTACTCTAGAAAGTATGGTATTTTGTGGAAGTCTGTAACATTGAAGTAATAAACCTACTGGACATTACATTTTAGTTAACCTGCATATGTATTATGCAACTAAACAATTCATCAGTTGTATATATTTTGCATCCGGTGTTGAATGGTGACATTATAGGGATACAAACAAAACATGCACTGTCACCAGAAGTAAGCAGTGCATGTAAATGATAGTACATGCTTCAAAATTTGACATTTATTTGAGCTTTACAACTAATGCTTATAACTAACAATCTTTGTGTCATCTTGTAGCTAATTATTTGTATCACAATTCATTCAATGATGTCATAAGATTTCAAAAGTCCTCACGGCTCAAAGTGGAAGTTAATATGATAAAAAATAGCGAAACAGCTGGGTATTCGTTCACGAATACAATTGAGCTCTAGTTTTTTTTAAATTTTTCTTTTTCAGCACTTTCCGTACCGGAAGTGCATTGCAATAACACATGTTTCATTCTGAACGCCTTTTTGCAGTGTTCCATAAATGCGATTGCGATGAAACTTAAGGGGACCAAAGGCAATAGTGCAATAGTGTGCATATTGCAATGTCATAATTACGTCATCAGGTGTCAAGTTACACTAAATCAAAGATTAATAACTATAACTCCTGAACCACATATGCTATCAATTTCATCTATGTGGCATATTGTAGGTCGTTACCCACTCCGTATTTCGTGCACAGATATGACCCCATTTTGACCTTAGCTTCCGGTCCAAACCGGAAGTTCAAGTTTAAAGAGCTCTACAGCCAATATGATAAAAAATAATGCTATGATTTCAGTGTATGTAATCATCAGTAGGGTGTACTCTTTTGGATAGTAGGTTTGATGACGTCATCATATGCAAGAGCGCCCTCTAGCGACAGGTTTAAAAAGACGTTATTTTCACATGTACACTTGCCAATGTCACATTACCACAAATGATATGTCATATTGTAGCTTATGAATCAACTTAAATATCAAAATAAATTACGTCATTATGACATCATCAGGTGTCAAGTTACACTAAGTTAAATATTAATATTGAAAAACTATTTAAAAATGTATAACGTTTGAACCACAATAGCTATAATTATGATCTTTGAGCCATATTGTAGGTCGTTACCCACTTGACAATTCGTGCAAATATGACCTTATTGTGACTTTTGCTTCCGGTCGAAACCAGAAGTTCAAATATAGCAATGTTGTTAGAGCTCTACAGATACCGTGGTACAAGATGTCAAATATGGTTTTTGTGTATGACATTATCACTGACGTGTACTCTATCACAATGTACGTTTGATGACGTCATTATATGTAAGAGCGCCCTCTAGCGACATGTTTTTAAAAGAGGTGCATTATATAAATTACACTTACCAATGACACATGGATACAAATAATACATGATATTGTAGCTTATGAGCCAATTTAGTCAACAAAACAGGTTATGTCATCGGTTTTTGAATGACATTAGTTTGAAGTTTTTTCTGTTAAAACAATCATATCTCATGAACTATATGACATTAACTAACAATCTTTGTGTCATCTTGTAGCTAATTATTTGTATCACAATCCATTCAATGATGTCATAACATTTCAAAAGTCCTCACGGCTCAAAGTGGAAGTTAATATGATAAAAAATAGCGAAACAGCTGGGTATTCGTTCACGAATACAATTGAGCTCTAGTTAATCTTTGATTTAGTGTAACTTGACACCCGATGACGTAATTATGACGTCATTGCAATATGCACACTATTGCACTATTGCCTTTGGTCCCCTTAAGTTTCATTGCAATCGCATTTATGGAACACTGCAAAAAGGCGTTCAGAATGAAACATGTGTTATTGCAATGCACTTCCGGTACGGAAAGCGCTGAAAAATTAAAAAAAAAAGAAAGAAAAAAAACTTTAACAAAAACTAGAGCTGTTTCGCTGCGAAACAGCTAAAAAAATGCATAAATGAATGTTAGTAGTCCTTATAGGCAATACACATAAGATGAGTTTTTAAGTTTTTCTTGAAGGAGTCAACAGATTGAGATTCACGAATGTACAGAGGTAAATCATTCCAAAGGCGTGGAGCCACAACTTCAAAAGATCTGTCACCCCAAGAATGTTTTGACTTTTGTTCAGCCAGCAAAAATTTGCACTGGAACGTAACTTGCGAGAGGGGGCATAACATTTCAACATGTCAGATATATAATGGTGCACAATGATTCAAAGATTTGAAAACGATAAGCAATATTTTATAAATAATACGATATGATATTGGCAGCCAATGCAGATCTTTCAGGATGGGGTAGGGCTGTGCGTTTTCGGATATTTTTGGAACCGTATATCCGAAATCAGGAAACTTCGGATACCCGGATACCTGTTTTCATTTTTGTTGAAAACATGCCTCTGGTGGTGTTCAAATACATGTACTGTAAATAACAAATTGACTTTTATAATACAGAGGATACCATACTATCGATCTTTTCTTTATTGAAGTGTAATCTCTTGAATTTAAAGATAATTGTCTGTACAAGTGCATTATTCAAGAGTCACAGATACAATGCCAGATGTACTGTGTTGACCTGCTCACCTTAATTGTTCAGGAAATGACGAAGAAAAGTCATAGCAGATGTTGATTGATGCACATTAAGTAGATTGCAGATTGCTGATGGATCAGTGATGTATACTGCGCACACCCAGACATTGGTATTATGATACAAATGTTCTGGTAGTTGTATGTGTTATGATAAAGTTCCTGATATTGATCATATAGCAGCCATCTTTGTTTTTCTATGTTCAAAATAGATTGGTGCTTTTTAAACATTAATATTTTAACAGTAATTTTTGATGAGCACCTCACCAATATCGATGTAGTGAAATCACAGTTTCCTCTCATGGACTGTGATATCAAAAGGGTGTGGGGTTTTGGCCAGGGAAACTGTTATAAATTTATCTCATGGAAGGACGGGAGGTAAGGGGAAAGCTGAAAGGGATGTTTGTGTTTGCAGGAGTGTATCATCACAATTTGCAATTTTGATTTATTTATAACATTTTACTTTTCGTAAAAACACAAGTTCCTGATGGGCCTCACATCTGGACCCGACGCTGCAATAACTTGCAGGGTTTTAAATAATCGGAGAGTTTGTACCATCTGAAAATGATCTGTGGATGGCCCTAGGTGTTTTTTAATTGTTTAGATTTATTAATGATGAATGTGGCTTTTGTTGACTTAATTGTCATATGACACAAAAACAATTGATAAAAACTGTCATTTTTGTTTTTGTCATGCAACAAAGTGGCCTTTGTGTTGCTGGGTATTCATTATCTCACATTAATTGGCTCAGACTGTCGTATGTTGAGGGTATCTCCAAATCATTATGAGAACAAAACTTAAATACTCAAAACAGTTTTCTGACAAATCTTATACATGTACCTTGTGTTTTCTGTTAGTGTTTTCAATGTTACTTTTTCATATTGCTAATTAGTTACTATACATGTAAGATGTATTCATGCTATTTACCTTCATGTGAAAAATATCTAATCTTTTATTGAGGAACAACATCCAAAGAAATTATTGTGAAAGTTTCTCCAAAATTATATGATCTTTTTCCTATTGATCTTACCATGAGAGGGGACAACTTTTATTGGAAACTAAAAGGCATTTAAAAACACTTCCTGTAACTTTAAGTCATCATTTTGATATATATGTGTTGAATATCTTTGCTTTATTTTTGTGCAATGACATTCTGCCTGTATTGATGGAAGTGCCATTTGAAAGGTTCAGACAGAATTACTACAAATGTTGTATTAATTTCCTTGTGTTTTTACTGTTATCAATGTTAATGTTGAGATCCGGAAAAAGGTAATTGATGACGGGTTAAACAGATGGAGATCTAGGGTGGCTGTATAAGGAGAACTAAGCCTAAAAGCTAGGGGATACACCAGACCTATGTGCTTCCGTTGCCCTGGTCTTTGCCTTGGTGCTCCTTAAAAAATGTTCTCGTAGACATTCTGATAATCTGAATCAGTTGCCCTAAATACATGTATGTGTTTAGTATCATTGCTTTATTTTTGTGCAATGACATTCTGCCTGGATTGATGGAAATGCAATTTAAAAAGGTTCAGATAGAGTTACTACAAATCTTGTTTTAAATATGCACATCACCATTCCAATTGGGTGTGGACGTAGAGTAAGTGTATGTGGTGTTTGTTCTGATTAATTTCCTTGTGTTTTTACTGTTATCATTGTTAATGTTGAGATCCGGAAAAAGGTAATTGATGACAGGTTAAACAGATGGAGATCTAGGGTGGCTGTATAAGGAGAACTAAGCCTAAAAGCTAGGGGATACACCAGACCTATGTGCTTCCGTTGCCCTGGTCTTTGCCTTGGTGCTCCTTAAAAAATGTTCTCGTAGACATTCTGATAATCTAAATCAGTTGCCCTAAATACATGTATGTGTTTAGTATCATTGCTTTATTTTTGTGCAATAACATTCTGCCTGGATTGATGGAAATGCAATTTAAAAAGGTTCAGATAGAGTTACTACAAATCTTGTTTTAAATATGCACATCACCATTCCAATTGGGTGTGGACGTAGAGTAAGTGTAGACAATTGAACATTTAGGCCTAAGTGGTGTTTGTTATGATTAATTTCCTTGTGTTTTTACTGTTATCATTGTTAATGTTGAGATCCGGAAAAAGGTAATTGATGACAGGTTAAACAGATGGAGATCCAGGGTGGCTGTATAAGGAGAACTAAGCCTAAAAGCTAGGGGATACACCAGACCTATGTGCTTCCGTTGCCCTGGTCTTTGCCTTGCTGCTCCTTAAAAAGTGTTCTCGTAGACATTCTGATAATCTGAATCAGTTGCCCTAAATACATGTATGTGTTTAGTATCATTGCTTTATTTTTGTGCAATGACATTCTGCCTGGATTGATGGAAATGCAATTTAAAAAGGTTCAGATAGAGTTACTACAAATCTTGTTTTAAATATGCACATCACCATTCCAATTGGGTGTGGACGTAGAGTAAGTGTATGTGGTGTTTGTTCTGATTAATTTCCTTGTGTTTTTACTGTTATCATTGTTAATGTTGAGATCCGGAAAAAGGTAATTGATGACAGGTTAAACAGATGGAGATCCAGGGTGGCTGTATAAGGAGAACTAAGCCTAAAAGCTAGGGGATACACCAGACCTATGTGCTTCCGTTGCCCTGGTCTTTGCCTTGGTGCTCCTTAAAAAATGTTCTCGTAGACATTCTGATAATCTGAATCAGTTGCCCTAAATACATGTATGTGTTTAGTATCATTGCTTTATTTTTGTGCAATGACATTCTGCCTGGATTGATGGAAATGCAATTTAAAAAGGTTCAGATAGTTACTACAAATCTTGTTTTAAATATGCACATCACCATTCCAATTGGGTGTGGACGTAGAGTAAGTGTATGTGGTGTTTGTTCTGATTAATTTCCTTGTGTTTTTACTGTTATCATTGTTAATGTTGAGATCCGGAAAAAGGTAATTGATGACAGGTTAAACAGATGGAGATCCAGGGTGGCTGTATAAGGAGAACTAAGCCTAAAAGCTAGGGGATACACCAGACCTATGTGCTTCCGTTGCCCTGGTCTTTGCCTTGGTGCTCCTTAAAAAATGTTCTCGTAGACATTCTGATAATCTGAATCAGTTGCCCTAAATACATGTATGTGTTTAGTATCATTGCTTTATTTTTGTGCAATGACATTCTGCCTGGATTGATGGAAATGCAATTTAAAAAGGTTCAGATAGTTACTACAAATCTTGTTTTAAATATGCACATCACCATTCCAATTGGGTGTGGACGTAGAGTAAGTGTATGTGGTGTTTGTTCTGATTAATTTCCTTGTGTTTTTACTGTTATCATTGTTAATGTTGAGATCCGGAAAAAGGTAATTGATGACAGGTTAAACAGATGGAGATCCAGGGTGGCTGTATAAGGAGAACTAAGCCTAAAAGCTAGGGGATACACCAGACCTATGTGCTTCTGTTGCCCTGGTCTTTGCCTTGGTGCTCCTTAAAAAATGTTCTCGTAGACATTCTGATAATCTGAATCGGTTGCCCTAAATACATGTATGTGTTTAGTATCATTGCTTTATTTTTGTGCAATAACATTCTGCCTGGATTGATGGAAATGCAATTTAAAAAGGTTCAGATAGAGTTACTACAAATCTTGTTTTAAATATGCACATCACCATTCCAATTGGGTGTGGACGTAGAGTAAGTGTAGACAATTGAACATTTAGGCCTAAGTGGTGTTTGTTATGATTAATTTCCTTGTGTTTTTACTGTTATCATTGTTAATGTTGAGATCCGGAAAAAGGTAATTGATGACGGGTTAAACAGATGGAGATCTAGGGTGGCTGTATAAGGAGAACTAAGCCTAAAAGCTAGGGGATACACCAGACCTATGTGCTTCTGTTGCCCTGGTCTTTGCCTTGGTGCTCCTTAAAAATGTTTTCGTAGACATTCTGATAATCTGAATAAAGTGCTCCTTACTATTATTGGCCTTGCCTCTAAAGGAATCAAATTGCAGGCCCTTGTACACAGAAGGTAACATATTGGGCAAATCATCCCTTATTCCTCTTTCATCTTCCTTGGATCTGCCAGTTTCATCAGGAAATTGAGGGGGAAAAAACTGCAAATAAAGTTGAGTTTTTTTTCCCCTTAATTAATTTCCTTATTGCGAGGGACAGTTGTTTCTAATAATGGAATGTTTCACAACATTGGTTATGTTTACAAAACTACTTCTATGAGTATGCTTACTTTCATCGAATCATGATATAAAATAAATTACCAACTTTTGAAAGTTTCAGCTCAATGTGGAGTCTAAAATGTGGGAAAAGTATATTTACAGAAAAAAAAAACTGCTGTCCATAAACTTGTTGTTTGTGTTTTCTCTGAAATGAAAGCACTTCAGACAGAGTCATTGTTCAGAATGATGAATACCTTCACCAACTTCATAATCAAGTTACGGATAATAATTTGGCACTTTTGTAATCGGGTAATTATCCGTGTTGTACCTTCCCATAAACGTATTACACTTTTCACATTGCATGGTACAATACAGCTGAATGAATTTTGTATGTTGGATTTGGATATAACATATCTCTGTACCAATTCTAAAGGAATACAAATTTGTTCGCAGTCTTTATTCTTCAGATGGAGACTAAGTGTGAAACTTTTATTCCCACTCATTAACCCTAACCCCCTAGGTATCCTGACTAGGAACCTTCCTGAACCCTAACCCCCCCTAGGTATTCTGGCTAGGAACCTTCCTGAATCCTCCAAAATCCATCAGTGCACTTTTGGGAAATATGCCCTTATCTTCAAAATGCACCATGCATTTTCGTTGATTTTTCATATTCAGCACTTGTGGCCTGTACTTCTTGCCAGCTAGTAATTTTGCCCCATTTGAAGATGTGAAAGTTACCAGTTTACAACAGTGCTGAACTTTTCCCAAGAAGTGCCCCTTGGAGCATTTTACAGGATTTGGGGTGGTTAGGGTTAATGCCCATCTCGATTTCATTTTGAGCATTTCTATTTTCAGTCATTTGTATTAAAAAAAAGAAACTGAAAACTCCACATCTGAATATGGAAAAAATTCCAAATTAGCATGTGAGACCGTCAGTTGTGAATTCAAACTTCTACACAGTTTGTTTCAGTCCTGCTGCTTGTTGACACACACATACTTGCTGGTCGGTTAGAATAACCGGTGAATAGGAGGCACGTCTTTACCAGCCAATTGTACGTTGATGCACCCCCTTCAAGATCACATTTGATCCAATCACATTGTTTTAACTGTCTTGGGCATTTATATATTTGTCTGGTGTAATTTATCAAACATAGGGCCTATATATTTCATGATTATACATTTTCTGTACTTGTTCATTGTAGGTGAAGTATTAGGACCATGTCAGTTTTTTTTGTGTATATTTGTTTGTAGAACTAAGTAATTGATTTATTTTTGCCCTACACCGATGTGTGTATAGCACTGCATACTCGGGCGGGATTCGAACCCACAACCTTCTGCTTACTAGTGCAGACGTCTTAACCTCTTGACCACCGAGCTTGCCCGATGTCGATTATAATTATGTACAATGTTCTTATTCTGTCATATTTTGTTGATGTTTATAAAGTTTACTTGTTATTACCATCAGGGATTCCTTGATACTTGCTTTCATCAACTGCGGTACCAGTATCTTAGCTGGGTTTGTCATCTTCTCGGTGATTGGATTCATGGCCCATGATATGCAGCTTCCTGTAGCTAATGTGACGGATACAGGTAAGATTTAAGTTTTCATTCAGTTGCCAAGGTAACATGGCAAAGTTCATGATGCAACATTTCTACAGTCAGATGAGGTAACACTTATAAAATGAACAGAAATTAGGGGTTCTTGTAGATACGAGCAGTAACCAATTAAGGGCAATTCCATGGTTACGTTACATTTTTAAGGTTTTTTGGCCCACTCTTAATGCCATAATATATGTGATACTCGGGATTTGAGAACAAAATAAATGAGGAAGACGGCTTTCCAAGGTTCAGTAGTTTATTCTGTGAATAAGACGAAGAGAATATAAAATGGTGATTCGTCTCTAACGGAAAAATGGGTTGTTCAGATTACAATAATTAAACGTAAAATTATTTACAAATTATTTACAATATAATGTCGGCCTAACTCGAAAATTAATTTAATTAGAGAAAAGGTAAGACTTATATTCTAAATTATCTTTACTGTATATAGTTACTAGTTTTGTACATTTAAATAATAGTAAACAATGACTTGAACGGTAGAACCATATCTTATAATTGCCATGGGAGGGTTCCTTTAACTATCACCTCTTAAAATAAATATGCAATTCTAAATAAATGTAAAGCACATCCAAATCATTATCAAAATCAATTAATTTATCTAAGTGACTAATTATGGTACTACATAATTTACAAAATAAGTGATTTGATTTAGTTTTCATTTCCCGCGAAAACCTCGGTGCCGGCCGCCATCTTGCCGCTGCACCTTTTTTATGGAATAAATGGCTAAGACGGAATAAAACTTACAAAAAAATAACAAGGGAAACTTGGTTTGAACCTTGATTATAATGCATAAGATATCGATTGCGAATTATAAACCAAAACTAGAGGTATCCAATACAATTTAAACATTTTTGAATCTGGGCTCAAAATCCTATACTACATGTATGACATGTTGGAAAATACAGATTCCGGTATTTTCTTAAATGGAAGATTTACAGTAAAGTATTTAGTGAAAATACACTCGTTAAGTATAATAATTATGCAATATTAAAGGGATAAAATAAAGAAATTATTATTACCTGTGAATAAGACGAAGAGAATATAAAATGGTGATTCGTCTCTAACGGAAAAATGGGTTGTGAGCAGGACGTATCGTTGGTGGCATCAAGCAGTTTGAATATTAATGAGATTTGGCGGGTGAATAATAAACATGAAGTTAGATAAAAAAAATAGATCCTTATTTAAACATAACGAGAATTATAAACAAAAAAATAGTGGGGGAATTACTTTACCACTGTCACATATATTTCACTCATCAGTTTTTTCCACAGTAGTTGCATTATACCCAGATCTTAATCGGCACAAAATAATTTCATAAATTGTTTATATACGCTACATAAGAGAAAAAGCAACATTTTATGCATGTCCAAAAAATGTTGCGCGAGTAACCAGCATTTTTCTCGTGTGTAGCGTACATATAACAAATTTCTGAAATTATTTTGTGCTGAGTAAGGTCTGGGTATAATACAACTACAGTGAAAAAAAAACAATGAGTGAAATATATAAGTAAGGAAATTATGGAACTAAGAGTATTAGCAATGTTGCTTCAAAAGCCACAAGGCTAAATGGATTTATTGGTAGAGTAGTTAAAACTAGGGACCCTAAAATTCTTATTTCACTTTATCGCTCAATTAGCAGACCCATACTTGAGTATGCAGCCCCCGTCTGGTGCCCTGTCCTCACTACCCAGCAAGAAACGCTTGAGAAGGTACAAAGACGTTTCACCCGTTTTTGTTTAGGCCTGCCGAGAAAGGCTTTAATTAACTCCAATAGTGAAATTGTGTATTCTGACAGGTGTGTCAAGTTGGGTCTTCCCTTTTTAAACAATAGAATTCATTTCCTTTCAATTGTGTTTGCTATTAAATGTTTATATAATAAATTTGACATTCCTATTGATCTAATCCATGTTAATCGTAGACATACTGAAGTTATTAAGTTTTCTCATCAAATGGCAAGGTCCAATGCTGCTCATCATTCTCTTTTTTATAGATTCCCTAGATTATGGGAGGTGCTACCAACAGATGTTAAAGAAACAGTTATTTATAGTTTATCTTTATTTGTTAATTCACTTAGAAAACATTTATTAGTCCCTGGCCGAGCAGATGCCCTAACTCAAACTGTGTAGTATTTAAGTTTTTATATTTTTATTATAATATTATTTTTATATCTCAAAGTGTGCCTAAAGCCATTTATCGTTCTTTGTGTGATTCAATGTTTGTTTACTTCCTAAGTGGTAGTATCAGGAGATCAACTTGACAGTAATTTAGTTTACTTTTTTGTAATCCTACAGGGGTGCTATCTTTGTTTCTGTTAATCTAATGTAAATTTGTGTTTATTTGTTTTTTCTACCTGTGAAATCAATAAATGAAAATGAAATGAAAGGGTGGGTTCAATACCTTCAAAATTTAAACGTGAGTAACCATGAAATATATCAATAAGCTTCATGAGATAAGATGAATAATGCTGTGGCATGCAGTACGATATTAATCAAATCGGTAATAAGATATCACTGGAATATCTTAAATCCGTTGATATTCAGGTCACAATGCCGCTCTATATGAAGACTCGGATCAAGACTCGGATCCTCTATACACTATTGGCAATCCCAAAATAAATAAATGCAATCAAAAGTCCATGAAATATTTCAGCCCAATTTGCTACTGTTATTAGAATGAGTGTACCATTACTACTTTCTTGCAATGACGAAATGTATGGATATCAAAAGTATAGATGAATTTACAGACATTTTTGCTAAAAGTGTAAACTGTTTTTTATCTTGAGTAAAAAAACCCGTTTGTTTTTGAATAGCCTAATTATATACTGTATGACACTTACACAGTGATAAAATTGTTCCATTTTGTAAATATAATCTGCTACCAACAACATAATATACTGAGACGCAATAGAAACTTACCACTTTTTCGACCTTAAATTATCAGTAATCACAATGCACAAATGTAATATGTGCACTCGCGGTGAAGTGGATACAGATGGGATCGAGTACAGTGGACAAAATGTGGACATTTCCTCAATAAAATGCCAACATTTCTAATCCAAATTGTTGTGTTGTCTTATTTTGAACCATTACAATTTTATGCTATTCCAAAACAAGTGGTAAGTTTCTATTGTGTCTCAGTATACTTCAATCTTGTTATAAATGTGAAGATGTAAAACTCTATTACTCATATTGGTACTTGATTTGAATCTTTGGTTTGATACACAGGTCCTGGGCTTGCCTTTGTGGCTTATCCAGAAGCATTAGCTAGGATGCCAGTTGCTCCACTGTGGTCTGTCTTGTTCTTCTTCATGCTCTTCACCCTGGGTCTTGACAGCCAGGTAAAAATGGCTTTCTTGAATAAAGAACTTTTTGCCTTATTAACCCCAACTCCCTCCGATCTGCATTTTTGCTAGGAACATCCAAAATCCTCCAAAATCCATCAACATGCAGTAAAAAGGTACCCCAATTGTTGGACTTTGTTGGTACAGTAGCAAATGCAAAGCATCCATGGCTTGGCTATATACACAGTCCTGAATCCAACAAAAGCAGCCGGTGGAGTTTGATGGATTTGGTACACATGGCTACATGCTCTATTTACTGGGCTATACTGCGGAGTGCTGAATCTGCCAAAATCAAGCAAAACTCTGTGGATTTTGATGGATTTGGGGTAGTTAGGGTTAAACATTCTTGAAGTTAACATCCATAATGTCAAGGTTTTCACTAGTAAGAAGGCAATTATTGAGTTCAGTTCCCAAATATTCAAATCCCAAAGCACTTTAGGAATAATAATTCTATGCCATGTCAGTCAGTTGCAAAACAAAACTCTTGCTTGTTTTGTCAGTTATTTCATTACAGGCTTTGTAATTTTAATAAATTATTAACAATGCTAGTGGTCATTTAAGTGGTTTTGGGAAAACAGTTGTATCTTTAGGCTTCCCTGCATTTAATGGACATAAATAAATGCAGAAGATCATGTGGCGGTGCGTTAATTGCCAGTAAAGATGGGCAGCCTATGCATTTTTTCGGCAATAAATACAGAGCAATTAATTCACTTCACTCAATACTCGACTCACAGGCTTAATTGGAATTTCATCTGTCCCAAATATAGGCATTTATTAATGACAATAAAAGTTTAATGTTCATAGCCACGACCACCTGGTGTATATCATGCAGTAAATTACCACTTTTTCCCGCTGTTGAATTATTCACTTTTAAGAAAGTGAAATAATTTCCATTTTGAACTTAGAAAAGAGTACTCTTTCCTAAATGTCACATTAATAATGCATTTTCACTATTTTTTTCAAGAATGACACGAGGTAAAAAGCTGCCACTTTCACAGGATGATTCTTTAATGTATATCTTGAATCAAGAGAATGCATACTTGTAGAAGCAACTTCGCCACAAAAGTTACCTCAACAAAGTTACCTCAACAAAGTTACCTCAACAAAGTTACCTCAACAAAGTTACCTCAACAAAGTTACCTCAACAAAGTTACCTCAACAAAGTTACCTCAACAAAGTTACCTCAACAAAGTTACCTCAACAAAGAAATTATACAGTAGAGTAATGAATGCGTAGTGGATATAGTCCACCTAAGGCCCCCTTCCCCCCAAAGTCTCTGGTTTCTGGTCTCTACCCGTGCTGCCTCAGACCCGCACGTCGGCATTTTTAATTTTCTTTTTTTTTGCGTGCTATGAAACGATGTCCAATTGCAGCCAAAATTGCTGGATTGATTGGAATTCTGCCATGCTGTGTTTAAATGACTTGTTGACATAGGGGTATGAATGTATGCCCGATTTGTGAGGCCTCTCTTAGCCACCATACTTTGTATATGGTAAATTCGTTCCATGCGTATACATGCATCACATATTTCCCTGTTCGCCAAAAAAAAAGATTACCCCCAAAAAACAACCAAAAAATGTGTCACTGCACCGATTTTGAAGCTGCCAGACAGAAACCAGAGACTTTTTATTTGGCCTAAAGGATCCTTACTTATTCCTTTTAATTCTTGATTGTGGTTTTTATTCAGTTTGTGATGATGGAGACGGTCATTACTGCCATCTGTGATGAACTCCAAACATTCTTCCCCAACATCTTCAAATACAAGATATGGATTACTCTAGTAACGTGCATCATCTGCTTCTTGTTGGCTCTACCTATGGTGACAAATGTAAGAAACTAGTGGATAGGATACAGAGACCGTGTCGTATCAGGGAGGGGGGCTTGAAGACCACGACCTTCCTTTATTTACCACCCCCACCCCCAAAAAAACAAACAAAAATCCAAACCCCCAAACAATTTGTAGATCTACCCATCATTATTCTTTGAATCAAGTTTTGGGAGGGGGTGATATGCTTGTATTTGTTGGGGGAGGTGTGATGCCTCTTATTTTCCCTGGATTTCCGTGGTCAATTGATGAGAATGTGTATACAGACATATACAGTGAGAAGGAGAGAAGTAGATGTGCACATATATCCTGACAATTTGAGAAACGGGTTATAGATAGAGCCCGATAGACAGCCAAATACACTGACTGACTAACTGATGACTTCTAGTCCAGTATTTGTTAATGAGTACGAGTACAAATGACTGTATTTGTAGTTGAGTAATTTGTCATGAGTAGTATGAGTACAAGTTTGAGTACAGAACATTACTAGAGCATGAAACTACACCTCAGGAACACAGTAATGTAATACAAACTACAGTGAGACAGGAAGAGACGATACGAATACAGTAATTCATGAATAACAAGCTGTAACATTATAATGTTACTGCAGTATATTTATCAGTTTAATTGGCCTGTTTTACCTAATTTATTTGTACAGGGCGGTATATATCTGTTTTCATTGATGGAGACGTACTCGGCAGGATTTTCTATTCTTATCATTGGTTTCCTGGAGGCTATTGTTATTGGCTACGTTTATGGTAGGAATGATTTTTGTCTAAATTGTGTATATTTGTATCCTGTCAATCTCTTTATTTTCTTTGAATTTTGAGATTTTAAAACCTCCCTTTTTTCTGTTCTCATTGGAACATTTTTGCTGTTTGTATACTAATGTTTTACTCTTTTGGGAGTTTGTTTTGTGATTGATCAGTTGAATATAGCATTGCTTACCAAGGCATCTTATTTCTAAAAAATAGTTTGTGTGTGTTGTATAAATGGCAGAACTGAGCAGTATATGTGATGTCATTGTTGAGCCTAATTGCTATGTTTGTTCATGCAGGCTTTCTATTAGCTAGCTTGTCTGTTTTTGTTTATTCATTTAACCTTCCTATGACTGCAAGGGTCAAATCAGTCAAAATGTTGATATACTTGCTAAGGTATATCTAGTGCACGTAAAAGTCGAACCTTACGTGTAGTAAGTACATTTACAGGTCAAAATGAGTCAACCATTTTTTGACTTGTAAAAACATTGTTCTGTATAGACCTTATGCATATGATGTTACAAACTGAATATCGCCCTCATTCATAACTAGAGAAGGTCACTCATTGGTTCATGTATGCGCGCTGTGTGTGCGTATACGCACAGCGCGCATACATGAACCAATGAGTGACCTTCGTTTGCGACGTCATATGCATAAGGTCTATTGTTGAGGGTGGTCAAAATGACAGTAAAAACTAGTCAAAAGCAGTAAAAACAGTCAGTTGACTGATTTTGACCACTATAGCTACTTTCCACAAAAGTGCAGCTAAAGTAGGAGGGTTATAATCAAGTTTGCCCATATTCTTCCTTTTCTGCATCTTGAATTCCATCTCAGAATATCTTAATGAATCTCAATGTGAATCTCAATCTGTTGACTCCTTCAAGAAGAACTTAAAAACCTCATCTCATGAGTATTGTCTGTAAGGACTTCTGACATTCATATATGTATTTTTGTATCTGTTGTTTAGTATTTTATTGCATTTGCTATTGTATTATGCTATTGTGTGATTATCTTGTTGACTGTAAAGCGCCTTGAGCACTTCTTGGTGGATATGTGTGCGTTATAAATCATAAATAATAATAATAATAATAATAATAATAATAATAATAATAATAATAATAATAATAATAATAATAATAATAATAATAATAATAATAATAATAATAATAATAATAATAATAATAATAATAATAATAATAATAATAATAATAATAATAATAATAATAATAATAATAATAATAATAATAATAATAATAATAATAATAATAATAATAATAATAATAATAATAATAATAATAATAATAATAATAATAATAATAATAATAATAATAATAATAATAATAATAATAATAATAATAATAATAATAATAATAATAAATCTTATATCTTTATCATATTTGTTGTATCTGTCTTGAGACTTCACTTTGGACTGGTGTTTACTTTTCCAAAGCTCAAGGTTTACACCCTCGGTTTACAAGTCGACATTGAGACATAAAACCAGTTGTCTTTGTACTCTCTTAGGAGCCGATCGCTTCCTTGATGACATGAAAGTCATGCTTGGATTCAAATTGAACATCTACTGGAAGGTGTGCTGGATGTTCTTGTCACCTGCTATTATCACGGTGAGTTTAATTAGTTTGATACCCTTAGGCCCAAAAAAAAAAGTCTCCCGTTTATGGTCATTGGTCGTCTTCAAAATCGGTGTGGTGACGCGCTTTTTTTTTTTTTTTGGGGTAATTTTTTTTTTTTTTGCCAACGGGGAAATACGTGATACATGTATGCGCAGGGACCAAATTTCCCATATACAAAGTATGGTGGCTAAGAGAGGCCGCACAAATCGGGTCAACATTTATACCCCTATGTGAAAAATGCCGACGCGCGGGTGTTGAGACGACGCGTGGGAAGATGAGAAACTGGAGACTTTATTTTGGCATTTGCTTGATATCTTCTTCACTTAGGCTAAAAAAAAAAAGGGCTTCTGGTCTCCACATGCTCATTTTTTAAATTGGATATGCAACGATGTCCAGTTGCAGCCAAAATTGCTGTATTTTAAATGACTATTTCACATAGGGGTATGGACACTGATTAAAAAATAGCTTGAAGAAATGAATTACTCTGGGAATTATTAACAGGAGTTTTACAAGTAGTATGGTATAGTGCATGTTTATTCAATTCTGGATTTCATGCATTACCTAAATCTGAGAAACTAATTAAATGGAACCATTTTAGATGGAATTATTTATTGATAGGATCTGAGGCATTGAATTTTATAATGCTGTTTGGTCATTTAAGTGGAAAACGGTTGTACGTTAAGGGACAAGGGCCAAAATCATGGTACAGCCAAGCCTTTGAGAAGCCCGGCCAGGCCCAGGCTTTTCCTCTGCCTACTGACCTATATGAGCTCTGCTTGCCTGGGCTAGGCCCTCCAGAAGCCCAGGTTATGTTGATTGGCAGGTACTGTATTGTTACGGGATTAGGACTCACAAAAGACAGATTAGGAGGCCAGGTAGCCTAGGCCCGGCTGGGCTTCTCAAAAGCTTGGCTGTACCATGACTTTGGCCCTCTTCCCTAAGCTTCCCTGCGTTTAATGGACAGTAGGCCCTAAAAAAAAAAAGAGAAGTCTCCGGTTTCTGGTCTCTGTGTGCATCTCCTCAGACCTGTGCGTCCGCATTTTTAGTTCTTTTTTTTTGCTATGAAATGATGTCCAATTGCAGCCAAAATTGCTAGATCACTTGGAATTCTGCCACACTGTGTTTTAAACGACTTTTTCACGTTTGCGTGATTTGTGCGGCTTCTCTCAGCCACCATACTTTGTGTATAGGAAGTTTGGTCTGAAGGTTCCAATAACTATGTAAACATGTATCACGTATTTCACTGTTAAAAAAAAAAGAAGTGCGTCACCGCACCGATTTTGAAGTCGACCTATGACCAGAAGCAGATACTTTTTTTGGCCTTAGTACTTTTTGTTGCTTCTTTAGTTTCTGATTCGATCTGAATAAAGAAAAAAAAAATTAAACGCAAGACCTTATCCTTTTCAAAATTCTTTAAATCAATCTTAAAATTGACTTTGCCTTCTTAGAAATCCTTTCAGTGGCAGTTATTAATTTTATTTTGTATAATTTGCCTTTGAATGATATATTTCTTTTGTTTTTCTCCGCAGTTCATTTTTGTGTTTTGGTCGATAACCTACACCTCCCTGACCTACTATGAGTATACATACCCTATGTGGGCGGAGGTCTTAGGCTGGTTAATGATATTAGCTGGTGTCATGTTTGTGCCTATTTATGCTATCTACTACATGATACATTATGGAAAGGGAACTTGGAGAGAGGTTAGTATTATACCTGCTAAACATAACTAGCGCTGAAGGGGTGTTGTCACCTATGGTACTACCCCAATGGTACCCAGGCAATATCAATCCTATATGTACATTAGTAATGCTGAAGGGTCCTTGTCACCCAGGGTACTCCCCAATGGTACCCAGGCAATCGCAATCCTGTATGTACAATGCTGAAGGGTCCTTGTCACCCAGGGTACTCCCCAATGGTACCCAGGCAATCTCAATCCTATATGTACATTAGTAATGCTGAAGAGTCCTTGTCACCCAGGGTACTCCCCAATGGTACCCAGTAAATAAAAAAAGTACTGAAACCTGCATAGGACCGAGATTGCCTGGGTAGCAATTGGGAGTACCCTAGGTTGACAGTGACCATTGATAAGTAGCCTATGCCTTTAGATTTGAATCTTTGTTACCACTCCATATTCTAACTCTGGCCTTGAGGGTGCATGTTTAGGAAATGTTTGACTGAAGTGGGATCATCGATGTCATGCTATTACGGGTGTGATAATCAGGAGGTTGCAATTCCTTTCAGTAAATTTGTTTTTGTTTACATGTAATTTGTTTTATTTTAACCTTGATTTAAATCCTGCTTTAAGGCCACTTACGATGATTGTGATTATATTACAGTGCCTTTTTAGTAATAGCTAATTCTTAATTTTGTTTTTTTGTTTGAATGAAGCGATTTCAACAAGGTCTACAACCAGAATCTAATTGGGGTCCAGCATTACAGAAATACCGTCTGGAAGCAGGTTATCCACTATTACCTGAAAATGACGTCATTGATGAGGATAATTTTACAAGACACGATGTAACGACTAAAAAGTTAAAAGGAGAGAACTATGAGATGATTACAACTAATGATCTGAATAATGTGGATAACGCATAGGCTGTATAAATTCAGGATTATTTCTATTTTCTTTACTAAGGTATAAACAGTTTTACATTTTTTTTGTGTGCTGGATAAACACACCTGGGGTTGTGGCCTCAAATTCAGCTCAGTCCTTTATCACCTGTGGCCATGATCCCAGAACTAGTCCAGCTTTGTTGCCAAAATATTAAAACTTTTGTTGCAAAAATCAACAAAAAGTGTTCCATCATGTATTCCAACTCACAAGAAAGTATAGCTCAACTGTACACCAAGTAAGTTTATGTAAAACTTGTAGCTTTGCATGGTGGAGAGGATAATAATAATAATAATGCCGAGCGGTCTAGCTTACCGGACTCAAGTTCTGGTGTTAGCAGCAGAATGTGGGTTCGAATCCCGGCCGTGACACTTGTGTCCTTGAGCAAGACACTTAACCATAATTGCTTTGCTTCACCCAGGGGTTAAATGGGTACCTGTGAGGGCAGAGTTTGTTGATTAGCCCTATATGCGCTGTAATGGCAGCAATTGAGCTGTATACTCCCCAGGGAGCTGAGATGGTTTCAGGAATGATTTATGCGCCTTGAGCACCACTCGGTGGATACGTGCGCTATATAAGTCCACACATTATTATTATTATTATAAATAATATCATTATATGGTAATGTTAAGTTGGATTTGGGAATAGAATATTGGTATAGATTTGTCTTTTAGCTGCACAAACTGACTCTTAAGTTGCTGTTATTAAGTATGTAGAATATTGGTAAAGTATTAAAAAAAATAATGGAGGATTAGATTAAAAGGAAGGTACAACATAACATGTAAGTTTAATAAACCCTCTGTGAAAGTTTTTACGGTTCATGAGACAGCTAATTTTTCGGTACCACCTGGAGGGACTAATTCCTGTTTTCTTGTTTGAAAAAATATGAAAATTACCAATAGTTCCCTTTTATTAGGAGTATGATTTATTGACAAAGTGATGTTTGTTTTCTCAATGTAACCACCTGTTATGATGAAAACTGTCAAAGGTTAGTTTTATATTTTTTTTTAAAGTAGAGGTTTGAATTGAACGTACATAGCCAAACTCCACTGGTGTAGCTTCCCTTTAATAAACATGAAATAACTTATTTCGGAAAGTAGATTTATTTGAAGAGAAAGTAAAAACTAATAATCTAAAAGGATAATTGGTGTAAAGTTGATACAAATATAAATCATCCTGATTCCTGAAAAATGATTCCACCTGACTTGATTTCATCTTGGAGGAATAAGGAATTATGTCAAATTCACGATAAAAGTTGACATTTGGTGATTTTTTTCTTTTTCAAAAACATATATTTCTTTAAAACTATAGTGAACATGTTACAAATGCACTCAATATTTGATAGCAATATTATATTAATATTGTGAAGTCAAAACTGTAAAATACGTTAATAATGTATTGAATTTATTTTATTTAATGAAAAGAAAATCCATGGTGAATATTTCAGTAGTTTAATTTAAGGAAATGTATTATTAAATACAGTTAAACTGACAAGTGCACACAAAATATTATTTACAGTAGCACTGAAATCTGAAAAAAAGATATTGATGTTACAAAGCCGAGTTGAACATGCAATGGCAAATTTATCACAGTGAAGTTACTGATAATTCAACACTCACTTACAAGCAAAGTAACTTTTAATGCCCGAGTAAAAAACAAAATTCCGAAACCATGGTTTGACTTGTAGTAATAAAATACATTCTACATTTAGACAGAAAAGCAGTGACATTTCTACTCGTCTTGAACTGAGAATTTGTCTAGAACTGTGAGCTTCCACTTGAACCATAACTATATTTGCATGATTCTTATGTGAATTTTGTCTCTTTTAATTTCTATTTTTTTTTTTTTTTTAAATAAACAAAAGCTGTTTCTTTGTAAATATTTACAGTAGGAATCTTTCTAGGATTTAACATATGACTAAATAATTTCAGAGATTACAGGGAAATTTATGCATTAACAAATTGGTGTAACAATTGTATTAAATACGTATAATGGTCTTGTCTTAGATTTGATTAAAAATGACCAAGCATGAATATCTTGTCATGTGTGTTCCTTTGATGGTCGGAGAGTCTCCCACGTTAATTTTTAATCACTTGGCTAGTTTGCCAATAGAAGTCGAGGGATGCAGGCTTCATGTAATCCCCTGATTCAGTAATCTGGCCCAGATCTCTTGAGGATTATCTCGTGGCTTTGGTAGTGACCTTGCTAGATCACCTACAGCAGTCAAAGGATCCTACAATATAAACGTAACAAATGGGGGAAAATTTTTAATACATGGCTGCTTTAAAGCTGGTTGACACTTTTAGTAAATGTCTCTAAATGCATCCATTCTTCAAGAGTAAAAATCAAAAGATGTGTTTAAAAACGATGTGAAAGTTCCACCTCATTTCATTGTGTAGTTAAAGGGACAGTATCGTGACGATCAACAGGGCATGGAATCAGAGTGCTAGTTTTAGATTACTGACTGAAAATAATACCCACATGATATGCTGCTGCATAAATGAGCCAGTAATTTTCAGTCACTGCGTTCATCTTAAACTAGGACACCGATTCCATGCCCTGTTGAAAGTCTGCTCTGATCATGATAATAGTGTCCTTTTAGAATGCTAGTTTCAGTGACTGGAAATAGTACCCCACATGATAAGGTCGTGTTACCATTGTTGTTGCTGCTGCATACATGAGCCAGTAATTTTCATTCAATGTCTTCATCTTAAACTAGGACACCGATTCCATGCCCTGTTGAAAGTCTGCTCTGAACGTGACGATAGTGTAAATGCATTCAAATTGTTAACACTAATTCAAATATGAAATTTCTGTCTTGGGATGACAGAAATTAATTTTGAAAATTTTTTTGACACCAGTATCAACTTGAAATGTCATTTTAAACAGTGAACATTTTATGTTTTTTGTTTAGATTACTAATAGTGCTTTAAGCAGTTTTGTTTGCTATTTTTTTTTCTAATCACTTTTTTTCTAATGAGGTCAGGATGATTCAGGTGTGTAAGACTCGGACAAAATGTGAGAAAACAAGAATAATGTCTCTCAA
The DNA here is from genome assembly GCA_029582265.1 of Zoroaster sp. YZ-2022. Lineage (NCBI taxonomy): Eukaryota > Metazoa > Echinodermata > Asteroidea > Forcipulatida > Zoroasteridae > Zoroaster > Zoroaster sp. YZ-2022. Next base: position 26,374,209 of record CM055833.1, on the reverse strand, counting down.
CTTCAAACCACCTACGCTTATACTCCCCATCTACAATGAAATGTATTGCTCATTACCTCGGTGGTGAGTACCAAATCTACTCTTCTCTCTGTCAGCTCATTCTCAAGTTGTGAGGTTTTGTTTCGGATGAAAGTCCTCTTCAAGGAAGCTTCCTGTAGTTTGCTGTAGGGGAATTGTTTTTAAGACAATAAATAACAATTGAATTGAAAATACACAACCATTTGTTATTATCCCATTTTGATTGATTTCAATTGAGAATGTGAACTCATCCAGAAATTAATTGAAATCAACTGATAATAGAGAAGTAAATAAGCAATTCAGAGGGATGATTAAATTGTGCACTATGATTATGAATGTGTTTGTCATTGACAAACAGATTTAATGCCGCAAACCTTTGTCTCGAGAGAAGGTTACTGATTTGATGAATACTTGGCAGTCCTGACAGCACACAGTGTCAGGGCCAGATCCAAAGGGGGGAGTGGGAAGTACTGTTCCCCTCTCCCCTACATCCACCAATGCACTATGTCCTGTGGTAACATTTGACTGATTGATTATTGGTTAATACTCACACGCAATGTTTACATGACTCAGGTCTGACAGTGTTATCAATCGATGCTGCCTGCAAACAACAGAAAATACATGAAATCATGAAGGGAGTGCCATGGAGTGTCATGGTCGAGCGGTTTAGTGCATCGGATTTGTGATCTGATGGCTGAGTCATCAGAATGTGGGTTCGAATCCCAGCCGCGACCGGGGTGCTTGTGTCCTTGAGCAAGACACTTTATCATAATTGCTTCTCTCCACCCAGGGGTAAATGGGTACATGTGAGGGCAGAGTTGGTTGTTGTGTTTGATTAGCTCATATGCGCTGAAATGGCAGCAATTGAGCTGTATACTCCCCAGGGAGCTGAGATGGTTTCAGGAATAATTTATGCGCCTGATGAACAGGGGTAATAATGTAATGCGCCTTGAGCACCAGTTTGGTGGATACGTGCGCCATATAAGTCCACATTATTAGGTGTTCGGGCATGTACCCGAAACACCTATTGTTAGGTGTTCGAGCTACAGCGTGAGCACCTATTGTTTTTGTTAGGTTTTTTTCTTTTTTTTCTTCTTCTTCTTTTCCGGATCGATTGTCTACAAAAAAACACATACTTGCAAACTTCATATGAACTTGAAACTTGGCACATACTTAGAACATAACACGTAGATGAAACATAATTTGTGACGTCATTATTAGGTCATCAGATATCGAATTTCGATCAATCATTCTTTATTAGTTAAAACGTTTTGATTACGTTGCAAATTAAAGATCTACACGGCTTTTTCAACGCTAAAAAAGTGCGCCCTCTGTTGGTGAATGTAAATCAGCTCTGGTCGTGCTCATTATGTATGCATGTAAAAATCATATCTCAACAACCACAACAGGTAAATTGACAGTTTTTGCACCATTGTACAGATTGTTAATTGTCAAAAAATATTTACACAAAGGTGAACCCAATTTGACCTTACTTCCTGTCCAAACCGGAAGTCAACGTTTAATGTTTAAAAAAATCATATCTCCACAACCATAAGAGGTAAATTGACATTTTTTGTATCATTGTATAGATTGTTAATTGTCGAAAAATATTTACACAAAGGTGATCCCAATTTGACCTTACTTCCTGTCCAAACCGGAAGTCAAAGTTTAATATTTAAAAAAATCATATCTCAACAACTACAAGAGGTAAATTCACAATTTTTGTACCATTGCACAGATCGTTAATTGTCAAAAAATATTTACAAAAAGGTGACCCCAATTTGACCTTACTTCCTGTCCAAACCGGAAGTCAAAGTTTAATATTAAAAAATCATATCTCAACAACCACAAGAGGTAAATTGACATTTTTGGTACCATTGTATAAAGACTGTTAATTGTCGAAAAATATCTACACAAAGGTGACCCCAATTTGACCTTACTTCCTGTCCAAACCGGAAGTCAAAGTTTAATATTTTAAAAATTCATAAGGGGTAAATTCACAATCTTTCCACTATTGTACAGATTGTTAATTGTCAAAAATGTTTACAAAAACATGACCCAATTTGACCTTTACTTACTGTCTAAACCGGAAGTCAAAGTTTAATATTAAAACAAATAATGATGCAAAGTTTCTTTTAAAAACATTCTGACGTCGTCATCACTGCCCTGACAAAACTCGAACACCTATGTGTTTGTATTATCACAAACACTGCCGTCTAGTTTTTGTTCGTTTTTAAACATTTTTTTTTTTTTACTTCTCCTTCTTCTTCTCCCCATCGATTGTCTAAAAAAAACCCACATACTTGCAAACTTCACATGAACTTCAAACTTGGCATATACTTAGAACTTAACACGTAGATGAAACATAATTTGTGATGTCATGATTAGGTCATCAGATATCGAATTACGATAAATCAAAGTTTAATAATTTAAAAAATCATATCTCAACAACCACAAGGGGTAAATTCACAATTTTTGTACCATTGTACAGATCGTTAATTGTCAAAAAATATTTACAAAAAGATGACCCCAATTTGACCTTACTTCCTGTCCAAACCGGAAGTCAAAGTTTAATATTTAAAAAAATCATATCTCAACAACCACAAGAGGTAAATTCACAATTTTTGTACCATTGTACAGATCGTTAATTGTCAACAAATATTTAAAAAAAGATAACCCAAATTTGACCTTAATTCCTGTCCAAACCAGAAGTCAAAGTTTAATATTTAAAAAAATCCTATCTCAACAACCACAAGAGGTAAATTCACAATTTTTGTACCATTGTACAAATCGTTGATTGTCAAAAAATATTTACAAAAAGATGACCCCAATTTGACCTTACTTCCTGTCCAAACCGGAAGTCAAAGTTTAATATTTAAAAAAATCATCTCAACAACCACAAGAGGTAAATTCACAGTTTATGCACCATTGTACAGATTGTTAATTGTCAAAAGTATTTACAAAAACATGACCCCAATTTGACCTTTACTTCCTGTCCAAACCGGAAGTCAAAGTTTAATATTAAAATAATTTCTAAATTCAGTATTATATTGTATTCAAATAAACTTCTCGCGAGAACTTCAACAGACGTTAATGTTTGACTTTCTCCAACACTTCGAATTGATGACGTCATCATTTTAACTTCAACCGAACACCTAGTTTTTGTTGTGACAAAAACTTATATCAAGTTATTATTATTATTAAATGATTACAATGGTTTGAAAAAAAAAACACAAAATGGAAATATTCAAGAAAAAAGGATAGGATACTAAGCGACGGGTATTATTCATATTATCAAAATTGTATCAAGTTTGATCTGTTGAGTCAAATTAAGTTTTATATCTGAGGATTCCAAACATCTTAACAAATTATTTCAAAGACCAGGTATTTCAAATGTTATTAACCCCTTACGTACGGTATTATTTTTACCGAGAGTGAAGGTGGTTGCGGTCAACCACGGAACGTCTGTGGGGCCGTGGAGCGCCAGGTCAAATCCGGCCATGGCAATGTTCACAACTCCGCTGTTCAGCCAAGCGTATAGACCGAACAATAAGTGGGCAAGCTAAGCCGGGCATACCCTATTCATCGTACGTGAAGTCCCCACATAGCGTAATTGAAAGGCCGGTGTTCAGAAATCTCATGAAAATGCTGTACTCAGAATGCTCTCGAAAGCCCAATCTATTATATAACACTCCATTTCAAGAACAATATGGTTCACCAAACTACCAGCCTTCTTGAAGATTTCTATTCAAGGTGAATTCTCAGCAAATGCAGCTGGAAAATCAATTAATTCACCGGCCGCGGCTATATCCGTCAACCGTACGCAAGGGGTTAAAAGTAAATCACTGATTTATTTATGTTTTGGTTTTACTTGTATTAAGCATGTGTGTCTCACTGCCTCCAAATATTTCACCAGTTTTGCAGACTCAAATCTTTGAGAGCAACAACTTATCACACTTCAATGCTGTGTTTAGAGAATTTCTAACTTAAATAACAAGATAATTGCCTCTAGGATATGTGGAGTTTAACAGGTCACAACATGGATTTTTTAAAATAAATATGTTTACCTTTTTCATTGTTGAAAGGAGATTTTCTATCTTTAATCTATTGACAATTTCTCTGTTGATGACGATCTTATTATCAGCAATTGATGAATTCCTTAAGGTTTGGTCCCTTAGTTGACTCCTGGCATCTGGAAAAAAAATAAAAAATAAATACATTGAATTTCACTGTTGGTAGTCACTTAGCAACTTTTGCATATGGATTTGTGGAGGTTTATTGAACTTCTGATAAAATATTCTTACCACAGTCTATTGACGTCTTCTTTTTCTCTAGAATACAAATGGCATTCTGGCAAAATAGGTTTCTGTCTTCACGCTCATGAGGGAGTTCTATCCTTGCCTTCTGTGTATGGTCTGTCTCCTGTCTAGACTTCTTGAGATGTTTAAGTTTGGATTTAATGAACTGTCGCTGAGTTGAATGTGCCTTAGATCTTGCATCCTCTGAATCAGAATCCTAAAGTTACACAAGAAATCAACCAATGGTGAGATGTTGATATATAATTAGGAAAGTAAATCACGTTTTTAGATATGAAGGAAACAGCTGTGTAGTCAGTGGGTGGGAAGACGGAGATGGCAGTTGGGTGTACACATGTATGTGTATGTATGTGTGTTGATTTTATACCTAAATAAAATGAATGCATCGAGTGAAAAATGTTTAGAAGTAATTTACTGAACCTAAACAGAGTCATTTTAAACATGTTGTGTCTCTTCACTCCATCACTGTATTCATTTGGGGGCAATGGGCTGTGTTTTCTTGATAAATATCAGTACGACTGCGAAAATGCTGTTTGGATGGCTCTTTAGTTGAATAATATGAAACCTACTCACTGATTGATATGAATCTTCATTTGACTCCCAGTGTGCTGTGTAATATGATGATCTCTCAGAGCCAGAGGCTGAGATGGATGTCCCTACATCATCATTTCTTCTCCATCTTCTCTTCCTCTCTGAATAATCATCATCATCTTCTGAGATGGATTCTGATGTTCTGTTGGATTCCCCTGACAATGAGATTCTTGATTCTGTCCTACTTCTAGAGGAAACCATTGTCCTTTCCCAAGGGTCAGTGTCGAAGTAACTTCTTGAAGTAACTTGGTCCTCGGAGTCAGACCCGATAGTTGAAGCCTCTGAAACTGATGGCAAGATATCATGGCTTAACTCTTCCACAGTGACGATTGATGAGGAGCTACTGTTCATTGTTGCCATGGTGATCCTGTAAATGAGACTTTTATGTTTTGTAACTAGGACTTTTGGTTCACGCAATTTGATTCATTGTGACATTAAAATTATATGAATACAGATTATCGCAGATATGATTGTCATAAAACATTACTTTTATATGCATGTATTTTTATTTATTTTTTAACTAAAGTGCATTTAGTTTTTGTTTTGTTTTCCATTTTGTTAAAAAACAGCTCTGGTAACAGTCCAAAGAACAGGCCAAAATATGCCACCAAAGTAAAATTTGACAGTGAAAATAATGCCTGTATGTGTGTAGCCACTGTAGGTCCCTTTTAAGTGTATACCACAATCATGGACCCTTAATTACTGAATACCACTGGGCTAGTGCTAGCTACTTAACCGTCGTTACTGCACAATAAAACTTGGTGATGAGGTACTCTAAAAAGTCTATATTAACGTTACTCGTTAGTCTTACGTTAGTCATATCAAAGCAGACAACTTTGCCTTTGAAATGAGTTTGACCACATGTTCATGTTGCCCCACCAGTGTGGCACGGTAAGGATAGAGGTCTGTCAGCTGTCCGTGTCACACTGGTGGGGCAAATGTTCACGTTGACATAAAAATCTATATTTTTTTTGTACGATCATTCACTTTCGTAAAATTATCGAAGATTATCATTGTATGGATAAGCCACTGTCAAAAAGAATCATAGCCAAGGCTCACGCTCCTGTAAGTTATAACAGAACTAACGTTAACAAACTACGAGTTGTACATGTTTGTTATTGTTTTAACCCGAAAACTTTCCACCATTCACATCGTGTTGTGTTGAAATGGAGCGCTCAACTTGATAAATAGACGGGTAACTTAATCATCGGTGTATGTATGCATTCGAATACACTTGGGTAAGTATAGGTTTTAGACGTACGTAGTATAACACCCATCATCCCCAAGACATTTGTAAGAATCTATTTGATTGGACAGTATGTTGCAAATAGCCAATGACAGCACTCGTACTATTACTCGTTGTGCCGCGGGAATTTCCCGAGTTAATGCAAGATTTCCATGGCCATGCCCGCCTTTCTCCATGTACCATGCTGCATGCACGGTGATGAGATACTGACTTTATTGACTGACCAAAGAGTGATATTGAACCGATCTTAGATTTATTTGGTAAGGGGAAAAAAGGAAAAGAAGCAGAAGTTGTTAGGCCTATCTCATTTAAAGAATTTTAACGTCTTGTCGGAAAGAATGCACCATGGCACTGCCATGCCATGTGTTGTTAATCATGTATTGACTATTGTAACTTGTAGTTTTGTGTAAAACTAAGATAAGTCCAACTCCAAGTCAAGGCTCAAGCCAAGCATGCCAAGGGCGGGCAAGGGAAGGGGATATGAGAAAAATGACAAGTTCACGTTAAAGGTTGGGGATGAGGGATCTTAAAAAGTACGAAATTTCAGATTTTCCCTTTTTTCACAGTACTATATTTTGCAGGTGAGCAGTAAGTAAGTAACTAGTTTGAGGGCCCAGGCTCCACTGCATACGTACAATAATATTGTGTGTATTTTTATTTATTTTTGCTTTGTAATTTATATAAATTATAATATATAACGTTAGGTGTGTGTGTGTGTGTGGGGAGTTGACAAGATCAGACTGACATGACTGAGGAAGTCATCGGGTAGAATGTCGTATCTGGCTGCCACTATTTTTCATTAAATATAACCAATAATAATGTGTGGACTTATATTATTCCTGAAACCATCTCAGCTCCCTGGGGAGTATACAGCTCAATTGCTGCCATTACAGTGCATATAGGGCTAATCAACCAACTCTGCCCTCACAGGTACCCATTTAACCCCTGGCCCTGGGTGGAGAGAAGCAATTATGGTTAAGTGTCTTGCTCAAGGACATAAGTGTCACGGCCGGGATTCGAACCCACATTCTGCTGCTAACACCAGAACTTGAGTCCGGTAAGCTAGACCGCTCGGCCACGACACTCCACAATGTAATCTTACCTACCTGGTAAGGTGGAGAACATATGGATGATGATGGACATATACTTCAAATTATTCCAAGATATTTATTTCATGAAAAATCGGGCATTTTTGGTATACGATGACTTCCTCAGTCATGTCAGTCTGATCTTGTAAACTCCACAATTAGTGACCAACACAGTCATTGTACATGTGTAGTGGCAACTATAATAGGATCCTTCTATTTTCTGAATGGGAGGTTTTTTTTAGAAGGGAAATCAAGTCCGAAAACCATCATAAAAGTGGATTTTAAAGATAGTTTTCGCTTTCTGTACCACCAAAAATCGATAGAATAATTTTTTTAACTGGTTAGTGGTTGCAAAAAATCTAAAAAAGCCCTTAAAAAGTGGCGGCCGGATACGACATTCTTTCCAAGTCATCGTATATCAAAAATGCCTGATTTTTCATGAAATAAATATCCTGGAATAATTTGAAGTATATATCCATCATCATCTATATATTCTCCACCTTACTAGGTAGGTAAGATTACTGGACATCCATTACTGGATATATTTAGGGAGGAGGGCCAAAGTCATGGGACAGCCAAGCCTTTGAGAAGCCTGACCAGGCCCAGGCTACCTGGCCTCCTAATTGTCTTTTGTGAGTCCTAATCCTGTAACAATACAATACCTGCCAATCAACATAACCTGGGCTTCTGAAGGGCTTAGCCCAGGCAAGCAGAGTTCATTATATAGGCCAGTAGGCAGGGGAAAGCCTGGGTCTGGCCGGGCTTCTCAAAGGCTTGGCTGTACCATGACTTTGGCCCTTGTCCCTTAATGAGAAAAAGTGGCAGTCGGATATATGACATTCTACCCCTTAAATGTAGCAGTGAAGATCATCTGCACCTATCCCACATGTCACCATGTCATCCATTGAGAAGCTCAGCATCCGTGGCATCAGGAGTTTTGGTCAGGAAGATTCTGATCGACAGATCATTGAATTCTTTCATCCTCTTACACTCATAACGGGACAGAATGGTGCTGGAAAGACGGTAAGAACAATAATCAATTGAAAGGGGAACATCATTTACAATCAACAGGCACCAAGGCAAACATCGGGGCCATGGAGGCAGAGTTACCTTCACTGCCTAAAAGGCAATGCTTGCAGTCAAATTGAAAAAAAAATAATAGGCAAGCCAAATTGTATTCATATTTCTCAGAAATTATTCTGTCACATGATCATGAACTATTTTCAATAATTATCTAGACTCCCCAAACATTGGCTGATCTTAAAACTTGTAGCTTTGCATGGTGAAGAGGATAAGTAAGACTAATTGCGGTGAAAAGAACTGGAGGTTACAACTCGACGTTTCGATCAGTACACATGTATGCTCTGATCGTCCTCAGGAGAATTGGCTGATCTTGGTGGGAGGGGGGTGCAAAGAGGGCATCACCGCCATCTAGGTTGTTGAACCCCTCCCCCCTTGTCTGCCCCTCCCTAGTAAAAATGTCCAATTTGGGCATGGACATCTAAATGCTGCTAATCAGAGTCCATGTCAACATTGGATTCCTTCAGAGAAACACACAATATTCCATTGATGATGATGTTATTTATTATCTCCTCAGACCGTCATTGAATGCCTTAAATATGTCTGTACCGGTGATATGCCTCCAGGAGCCAAGGGAAATGCCTTCATCCATGACCCAAAGGTACGCTATAATGATCTATCACGTTTACCCTGTGGTTATGTACATATGCACGGGAAAAAATGGTCATTGCCTTTGTTGCACTGGCCTGTCTTTGATTTTATGTCACCAGACATTTTTCCCATTTTCATACTATAAATACTTATATACTACTCAAAACAATTTAGGAAACACTGGAATAATCTCAGTTAAAGCAAGATCATTTATTTCAGATAAACACAGTGTTTCACAGAATTGATGAGAAACATTTCATGACATGACTACTGAAAGAGAGGGGGTTGCAAATGAAAATCCCGGTTCATGGAACATTTCAAACCTATTTGATGTTAAAAATCCGGTGTTCCCTAAATTGTTTTGAGTAGTATATAAATATATAATATATAATTTAAATTCAGTTTCCAATGTCATATAATGTCGTATCCGACCCCCGCTTTTTCTCATTCAATATAACCAATAATGTCATCTTACCTACCTAGTAAGGTGGAGAACGTATGGATGATGATGGACATATACTTCAAATTATTCCAGGATATTTATTTCATGAAAAATCAGGCATTTTTGGTATACGATGACTTCCTCAGTCATGTCAGTCTGATCTTGTCAACTCTCCCGTTAGTGACCAACACAGTCATTGTACATGTGCAGTGGCAACTATGAATGGGAGGATGTTTTTAGAAGGGAAATAAAGTCCGAAAACCATCATAAATGTGGATTTTAAAGATAGTTTTCACTTTCTGTATCCCCAAAAATCGATAGAATCATTTTTTAACTGGTTAGTGGTTGCAGAAAAAATCTAAAAAACCCTTAAAACGTGGCGGTCGGATACGACATTCTTTCCATTGGTACATTTATTCCCTTTAAGTCATATCCTTTGCATCTCTACAAAGTCTTCAGTGTTTCAAAAAAACTTTTACAAGATATTTTTGTTTACGTATTCAGCACTCCATCAGAATTCAGTCTATCTTTGTGTACGTAGGTCGCCCATGAGACAGAGGTTAAAGCCCAGGTCAAACTGAAGTTCAATGATGTGACTGGCAAGGCAGCTGTCGTCACAAGAAATCTTATTTCCATCCAAAAGGTCAGTGATTACTTCTCAAATATTTTGTTCTTCTTTCTTATCCATTATTTTTTGTTATAAACAAAATCTGCAATTAAATGTTTACAGGAAAGGCTTAATTAACCCTAACTCCCTAGGCCCATTTGCTTACACATAACCTGAATCCTTCCTAACTCCCTAGGCCCATTTGCTTACACCTAACCTGAATCCTTCCTAACTCCCTAGGCCCATTTGCTTACACATAACCTGAATCCTCCAAAATCCTTCAGTAGTAAAGCAAGCACATGACATGTATGCACACATGTGTTTCTAATCTGTGGTACATGTACATGGCCAGGAACCCTCCCTGCATGCATGGAGCAATAAACAGTGTCCACTGACCCAAGCACTGACCTTGCAATCACGACAACAAACATGGATGCACATGTTTTTTTTGTTTGTTTTTTTTCAATTCAATTCTGGTTTATTTAAAAAAACACCAAACAAAAAGTCCGAGGACTAAAAATATTTGGTTTACAGTAAAAATTTACAGTACCTAAGAAGAACATCTAGAAAGGTAAATAATTTATTAAAAATATTTTCATAGAAAACATTACAAATTAAATTGAGCTTTAAAAGAACAATACAGAGTAAAAATTTACAGTACTGTAAATTTACAGAGTAAAAATTTACATGTACCATGGAAAGGTAAGTATGCCTAATAACCTCAATCCTCCAAAATCCTTCACTTTATAGCAAAGAGCATGTAGCATGTAACCTCAATCCTTCAAAATCCTTCACTTTAGCAAAGGGGATTTTGGAGGATTTGGGAAGGTTAGGGTTAAGGGTGGAGGTTTTAAGTAACATTTTCTACCTCATAGCCAATAGCATTAGCCAGAAATTGGGCCTGTGATTTGGTACTGTAGGCAGATTACCCAATAAAGGAATGGTAATACAATCTAAAACACTTACTGGATGTAAAAGTTGGTGATGGTACCAAACTTCCTGAGAAGTTATTCCGTCCGTCTTGCTGTCATTTTGAGAAAACGTGCAATGTATAACAAATTTGAAATGGATCACTGCCGTGATCCGTTGTCTACATTGAACGAAAGCAACAAAGTGTATTTTCACTTTTTTTCCCCCTCAATAATAACAGGATTTGTTACAAATCTCTCTTTGCCTCAAAATTTTCTTGAAAGAAGAGAGGTGGCCACCAAGGAAAGAAAGAAGTAACCTGTATTGTGTCCAAACCTGTAGTTCCTTGTTTGTGGGGATGTGGAGAGTCTGTAAATCCTCCAAAATTAAACATCCAGGAGGTTCAGGGTGCTTTGTCCTCTAGGCCAAAGGCCCACTAGCCAATTTCAGGATTTTTTACTTTTGTCAAATCACACCCTAGAGAAATATGTTTGGATACCCAAATGGTAAATGGTCACCCTGTTTAATTTGTTATACACTTATTATTATTATTATTATTATTTATTCAGCCATCACAACAAACAAAACAATACAACAATACAAAACAATACTTCCAGATGGGCTTGGAGCAACAAAAGCAAAGCAATTACTGTGATCCGTAGACCTGCTGCCCCACATCTGGTTGTAAAACAAGGAGTAGATAAAAATATATATTGATTTAGAATAATTTATATAAATAAAAATAAACAAATAATCAAAAAAGATATAAATAAATACATGTACTTCAAAGGTTTTAAATTTAAATATAACATTAAAAAGCATGAAATATGTGAGAATAAACCAGTTTTTAAAAGTAGAAAAAAGGAAAAAGAAAAAGGAATACTGATAAAAACTGAAGTGAAATTAAAATGCACAAGGCACTTCAAATAATAAATATGAAAAGAATTGATGAAACCTAAGAGATATAGGCACATTACACTGTAAATGAATAATAAATTCATTAATAAATAAATAAATAAATAAATAAATAAATAAATAATAATATAAATTAATAAATAAATAAATAAGTAAATAAATCAATAAATCAATTTAAAACAATATATATAAGTATACAAATAAAAGACTAAATAATCAATTAAATAATTAAATAAGTAAATAAATAATAATCCTATAGATGAATAATACACTTAATTAAGTAACTAAATAAATATTAAATTAATTATTGAAATTGCACATAGATAATATAAATTTATATAAAGGATAAAACAAAATACAAATTAAGAAATATTAGCAGTGGTTACACTTTCTTCATGCTTCAGTGCTTTTAAAAAGGACGGCAGAGAAGTTGAAATGGCAGAATTGCAAAATTCAACTGGCAGAGCTGACCAGAGCCTGGGGAATCTATTGATCGCATTGAGAGGCAAGGACTGGGTTCTGGCAAATAAGTGTTTGAATGTTAAAGCGCTATCATACCTATGGTTAACACTAATGTTCCTATTTACAGATTCACATTTAATTGTATTAAAAAGACACTTAACAACAAAGGAAATCATCAAACAATTACGGCGACTTGATAAAGAGTACAAAGTCTGTCGGTGTAAGACATTTCTCCAAATCGCTGACCTAAGATAAATCGAGTCGCACACCTCTGGACACGTTCAAGTGTTGTAAAGAAAGTGTACCATTGGTAAAACTTACATTCTACTGTGTCTCATCTCATGTGAATAAAGATATTTCTATAAAACAACCAACCTGTGAAAGTTTCAGCTCATTAAGTTATGTCATAACAAGAAAAAAGTGTGGAATTTCTTTTATACTCTTTAAAAAAAAAAAATCCTGGATAATACAGTGTAGCCAAATGAGGAAACTTGCCAATTATGTTTTGAAAAGAATTTTGTAATAAACATTCCAATATAACTATAAGTTGTTTTTGTATACGTTTTTTCAAACCCCTCCCCTTCCTCCTGTTGATGATATTTGAGAGATTGTTTTTACTCCTTTGTGTTTAGTTGAAGAAGGTCGAGTTTAAGTCTCTAGAGGGTGTGGTTGCAAGAACCAATGAGCTCGGAGAGGTAAGTTGGTGTTTTGTTGTTCACATGATGTTAACTTTTAACTTTCATAGATGCATATTAATGTAAAGGACAATGCCACAATTACAAACATCATTGAGCCCACACAAAATGGTCGCTATATGGACATGATAGAGTTTGCACAAAACAATATTTATTTAAAAATAATACTGTACAATGACTCGGACTCGACCCTTCGGACTCGTCTCGACCCTTGTGTCTCGGACTCGGACTTGTGACTCGGACTCGATGTTTGTGACTCGGACTCATGACATGGACTCGATGTTTGTGACTCGGACTTGTGACTCAGACTTAACAGCAAAATTTTATGGCTTTATTGCATTTGGTTATGGTGATTGGTTTGGGGACATTATAGAGCGAAGTTATGAAGACTTGCACTTCTACCAGTTTGAGTGAATCACGAGTATCGCCAGTGTGCCAACAATGCAACAATAATACAAATTCTCAAATTTACTGAGGTGTAACTTTCGTTAATTATTAAATGGCAGACTTGTATGACTTGTGACTGGGACTCGAGTCATCATGTACAATGACTCGGACTCGACCCTTCGGACTCGTCTCGACCCTTGTGACTCGGACTCGGACTTGTGACTCGGACTCGAACTTGTGACTCGGACTCGGACTTGTGACTCGGACTCGGACTTGTGACTCGGACTCAATGTTTGTGACTCGGACTCATGACTTGGACTCGATGTTTGTGACTCGGACTTGTGACTCAGACTCGACAGCAAAATGCCCAATATTCACTATTTTAAAACATTGACAAAATAAAGAATGTTCTTGCAACATAGTGTTTAAATCTTGTTACTTAATTTAAACAATGCGACAGTTTCATAAAATTGATACCATCATCCTATTCCGTTGTAGCATAGCCTATTGTGTCCTTTCTCTGTTTGTAGTAATGCAATCACAATCGTTTACAGGCGCAGCGGCCGCATGAAAACAAAGTGCGTCTTCCAGAAATCGCTTAAAATGAATTATGTACCCAAGCTTCAGTGTACAACATCGTGGGAATAAAAGCACAATAGTGATGGGTACCAGACTTATTACACTGTCCCAAACACTGGTCTCTCAATTTTCATGGTGTTTGGTGCCAATTCTAGAGAAATGGAATGGACATTTTGAAAATGCTGCATTGAGGAGGTTCTGTGTATAAAATGTGATTTTTTTATGGAGTTCATTTTGGAAACAATTTCATAGTGCAGATGTGATAGTAATATATAATTTATGTATATTATATTATAATATATATTAATTTTATATATGTTCTTGTAGACGAAGCTAAATCAATATTTAGGCTAGACTGTATTTTCAACAAAAACAAAACCTAATAATTAGGGCTGACATACGTCAGATTGTCGAAATTATCTTTTGTTAAAACGCTGCTCATTTTTATTTTCGGTAATATATCACCGTAGGTGTCAGACTAACACATGTCGTAAATATTTATTTTTATGGCTTTATTGCATTTGGTTATGGTGATTGGTTTGGGGACATTATAGAGCGAAGTTATGAAGACTTGCACTTCTACCAGTTTGAGTGAATCACGAGTAACGCCAGTGTGCCAACAATGCAAACTTTTTTGCCGGGGCTGGTGTAGTCAACTCGTCCAGCACACCGGCACCTGACTCTTCTGTCATCAATGACCCTACAGATAGTCCCAACACCGCGTCCATGCAGTAAGCCCTACACGGCAGAGCCCCTTGTCCTTGCGTGTCCACATGGAATTTTATTAAATTATTTCAGAAGCAAAACCTGTTGGATTATAGTTATTCACGGCAGTAAAGGATTAAAAAGTAAAACTGAGTCCACAATCCTTTAAGCATACATATTTTGGACCAGTAGAAAAAGTTATCTGCTGCTTTCTGTTTTTTTTTAATTCAAATGTTAATTCTATCACTAAACATAAGTAAAAGCACCCTTAACCCTAACTCCCTAGACAACAAAGCCAGTTGGAGGATTTTGAAGGATTTTTATTGTTTTAGTACAATGCCTAGGGAGTTAGGGTTAATGTACGTTAATGGAGCTCATCTGTCAATTTTTTGTTGTTAAAAAGTTATGTTGGAAATGGGTTCAGCGAAAAAGTTACTTCCACAGATTTAAAACAATTTGTCTTTTCAATGTTCCTTCTCAGAAAGTCAGCCTTAGCTCCAAGTGTGCCGAGTTGGACAGAGAGGTAATATATCTCAGTTTAAAGGGAGGTTAGAACATTGGTAACTAGTAACATATATGCATTTCCACACTCTAGTTTTCAAGAAATATATACTACTCAAAACAATTTAGGGAACACCGGATTTTTAACATCAAATAGGTTTGGGCCATGTTGAAATGTTCCATGAACCGGGATTTTCATTTGCAACCCCCCTCTCTCTTTCAGTAGTCATGTCATGAAATGTGTAATCACTACATGCATCCTTTATCATCTGTTTCATTGTGCAGTTGTATCTCATCAATTCTGTGAAACATTGTGTTTATCTGAAATAAATGATCTTGCTTTAACTGAGATTATTCCGGTGTTCCCTAAATTGTTTTGAGTAGTATATATATATATATAAAAAAAAAAAACCTAGCTTCAATCCATAGGTGCTGCAGTTTTTGAGAAAACAAAAATATACAGTTACATGTTCTACAAAGAGATGCCAAACAGGGATATTTATGTTATCCTCTACAATCTTTTTTGGATAAAGTGTTAATCCCAGTTCCATACAATAACTGTGGCATACACCAGTAGCAAAGTGAAAGTAGATATGTGTTTTTCCATTTGGCGTCGTTTATATGATGACTTATATTATATTATGTTGTATGTGTCAGTCCATTGTTCATTGTATGTGCCAATCAATTGTATGTGCCAATCCATTGTATTTCTTGGCTAGTTCAAGCAGACGAGCAGTATTTACTGTTATCGTGAAGAATCACCACGACAACTTAATATCTGCAAAGAAACTGTCATAATATTGACTATTTAGTCATTGACTGCTGTCATATGATATGATATACGCTATGTCATGGTAACATCTGATTAATTTATTGATTCTTGTTTGATAACAGATGGTTGCGTCATTAGGTGTCTCCAAACCAGTCTTAAATAATGTCATATTTTGTCATCAAGAAGAGGCTACATGGTTAGTAGATTACAAACTCATTTTTTAAAATCCTATATAAGTTGTCTTATAGATAATATATGTTGTACTTATCTGCCAAATAACCCCCTGCGATTGTAGGAAAGGCAGTGTAACCAGTATGTTATTGAATTGACTAATTATTCTAATCATATGAATAAGTGTCAACACAACTCTTTAAAATGATGTTCCATTGTTTTTTTTCCACAATTTCCAAGGTAACCTAGTGTAGATTCTTCAAGATTCTGGAAGCAAAGTTAACAAGCCTCTGTGCTTCAACTTTATTTTATCTCCATTTTAGTCCTCTGTTTTTTTGGGGATATTTTCCTGATAATGCAAGTGACAGGGATGGATCTAGGGTGTCTGAGAGTAATGAGGATAATGTGAGGGACGCAAATGACCACCTTTGCCATCCTTGATTACACTAATTTGCAGTGCTTATGACATTTAAAGATTTAAACTCAATCAATATTTAAACGGGCAATATCATCACGATCAGCGTGGAATGGAATCAGTGTCCTAGTTTAAGATGAACACAGTGACTGAAAATTACTGGCTCATTTATGCAGCAGCAACGGTAATATGACCTTATCGTGTGTGGGATTATTTTCAGTCACTGAGTTAATCTAAAACTAGAACTCTGATTCCATGCCCTGTTGATCATGACGATATTGTCCCTTTAAGCAATACTTACTGTAATGCAGCCTGACAATCCTGACAAAACTGAAAGAAATCATTTGTTTTTCTCATTTATATTGTCCAGGCCTCTGAGTGAAGGCAAGCACCTCAAAGGCAAGTTTGACGAGATATTTGCCGCAACAAGGTGAGATATATCTGGAGTGTAATAACCTGATTATAAAATAACTGAATTATAATCTGAATGCTTTGATTGTGTAAAGTTCTCTCGTATGAGTGATTATAAATGACTTCGTGCGAAGTGCGGGGTTCATCGATTGAGTCAAAGATTGAATAAACACACAGTGAGACAGGATTACTAACGTTAGTTGACGATCACTTATTTTATTAATATTAGCCACTGATGCAAACTCATCAGTTCCTCTCCTTATCCCGATCAATCTCCAACTGCCTTCTTATTCCATCAGCAAACATATTTAACCTCTTTACTTATTATTATTTTCATTCTAGAACAAAATATTATTTTCTTAGAAAGATCAACTCACGCATACGCTTACACGCGACGCGCATGCAGCTCACGCACGCAGCTCGCGCGTAAAGCAAGGAAATCATTTTAAAGCAATAATTAATTATCTGATTAATTTATGTTATAACTCCATATCACTACAATTGCATAATCTTATGATAATTGAAATGTGTTTATTTTTACAGATACATCAAAGCATTGGATGTGATCAAGAAGTTAAGAACAGAGCAGGTTTGTGAATTACAATATTTCATTAATGATTTCAAGATACTTAAATATCATCATTAAGAAATTAACAAAATATTCAGGGGTGAGATTTGTCCGGATTTTCACGGATTTTTACAAATCGCAATGTTTTGATCCTCCGGATTTTAAAGATTTAAGCAATAAAGGAAAGCAAAGCAAATGCTTTTGGTAATATCGACAATATTCGATAATATCGCGATTATTTTTGTTTTTCACGCATGAGTGCTTTAGAGCCGGTAATGACAGGAATGTACCCGTCTACAAGCGTCACAATAAATTGCCAGTGGCAGTGCTTACCTGCGAGACACGTGCAATTGCGCCGTTCATGAGTGCAACGTATGGGGCGGGTTTTCGCTACCCTAACCAGAAACAAAATGGCACAGCTACGTGAAAATGCGAACGTAACCAGACAATTGTTTTCAGTTTGTGACATGTTCAGTCATCAACGTTTCTCAAAATAGAACTTACTCGTGAGTGCTAGTAACTTGAAAGATTACTGGTATACGAACAATCACTTAATCATGTTTAACACTTTTTACAATCCGCCATCTTGAAACTAAGCGTAACCGATCACAAAGTTCGGTTTATGTTTGGTCAGAACCATGATGTCATCGCAGCACAACCGAACTTAGCTTGCGAAAACCCAACCAATGACCAAAGCCCAAACATGTTTCTGGTTACGGTCGCAAAAACGCACCCATCGCCATTGGCAAATCGTTTGCATAATAATTATGTGGGACGGTTACTGCGTCGTGCGTCCCAATCAAATCATCAGCCCGAGTTCACGTGATTCGCGTTCCACGTGACTGGGTCATAGTATAAACACGTGACTAGGTTTATTCCTGCATATAGTACCGTGGAGAATAAAACCATGTGATTCAGAAAATGTGGATTGTAGTCACACTATTTTAAATAAACGTCACATGGTTTATCAAGATTACGTGTATGTGTTTTGTCACACGAGACAAGAGTCCCAGTATGGTACAACAGAATAGTGTCCTAATCCCTCAACTTTGATCGAGCCGCTGCCGATCCATGTGGATTTTTCAAAACTGCCCAATTGCACCCCTGATTAATATCTAAACAGCTATTAATTACTTGGTGTAAAATTGTTGAACGTATCAATCATTCTATGAAATAATTCCATCTGAAGTGCTTTCATCTTGGAGAAAAAGGGAATTCTTATGTTGAACTTTTTGTAAAAACGTTTTGTTAAACATAAAAACCATAAAGAAAATCGTGAGCAACTATTGGGACAAAACTTTCACAGGTTTTGTTATATGATGTATTTCTTGAGAACTAAAGGGTTGAAATGAAGGTATGTTTCCCAATACCTGTATACAGTGATTACATTACTGACACTTATTTATTGTTCCAACAGAGTTCTAGCATTCGTGAGTTCAACACAGAAGTGAAATATCTAAAGGAGAGGAAAGACAAAGCAAAAGAGGTCAGTTAATGACATCAGAATTGACCTTTGAACTCGTCCTATAATTGCAAATTTTCCAAACTCAACCTATGTTGAGCAATTGAAACAAATGCTAGATTGACGTTGTTGTTGTTGTTGTTGTTGTTATTTATTTGACCCCAGCAAAACAAATACAACAAAAATACAGACTAAAACGAAAGGCAGGGATGTGATTTGTCCGGATTTTTTGCGGATTTCCGAATTTTTACAGCAATGTTGTGATCCTCCGGATTTTAAAGATTTAAAGGAAAGCAAAGCAAACGCTCAGAACTATAGATTTCACCCCAGCGCTGTTCACAACAGAGGCCCTAATACCCCTAGCAAAATTTACATGGATTTTTCAAAACTGCCCAATCACATCCCCGAAATGGTTAGAAATACTAACACGGTACATTAAGACAAATGACAAGAAAGCATAAAATGCAAAAAAATGTATATAAGACAAACAATATAATGAGAGGATGGCAACCAGATGAGCAAAATGAAGTACGGGAATGCGAGGATGGGGAGCATGAAGATAATGGGAACTCAATTCATGAGGACGGACAAAATACACAAATTTAAATAGAAAAAATATCATTATGCTAATTAGTTCTTTTGATCACAGCATGATTAGACCAATCGGGGAAAGCCTTTCTCGGTCAAACGTGCAGCATTGATAAGACATTTGTTGGAATTGTTATTCCACATTGTCTACCCATGTACCCAGGTTTTCCCCACAAACTTCCCGACACAACATTAAAGGGGCAGTATCGTCATGATCAGAGCAGACTTTCAACAGGGCATGGAATCGATAATAATAATAATAGTAATGTGTGGACTTATATAGCGCACGTATCCACCAACTGAGTGGTGCTCAAGGCGCATTATATCATTACCCCTGCTCATAAGGCTCATAAGGCTCATAAATCATTCCTGAAACCATCTCAGCTCCCTGGGGAGTATACAGCTCAATTGCTGCCATTACAGCCCATATAGGGCTAATCAACCAACTCTGCCCTCACAGATACCCATTTAACCTTTGGGTGGATAGAAGCAATTATGGTTAAGTGTCTTGCTCAAGGACACAAGTGTCACGGCTGGGATTCGAACCCACATTCTGCTGCTAACACCAGAACTTGAGTCTGGTAAGCTAGACCGCTCGGCCACGACACTCCACGACACTCGACGACACGACACTCGACACTCGACACTCGACACTCCACGACACTCGATGTCCTAATTTAAGATGAACACAGTGACTGAAAATTACTGGCTCATTTATGCAGCAGCAACCTTATCATGTGGGGTATTATGGTAGTCACTGAGTTAATCTAAAACTAGCATTCTGATTCCATGCCCCTTTAATCTTGTCGATGCTGCCCCTTTAAAACCATGGCTGATTTTTCATGATGGCCAGGATTTAGGGCCACATAGGAATGATGTATTATTCAAAAGCTAGATGTTTAAGTATTGGCTTTGTATTTCATGTTTATTACTGATAGCTTTCCACTGAGCTGGAGACCAAGAAAACTAAACTAAGTGCAGCCAAGGAATCTGTCACCCACATCATGAAAGAGTTACAACCTATAGTGGTATGTATGTACACATTGTTAAATATTACTGCCTTGTATTGCACACAGTGTAATGGATACATTGATATAATCTTTTGATATTAACCCTCCTACTATAGCTGCACTTTAGTGGGAAGTTGCTATAGAGGTCAAAACCAGTCAACTGCCTGTTTTGACTGTTGACCCAAATGTGCACACAGGGGCATTTTTGACCACACTGAACAATACCAGACAATGTTTTTACCAGTCAAAAACGGTCGACTCATTTTGACCTGTAAATGTACTTACTACACATGAGGTTTGACAGTGTTTGACTTTTAAGTGCGCTAGATATACCTTGGCAAGTATATCAACATTTAGACTGGTTTTGACCCTTGTAGTAGTAGTAGGAGGGTTAATAATGCATTTCAGGATGACGTCACACATTGATTACTACCAGAGTGTGTGATAGAATTTAGTAGGGGTAAACCTAGGTGAAGTGATGTCGACAATGATTTTACTGTCACACTAGAGTCTATATTTCAAATGTACACCACACATCACACACTATTTGAATGGACAGACATATAGATCATGGATGTGGGTGGGTGCAAAATTGTATATTCTTGGACTCTTAAACTTTCTCCTGGTAAATTCCATGTGAATGTGTGATTTTTCCCCCAGATTGAGCTCAAAATGCCATGCCAGGTTGGATGATGCAAAACTGAACCTAATTTTCCAGTTTAAAGCCAGTGAACACTTTTGGTTTAGTTTTTTGTTCATAATCATTCCAACGTCTTCTAACGAAAGAAATGAATTTTTGAAATAAGTTTTTTAATTTTACTGAAATGATAGTTCTTGAGATTCACTGGTCTACAGCCAAAATGCTTCCGAAACAAATGAAGTCACTTGACTAATTATGGGTCACTGAGAATGGAAATAATGCTTAAAATTGTTGATTGGCTCTAGTTTTCAAGATATGGTACCGTGTCAGTATCAACATAAACACATGAAAAGACCTAGGTTTACAATTCATGTGGAGTGTCGTGGCCGAGCGGTCTAGCGCACCGAACTCAAGTTCTGGTGTTGCCAGCAGCAGGGTGTGGGTTCGAGCCCCGGTCGTGACACTTGTGTCCTTGAGCAAGATACTTAACCATAATTGCTTCGTCCTTCGGGATGGGACGTTAAGCCGTAGGTCCCGTGTACTAGATTAAGTAATGCGTAAAGAACCCAGAACACTTATCGTGGAAGTGTAAGGGGTTTACCCCGGTGTTTCTGGTTCACATTGCAAGCGCCCTTGTTTACAGGTTTCCTCAGGCTTTCGAGCTTACAGTGCTTAAGTGCGCTTTTCTGAGGCATCCCTTGGTTTCATTACCAGAAATGATTAATAATAATAATAATAATAATAATAATTAAAAATCTGCTATGTACACCATATACAATGTAAAAACTTACATATCTTGGAAACGGTAACCAATCAGCAATTTTAATTGTCATATTTGAATTCAGCACATCAAAATCCATAATAAATAGCACATTTTATCTCCGAAGCAGACAACTTTTACAAAATTGTTGACCAGTGTTATTACTGGGAGTTACTGGGCCCAATTTCATGGCACTGCTTACTGCGGCATTCTGCGCTTACGGCGCATAGAATCACACGCTTTTTATGGCGGCGTAAGCGCAGAATTCTGTGGTAAGCAGCGCCATGAAATTGGGCCCTGGTTAGTTCGCTAACCGTTTAACCAAATCTGTCACTGGCACCTAGTTCATTAGCAGATGGCAAAAAGCATCAATAAACTTCCCGCAATGATTGTTTAATAACCACTGCAGCAAAAAAAAAAAAGCGTACAAAACAACAAAATGGGCAGCAATTTCTTCCAAAATTGTTGGCCGCATTTTTAAATTATTGGTTTCGGTTACCTGGTTAGCAAATTTTACATGGTTAGCAAATTTATAAGCAGTTTCGGTCGGTTAACCATCCCGGCACTGCAAGGGATCTTTGATTTTTGTTGAGAATACCAATAATTGTATAGAGGCTATAAGGATAAACTCAAACTGATTGATTATAAAATGTAGAAGTTTGTAGAATAATTTTGGCGCTTTTGTTTTTTATAGAAAAGAATTTATGAGATTGAAGACAGAGAAGAAGAGATCAATCTTCTGAGCACAGAAGTTGGTAAGAAAGATGATTTAGAACGTTTCTTTTATTTATATTCTGCTTTTAAGTCATGTCTAGCCCGTAGCATTTGCCTTCTGCTGAAGTATTATTCTAGTAAGGTTTTAGTCTACTTTTAGCTATGTGATATCGTCCATTTTGCCTTTGAGAAAGAACCGGCTAGGTTTAGGGCTGTGCCGGGTATCCGGGTATCCGGATACCCGACCGAAACGGTCATTACCTGGTTCCATTTTTCGGTTCCAATTACCCGTAAACGACTTTTTACAATTCGGACTTAACATTTGAGCGGTGCAAACAGAAATCTGTGACTCATGAACAATGCACTTGTACAGACAATTATCATTAAATTCAAGAGATTATACTCCAATAAAGAAAAGATCGATAGTGTGGTATACTCTGTATTATAAATGTCAATTTGTTACCATTTACAGTACATGTATTTGTACACCACTGGAGGCATGTTTTCAACAAAAATGAAAACGGGTATCCGGGTATCCGAAGTTTCCTGATTTCGGGTATCCGGTTCCAAAAATATCAGAAAACGCACAGCCCTAGCTAGGTTCGAAACGTAAGGTCGTGAACTACTATTTTGGATTTTAGCAATGTGCTTTAGCTAATTGCATATTTGTCATTGGCAAGACGTTATAATCATGCATTCTTGTTTGTCATCTTACAGCCAAATGTAAAGCAGAGAAAACTCAGATGGATAAAAACAAACAAGAAATTGAAGACAATTTGGAGTTTATCTTTCAAGGTATGTACAGTAACTGAGATGAAGAGTTGGTTTAGTTGACACTTTCTGGTTTATTAACAGTTTGTCGTGCGGTCTTTACCGCAGGTTAATGACCGGTTTTGGGCAATAAGGACCGAACCAAAGGTGAGATTCTTATCGCCCGTGACCACGCCCAAAACCAGTTGTTAACCTGAGGTAAAGACCAAGCGTCAAACGGTTATTCCCATTCATAAATGCCTGTATCGATTTAGTTTTTAAAATGAATTTTTGTTGAATAAAGCCAAATAGAAATGGGCAAATTCACGTTTTGGGGACACAGGAAACACTTCCAAAGTACATGAGTCAGGCGTGTGATGCCAAACTTTGTCACTCTGATTGGATGAAATCCGCATCGCGCGTCGCACAAAACACCTGGTGAACAGCTGGCACATACGCGCTTTTCTGATTTTGATAAGCCAGTCTATACCATCCGTTAATACACCCCACGTGATTTTGATTTTGTCCAATCAGATTGTCTAAACTGTCTTAGGCATTTATGAGTTCATTTTAACAGTTTTGTATTTTACTTATCATATTCTTTGACAAAATTGCCATCATGTTAAAATCAACAAGATTAAAACTGAACAAAACTCATTGATCATATAGTTGCCCTCACTCACACATTTAACGATCAGCAAGAGCATACTGAGACACTATTTTTAAGCATTTCTAAATTTCAGTGGGAATTGAAGAACAAGTAACAAGGGAAATTATGGTGTATTTCATCGTGAGGTATGACTTCAGAATAAACAATGATTGTTGTCTCTGGTTCTCATTTTGACGTAGAATAAGCATTTGTTTTGAATCATTATTAAAAATTTTATTTCAGGTACAAATGATGAACTTCATAAGATCTATCAGGAACACCAGACAAAGATTAACGAGAAAGAAAAAACACTGACACAGGTCGGTATTCTAAGAACTAATAAACCATACTCTAAAGAAATTATATGGTATACAAATAGAAATAAATATATAAAAAAAATAATGCAACAGTGTGACAAAATTTCAATGCTAAATGCATTTAGGCTTCATTGTAAAGATATTTGTAAAGATATCACTTTGAAATCTTAGAGAAGTTTTTTTAATTGTTTCTATTTATACATAATAATAATGTGTGGACTTATATAGCGCACGTATCCACCAACTAAGTGGTGCTCAAGGCGCATTATATTATTACCCCTGCTCATAAGGCTCATAAATCATTCCTGAAACCATCTCAGCTCCCTGGGGAGTATACAGCTCAATTGCTGCCATTACAGCGCATATAGGGCTAATCAACCAACTCTGCCCCTCACAGGTATCCATTTAACCCCTGGGTGGAGAGAAGCAATTTTAAGTGTCTTGCTCAAGGACACAAGTGTCACGGCTGGGATTCGAACCCACATTCTGCTGCTAACACCAGAACCTTTGAGTCCGGTAAGCTAGACCGCTCGGCCACGACATTCCACTACAGTAACATTTCGATTTGGGCCTTGCTATATAATTAAAATCAAACTTACATATAAAGCAACAAATTTGCGTTAAAAATAAAACATTTAACCCTCCTACTACTACAAGGGTCAAAAGTCGAACACTGTCAAACCTTACGTGTAGTAAGTACATTTACAGGTCAAAATGAGTAGACCATTTTTGACTGGTAAAAGCATTGTCTGGTATTGTTCAGGGTGGTCAAAATGACAGTAAAAACAGTCCAAAATGCCCCTGTGTGCACAGCGGTCAACAGTCAAAACAGACATTTGACTGCTTTTGACCTCTATAGTATCTTTCCACTAAAGCGCATTAATAGTAGGAGGGTTAATAGACCTGTATCATGAAGCATCCATCTTGGTTTTCTTATACATATGTCTATGGAGTCCAAAGTGAGGCTTATGTCCAAAGTAGTTGGGTGCTTTTCAAACTGCAAGTGAGTTTTGATTGGGGATCAAGGAACCAGACATGGAGCCAGTGTGAATTTTGTATGCTTATAATAATTGCAGTGGAATCTATGTTAGATGTTTGTTGGACGTTGTTCTCATGTAGGTGTGATCTAATTCCATGTACATATGCGTACTGCAGTATAATAATTAATAAATCAATGCATTAATTTATATTCAGACTGAGAAGAGGCTGTTTAAGCTTGAGAGGAGTCTACAGCAGGGAAGTGATGAGAAGTCGCATCTTCTATTGAAACAAGGAGAGCTGGGGCTGGAACACAAGGTAATTAATAAGATCATGTTTGTTTTCCATCTTCTACGTCTGTCATTGTAGACAGTGACATGGTCTTGCATTGCCCTGCCAAATACCCCCCCCCAAAAAAATTAAAAAAAATAAAAAAAAAATAAATATAAAATAAATAAATTTAAAAAAACAAACAAACAAACAAACAAACAAATAGGCAAATTTCTGTCAAAGAAAATGTTATATGTGTTCATAATACATGTACAAAGAGTACACCTGTTTACAAATTTTTTGAGAGATAATATACTGGGGTCTTGGGAACCGTATACCCGAAATTTGAAATCTTCGGATGCCCGGGTACCCATAAGCAATTTTGTAAAAACATAATGACTCTTGAGTGTATAAAATAACCAATACGAACACAAACAGGGGTGTGATTTGTGCGGATTTTTACGGATTTTTACAAATCACAATGTTGTGATCCTCTGGATTTTAAAGATTTGAGCAATAAAAGAGAGCAAAGCAAATGTTCAGAACTATAGATTTCACCCCCAGCGCTGTTCACAACAGCTGCCCCAATACCCCTAGCAAAATTTACGTGGATTTTTAAAAACTGCCCAATCACACCCTTGGATAATTTCAAACAAAAGCCAGCAAGTCTGTGAAAGGCTGTCGGCAAATGTTACTTCTAAAGCCTTCATCCAAGTTTCCTTTATTTTGTTAGCAAAAAATCAGAGACTTCCATTATTTTGTGTGGCTTAAAATGTTCAGTCGGAATTTAAAAAAAGTTGTTTACGTGTAATTGGAACCGAAAAAATGGAACCGGGTAATGACATTTTCGGTCGGAGTGCCATGGTCGAGCGGTTTAGTGCATCGGATTTGTGTTCTGATGGCTGAGTCGTCAGAATGTGGGTTCGAATCCCAACCGCGACCGTGGTACTTGTGTCCTTGAGCAAGACACTTCACCATAAATGCTTCTCTCCACCCAGGAGTAAATGGGTACCTGTGAGGGCAGAGTTGGTTGTTGTGTTTGATTAGCCCATATGCGCCGAAATGGCAGCAATTGAGCTGTATACTCCCCAGGGAGCTGAGATGGTTTCTGGAATGATTTATGCGCCTGATGAGCAGGGGTAATAATGTACATCGCTTTGATACCGTGTTTAAAAGCATTAATAACCGATTTTGATTGACAACTGTTGGTTGGTGAATTGTGTCAACACGGCATTACAAAAACTCCTTTCTTGAGATGTCAAACTAAAGTTCAGACAATTTTTAAATTATTGAGGGCAGATACACTGGGGTATTATTTGAAATGCCCGTTTCAAGTAAAAAATCTCATAATTGTGTTTTATTTCCAGCAACACCTTGATACAATCAAGAGTCGTGATAATAGAATAAAGAAGGTCTCCGCAGAATTGAACTTTGCAGGTGAGTTACAAGAATGACTCTTGTTGTTTTCAAACTTGGCTTTACTTGGATTCACTAATGTTATAATGAATATGAAGTTTGTGTTTGCAAAAACGTAACAAGCTGAAACTTTCAGACGTCAGTTGTTAAATGTATGTCTTGATTCAAAGAGAGCAAACATACTCGTACAAGCAGTTTTGTCAAATTAACCAATGTTGTACCTTCCCTTCAATGTATATCTTGATTCAAAGAGAGTAAGCATACTCATAGAAGCAGTTTGGCCAACATTACCAATGTTGTACCTTCCCTTCAATGTATATCTTGATTCAAAGAGAGTAAGCATACTCATAGAAGCAGTTTTGTCAAATTAACCAATGTTGTACCTTCCCTTCAATGTATATCTTGATTCAAAGAGAGTAAGCATACTCATAGAAGCAGTTTGGCCAACATTACCAATGTTGTACCTTCCCTTCAATGTATATCTTGATTCAAAGAGAGTAAGCACACTCATAGAAGCAGTTTGGCCAACATTACCAATGTTGTACCTTCCCTTCAATGTATATCTTGATTCAAAGAGAGTAAGCACACTCATAGAAGCAGTTTGGCCAACATTACCAATGTTGTACCTTCCCTTCAATGTATATCTTGATTCAAAGAGAGTAAGCACACTCATAGAAGCAGTTTGGCCAACATTACCAATGTTGTACCTTCCCTTCAATGTATATCTTGATTCAAAGAGAGTAAGCACACTCATAGAAGCAGTTTTGTCAACATTACCAATGTTGTACCTTCCCTTCAATGTATATCTTGATTCAAAGAGAGTAAGCACACTCATAGAAGCAGTTTGGCCAACATTACCAATGTTGTACCTTCCCTTCAATGTATATCTTGATTCAAAGAGAGTAAGCACACTCATAGAAGCAGTTTGGCCAACATTACCAATGTTGTACCTTCCCTTCAATGTATATCTTGATTCAAAGAGAGTAAGCATACTCATAGAAGCAGTTTGGCCAACATTACCAATGTTGTACCTTCCCTTCAATGTATATCTTGATTCAAAGAGTAAGCATACTCATAGAAGCAGTTTTGTCAAATTAACCAATGTTGTACCTTTCCTTCAATGTATATCTTGATTCAAAGAGAGTAAGCATACTCATAGAAGCAGTTTGGCCAACATTACCAATGTTGTACCTTCCCTTCAATGTATATCTTGATTCAAAGAGAGTAAGCACACTCATAGAAGCAGTTTGGCCAACATTACCAATGTTGTACCTTCCCTTCAATGTATATCTTGATTCAAAGAGAGTAAGCACACTCATAGAAGCAGTTTGGCCAACATTACCAATGTTGTACATCTTGATTCAAAGAGAGCAAGCACACTCATAGAAGCAGTTTGGCCAACATTACCAATGTTGTACCTTCCCTTCAATGTATATCTTGATTCAAAGAGAGTAAGCACACTCATAGAAGCAGTTTTGTCAACATTACCAATGTTGTACCTTCCCTTCAATGTATATCTTGATTCAAAGAGAGTAAGCACACTCATAGAAGCAGTTTGACCAACATTACCAATGTTGTACCTTCCCTTCAATGTATATCTTGATTCAAAGAGAGTAAGCACACTCATAGAAGCAGTTTGGCCAACATTACCAATGTTGTACCTTCCCTTCAATGTATATCTTGATTCAAAGAGAGTAAGCATACTCATAGAAGCAGTTTGGCCAACATTACCAATGTTGTACCTTCCCTTCAATGTATATCTTGATTCAAAGAGAGTAAGCATACTCATAGAAGCAGTTTTGTCAAATTAACCAATGTTGTACCTTCCCTTCAATGTATATCTTGATTCAAAGAGAGTAAGCATACTCATAGAAGCAGTTTGGCCAACATTACCAATGTTGTACCTTCCCTTCAATGTATATCTTGATTCAAAGAGAGTAAGCATACTCATAGAAGCAGTTTGGCCAACATTACCAATGCTGTACCTTCCCTTCAATGTATATCTTGATTCAAAGAGTAAGCATACTCATAGAAGCAGTTTGGCCAACATTACCAATGCTGTACCGTCCCTTCAATGTATATCTTGATTCAAAGAGAGTAAGCATACTCATAGAAGCAGTTTGGCCAACATTACCAATGCTGTACCTTCCCTTCAATGTATATCTTGATTCAAAGAGAGTAAGCATACTCATAGAAGCAGTTTGGCCAACATTACCAATGTTGTACCTTCCCTTCAATGTATATCTTGATTCAAAGAGAGTAAGCATACTCATAGAAGCAGTTTTGTCAAATTAACCAATGTTGTACCTTCCCTTCAATGTATATCTTGATTCAAAGAGAGTAAGCATACTCATAGAAGCAGTTTGGCCAACATTACCAATGTTGTACCTTCTCTTCAATGTATATCTTGATTCAAAGAGAGTAAGCATACTCATAGAAGCAGTTTTGCCAACATTACCAATGTTGTACCTTCCCTTCAATGTATATCTTGATTCAAAGAGAGTAAGCATACTCATAGAAGCAGTTTTGCCAACATTACCAATGTTGTACCTTCCCTTCAATGTATATCTTGATTCAAAGAGAGTAAGCATACTCATAGAAGCAGTTTTGTCAAATTAACCAATGTTGTACCTTCCCTTCAATGTATATCTTGATTCAAAGAGAGTAAGCATACTCATAGAAGCAGTTTGGCCAACATTACCAATGTTGTACCTTCCCTTCAATGTATATCTTGATTCAAAGAGAGTAAGCATACTCATAGAAGCAGTTTTGCCAACATTACCAATGTTGTACCTTCCCTTCAATGTATATCTTGATTCAAAGAGAGTAAGCATACTCATAGAAGCAGTTTTGTCAAATTAACCAATGTTGTACCTTCCCTTCAATGTATATCTTGATTCAAAGAGAGCAAACATACTCGTACAAGCAGTTTTGTCAAATTAACCAATGTTGTACCTTCCCTTCAATGTATATCTTGATTCAAAGAGAGTAAGCATACTCATAGAAGCAGTTTGGCCAACATTATACCAATGTTGTACCTTCCCTTCAATGTATATCTTGATTCAAAGAGAGCAAACATACTCGTACAAGCAGTTTTGTCAAATTAACCAATGTTGTACCTTCCCTTCAATGTATATCTTGATTCAAAGAGAGTAAGCATACTCATAGAAGCAGTTTTGTCAAATTAACCAATGTTGTACCTTCCCTTCAATGTATATCTTGATTCAAAGAGAGTAAGCATACTCATAGAAGCAGTTTGGCCAACATTACCAATGTTGTACCTTCCCTTCAATGTATATCTTGATTCAAAGAGAGTAAACATACTCATAGAAGCAGTTTGGCCAACATTACCAATGCTGTACCTTCCCTTCAATGTACATGTATATATTGATTCAAAGAGAGTAAGCATACTCATAGAAGCAGTTTGGCCAACATTACCAATGCTGTACCTTCCCTTCAATGTATATCTTGATTCAAAGAGAGTAAGCATACTCGTACAAGCAGTTTTGTCAAATTAACCAATGTTGTACCTTCCCTTCAATGTATATCTTGATTCAAAGAGAGTAAGCATACTCATAGAAGCAGTTTGGCCAACATTACCAATGCTGTACCTTCCCTTCAATGTATATCTTGATTCAAAGAGAGTAAACATACTCATTAGAAGCAGTTTGTCAACATTACCAATGCTGTACCTTCCCTTCAATGTATATCTTGATTCAAAGAGAGTAAGCACACTCGTAGAAGCAGTTTGGCCAACATTACCACTGCTGTACCTTCCCTTCAATGTATATCTTGATTCAAAGAGAGTAAGCATACTCATAGAAGCAGTTTGGCCAACATTATACCAATGTTGTACCTTCCCTTCAATGTATATCTTGATTCAAAGAGAGCAAACATACTCGTACAAGCAGTTTTGTCAAATTAACCAATGTTGTACCTTCCCTTCAATGTATATCTTGATTCAAAGAGAGTAAACATACTCATAGAAGCAGTTTTGCCAACATTACCAATGTTGTACCTTCCCTTCAATGTATATCTTGATTCAAAGAGAGTAAACATACTCATAGAAGCAGTTTGGCCAACATTACCAATGCTGTACCTTCCCTTCAATGTACATGTATATATTGATTCAAAGAGAGTAAGCATACTCATAGAAGCAGTTTGGCCAACATTACCAATGCTGTACCTTCCCTTCAATGTATATCTTGATTCAAAGAGAGTAAGCATACTCGTAGAAGCAGTTTTGTCAAATTAACCAATGTTCTTCCCTTCAATGTATATCTTGATTCAAAGAGAGTAAGCATACTCATAGAAGCAGTTTGGCCAACATTACCAATGTTGTACCTTCCCTTCAATGTATATCTTGATTCAAAGAGAGTAAGCATACTCATAGAAGCAGTTTGGCCAACATTACCAATGCTGTACCTTCCCTTCAATGTATATCTTGATTCAAAGAGAGTAAGCATACTCATAGAAGCAGTTTGGCCAACATTACCAATGCTGTACCTTCCCTTCAATGTATATCTTGATTCAAAGAGAGTAAGCATACTCGTACAAGCAGTTTGTCAAATTAACCAATGTTGTACCTTCCCTTCAATGTATATCTTGATTCAAAGAGAGCAAGCATACTCATAGAAGCAGTTTTGCCAACATTACCAATGCTGCACCTTCCCTTTAATTTGCACATCATATTTCTTCATCCAACTTGTAACAAGTTTTCACAAACTCATTATTCATGACTCTGTGTTTTTGTTTTCACATAGGATTTACTAGCAGCCCCTTCTCTGATGACAAAGTGAATGAGTTTATCAAGATTATGGATGATGCAATGAATCAAATGGATAACGAGGCTAAGGAGACAATGGTAACTTGGTTTAGCAAACTATAACTATCAACTGCAGTGCTTACTTGGTTTAGCAAACTTGTAACTATGTTTTGACTTGGATTAGTGAACTATAACCAATAAAAACATCATTGGATGACATTTTTGGCAAATAAGCTTTTTGACAGCACTTAATTGCAATTATTTATTGTACAAGACAAACCTCACCAATGGACAGTTTTAGAGAAAGATTGGTTGTCTCGGGATTCAACCTTGCTAAACACATAACTATTTAACCTAGATTTCAACTCTTTGTGATGAGCCACTTCTTGAATGAATTACACTCTTCTATGAATTAGATTCAAAAGCCCCTACCTCATCTATCAACTTAATATTGATATCTACACTACATCTTCAGCTAGCAACTGGATGGGCCATGCACTAACACCCGCTACGGCCAAGGAGCATTTGCAGTAGCCGTACCGACACTCTGGAACAATCTCCCTCTCTCCCCATCCGTCAAGCTACCTCCGTTGACTCATTCAATTCTCTCTTAAAATCTCATCTTCAGCTATCAAATGGGCCACGCACTAACATCCGCTACAGCCAACGAGCATTTGCAGTAGCCGCACTGACACTCTGGAACAATCTCCCTCTCTCCCCATCCGTCAAGCTACCTCTGTTGACTCATTCAATTCTCTCTTAAAATCTCATCTTCAGCTATCAAATGGGCCGCACACTAACATCCGCTATGGCCAACGAGCATTTGCAGTAGCCGTACCGACACTCTGGAACAATCTCCCTCTCTCCCCATCCGTCAAGCTACCTCCGTTGACTCATTCAATTCTCTCTTAAAATCTCATCTTCAGCTATCAAATGGGCCGCACACTAACATCTGCTATGGCCAACGAGCATTTGCAGTAGCCGTACCGACACTCTGGAACAATCTCCCTCTCTCCCCATCCGTCAAGCTACCTCCGTTGACTCATTCAATTCTCTCTTAAAATCTCATCTTCAGCTATCAAATGGGCCATGCACTAACATCCGCTACAGCCAACGAGCATTTGCAGTAGCCGTACCGACACTCTGGAACAATCTCCCTCTCTCCCCATCCGTCAAGCTACCTCCGTTGACTCATTCAATTCTCTCTTAAAATCTCATCTTCAGCTAGCAACTGGGCCACGCACTAACACCCGCTATGGCCAACAAGCATTTGCAGTAGCCGCACTGACACTCTGGAACAATCTCCCTCTCTCCCCATCCGTCAAGCTACCTCCGTTGACTCATTCAATTCTCTCTTAAAATCTCATCTTCAGCTAGCAAATGGGCCACGCACTAACACCCGCTACGGCCAACGAGCATTTGCAGTAGCCGCACTGACACTCTGGAACAATCTCCCTCTCACCCCATCCGTCATGCTATCCCCATTGACTCGTTCAAATCTCTTTTAAAATCTCATCTTTAGCTAGCAAATGTGTCATGCACTAACACCCACTATGGCAAACGCGTAGTGGCTGCACCAACAATCTGGAATATTCTCCTTCCCATCCATCAAGCTACCTCCGTTGACTTATTCAAATTTATCTTAAAATCTCACCTAATGTAAATATTTTAAAGTGTTCAAAACATCAGTAATAAGAGCTATATTAATGTGTTTTATTTTTATACAATATTATTCAATCTAACTTTATTGGATGTTTTCCGTGTAGACTCAATATCGAAGCAGAGAACAAGGTTTAGATACTCAACTTCAGGAATTCAGAGATACCAAGACTAAATTACAACACACCATACAGATGAAGAATGATATGATGGTATGTACAAACTTATAAAGCTAAACCAGAAATTTATTAACTACATGAAGTGTGCCACTCGTGTACTAACCTATTCCACGGCATAGTACTCCAAGAACAATGGATTTAGCCCATTCGTGATGTTTTGTTTTACAAACTGACGTGCAAGGTCTCAAAAAGAAGCTCTGCAGTCTGGGAGATTTACCCAGCGTGCGAGAGAAATGTATCGCGCGTGCACTTTATCTTGCACGCCCATTGTTCGCCACACAGAATGGTTCGCCTGCGTCTAGTTTAAGATTGCATGGTGGTTCTCTGAACTAGCTTCGCGTGGAAATGCCTATCCCATGATGCTCCACGGCAGGCCAGGCAGGGGGAGCAAAACCTGTAACCAAGCTCGTTGTGCGTGCGTGTATTTGGAGTACAATACTGTGGTATGGATTACAGCAGGCTGGCACACTTCATGTAGGTACTGGACTTCTGGCTAACCATAAAATAAAGTGTCTCGTTTCTGGTTCGAGCTCAGCTGCAGAAATAGTTCGGCAATGCAGGTTTTTTTCTAAATTTGTTTTGAATCCATGTGTTATCTATCTACACTTGATGAAACAATTCAGCAAGGATAGTTTACAAAGAAATGTGACTTCAACTGGTACATCATTTAAAAATGGTTTTAACACAATGACCTTAAGATGATAACAGCTTTATTCTGAATGGGATAACCTCTATTGGGTTATCAATTCATTATTCTTCCAAGAAGACTGCCCTAATATTAGTAAGGAAATAAGTGTTAGAACATTTTTACTCTGAATAGTGTGCAGATTATCTGTCTTCTTTTATCTTATTTTGTTTTGTGAGTGTGTCATGGGGTTCACCCTTAGGAGAAAAATGTGATTCAAACAATTTAACCCTTTCATTACCATTGGCGACTTTAGTCGACAACACACATCCCCCCGTTGCTTACCATTGGCGACATTTGTGCTATGGAACGCCATACACGTGTGCACAAAATGCTCTCTGTGTTTGTGAAACAAAGTCAGGGGAAGTAAAATAAATAACCCGATCATTTTATATGCAATGCCAATGATTTTGGTATCATATGAAAGGGAATTTTGTAAGCAACAATCATTTCATTGATTATATCTTTCTCCAACAAATTCTTCATGACGAAAAACGAGTTTAGCAAAAGTGCCTGCAAATGGATGCATACTGTTGTACAATGTGTGAATTCATGCATGAATGGGCACACAATTCGGTAACCAGTGGGACATCCTGTTGAAACAAATCGCTAATGAAAGGGTTAAGAAAAATAATATTCCTCCTGCCTGTTTTTTCCAGACGAAGAATAAGGATGAGCTTCAACGTATAGGTCGTCAGTTGGGTCGAGTAGAAGCAGACGGTCAACGATTGAGAGAAATGGAGGGAGAACTAAAAAGAGCAGTAAGTATCTATCAACCAAGCTACTGATGACTGAAAGGGAAGGTACATCATTGGTAATGAACAGATTATCAAATTATCTTAAAGCTTAAAATGGTGTCAAATTGTATCATTCATCCTGAGAAATCATTCTGTCTAAAGTGCTTTCATCAATTCATCAGAGACAAATTTTTATGTCAAATTTAAAACAAGTTGCTGTCTGATAATTGTAAAACATAAAAACATATGACAGTTTGTTGTTGTTTTCTTAACCCTCCTACTACTACAAGGGTCAAAACCAGTCAAAATGTTGATATACTTGCCAAGGTATATCTAGTGCACTTAAAAGTCGAACACTGTCAAACCTTACGTGTAGTAAGTACATTTACAGGTTAAAATGAGTCAACCGTTTTTGACTGGTAAAAGCATTATCCTGTATTGTTCAGGGTGGTCAAAATGACAGTAAAAACCAGTCAAAAATACCCCTGTGTGCACATTTGGGTCAACAGTCAAAACAGACAGTTGACTGATTTTGACCACTGTAGCTACTTGCCACTAAAGTTCAGCTAAAGTAGGAGGGTTTAAAACATGAACATCTGTTGTGACTTTCACAGGTTAGTTTTAGGATACATTTCTTGAAAACTTTTTTCCTTTTATTCACAATGTGAATCTTAAAGTTCATATAGAGTAACAGCCTTTATTCAGTTACTTTTAAAACATGAAGTTTAACAGTAAGCTTGGGCGATAACACGATAATATCGAATATCGCGAGATCTTTTTTATTCGATTACGATATCGAGAACCTTTTTAAGTTATCGAGATATCGGCAAATCGCGATTAAAAAAAATCAGCATCGTGAGTCAAGTCAGAAATTCCATGGAAACAAAATTAGAACAGTCTTTTCTGCATTTGGAAGTGAGAAACAAAAGTGAACTACTTCAGAAGTACATACACGCTCTGCAAATGAATTTGTGATTTATTGTGACGCTTGTAGAGGGGTACATACCTGTGGTTATCAGCTCTAAAGCAATCATGCATGAATGAAAAAATAATCGCGATATAATCGAAAATCGCGATATATGTTTGCCGATATATCGTGGATGAAAAAAATCAATATCACCCAAGCTTATTTAACAGTGCTCAACTAAGAAATACTGAAGAAAAGAGTTATGAGAGTCACCATGAATGAATATTGTGATTTGAAACCCTTAGTAACTGTATTTCTATTCATGTTTGATATAATAATCCTAACTTTTTAAAACAAATAAATACCATGGCAGTATTCCAAAATATTGTTGGAAACGTTTTATTGGTCATTTGATGATCCCTGTCAGTCATAGCACACCTGTTTCAGGATGTTTTTTGCAAGTTTCTTAACCAGTTCGCGTCGGCAATAAAAAAGTTTTTCTGGGCCCCTGTGCGGGTTTCTTTTTCCCACACACACGTTAATGGAAGCTTCCACAGCGCGTGGCCACGTCTTCCGAGCATGTCACCGTACACGCGTGGCTCAACCGAGCATGCATACAAATATATCGGAGTTTCCTACGGCGTGTTTTAGACGCTCTCCGATCCGTGGTGCAAAAAAAAATTGCGTGTATACACGGCCTCCGACACAAACTGGTTAAGGACATTTTTCAGTTCCTTAAAGTGATTTATTTTGATTGATATTCTTCCTTTCAGGAAAGTGAGTTACAAGAAGCAGAGAATGCTATGGACTTGGATAAACTCAGACAGGAAATACAGAAACTGCAGACAGAGAAACAAAAACATGATGCTGAAATGAGTCAATTAAGGTATGAATACGATTATAGACGGGTTGTGATTAAGTTTAGTGTGAGAGGAGGTTAGCACCTCTGGGTAAAGAAAGCTGAACGGACTTAGGTAAACTGAGACAGAAAAACAGAATCTCGATGCTGAAATTAGTAAATTAAGGTATGAATACAATTGTTAGGCATGGAGCAGCAACTATAACCAATATATCTTCCCATTTGATGTTTTGTATTCTGCAGTAAGGAGATGTCAGCTATATCGTTGCAATCCAAGGCAAGAGCTCAGCTTGAGATGCTACAGAAAGAGAAGAATGCTAAGGAAGAGCAAATCAAAAAGATGTAAGAGATTCAAATTGAGCAAGACAAAGGAGTATTCGTAATAAATCACATATCTAAAAGGGTTGCAGGGGAGATAAACTGTTGAAATGAAAATCTTAGATGTCAAACTAAGAATGGATGTTTTCTAAAGTTCCATTTTTATTTTTCAATTTTTATTTTTTGGAGTTGTCTGTTACAGAACCAAATGAAGCTAATTTAATTCCTTTGTTATTTGAAAAGAAAAAAAGTTGACTTCACCATGTTTTTTGTTCAGATTTTAAAAGTACGCCTCATAAATCCTTACACTTTTTTATATAAAGATTGATAGGTTTGAAAAATATTATTGATACTAGATTGTTAATGTACATATTGAATTATTCAAGATTCCCTCATTTGTTTCAATCATTGCTTGGTAACATTTGTTTGTTTGCAGTCGTAGTCGTCATGAAGAAGATATCAATCATCTTCTTGGTCACTTCCCAATGGATAACATCAGGAACAAACTGGCCGATTTCCTCATGTAAGTTAATTCATTCCCAATGGATAATGTCAGGAACAAACCGGCCGATTTCCTCATGTAAGTTAATTCATTCCCAATGGATAACATCGGGAACAAACCGGCCGATTTCCTCATGTAAGTTAATTCATTCCCAACGGATAACATCGGGAACAAACCGGCCGTTTTCCTCCTGTAAGTTAATTCATTCCCAACGGATAACGTCAGGAACAAACCGGCCGATTTCCTCATGTAAGTTAATTCATTCCCAATGGATAACATCGGGAACAAACTGGCCGATTTCCTCACGTAAGTTAATTCATTCCCAACGGATAACATCGGGAACAAACCGGCCGTTTTCCTCCTGTAAGTTAATTCATTCCCAACGGATAACGCCGGGAACAACCTGGCCGATTTCCTCCTGTAAGTTAACAAATCCAACATTTTAAGTTGATCATAAATTCTAGTTCCTCTTGCTTCTTGCTTCTTGCTTCGTGGTCATCCCACAAAGAGATCAATTGTCCAAAGTGAAGAGGGTGTATGTTGAGAGGTCAGGTTTTGATGATAATTATTGACTGTACCGTGTTAATCAGGATGCATACTTGATAAAGCTGTGCCGGGTATCCGGATACCCGACTGAAACTGTCGGGTTTCAGTTTTACCTCGGTTCCATTTTTCGGTTCCAATTAATTTTGAAAATTTCGACTGAACATTTAAGCCACACAAATGGAAGTCTCTGATTCTTTTTTTGTTAACAAAGTGTGTGTGGGGAATGGGAATGCGTAAAGATATTATTATAGTAAGTCCACATTTATTAAGACTCTAATAAAACAAGACTTATTGTGTTCATATTCGTTATTTTATACATTATTTATGTGTTTTTACAAAATTGTTTATGGGTACCCGGATATCCGAAGATTTCCAATTTTGGGTATCTGGTTCCCAAAATAACGGAAAACGCACAGCCTTACTACATGTACTTGGTAGAAGGTAGGCTTGGGCGATATCGATTTTTTTCATCCACGATATATCGTCAAACATATATCGCGATATTCGATAATATCGCGATTATTTTTGTTTTTCACGCATGAGTGCTTTAGAGCCGGTAATGACAGGGATGTACCCATCTACAAGCGTCACAATAAATTGCCAGTGCTTACCTGATAGACGTGCAATTGCGCCGTTCACGAGTGCAACATATGGGGCGGATTTTCACTACCCTAACCAGAAACAAAATGGCACAGCTACGCGAAAATGCGAACGTAACCAGACAATTGTTTTCAGTTTGTGACATGTTCAATCATCAACGTTTCTCAAAATAGAACTTACTCGTGAGTGCTAGTAACTTGAAAGATATACTGGTATACGAATAATCATTTAATCATGTTTTAACACTTTTTACAACCCGCCATCTTGAAACTAAGCGTAACCGATCACAAAGTTCGGTTTATGTTTTGGTCAGAACCATGATGTCATCGCAGCACAACCGAACTTGCGAAAACGCCTAACCAATGACCAAAGCCCAAACATGTTTCTGGTTACGGTCGCAAAAATGCACCCATCGCCATTGGCAAATCGTTTGCATAATAATTATGTGGGACGGTTACTGTGTCGTGCGTCCCAATCAAATCATCAGCCCGAGTTCACGTGATTCGCATTCCACGTGACTGGCTCATAGTATAAACGCGTGACTAGGTTTATTCCTGCATATAGTACCGTGGAGAATAAAACCATGTGATTGTGAATGTCATTTGCACTTCAGAATGTGGATTGTTGTCACACTATTTTAAATAAACGTCACATGGTTTATCAAGAGTACGTGTATGTGTTTTGTCACACTAGACAAGAGTCCCAGTATGGTATAATAGAATAGTGTCCTAATCCCTCAACTTTGATCGAGCCGCTGCCGATCCATGCTTTGATTTAATTCATGACTAATGTAGATTTTTAAGGTAACGCCCATATTCTGCATATATTTAAATATGCATGATATAATGTACTCGCCTGTGGTGCGCCAGCAAGAGTCACAGACCACCATGGATAGACAGTGAGAGGTAAACATTGTCTACACATTGTTGGATCAAATACCCCATTCAATCCCCAACACTTAATCAGTCTGAATAGATTTCTTTGAGTGGCGGTGGATTATTAAACAACACCCTGTCAGGCGGCTCCTTTGTGATCTGACAGTCGGTTTACTACAGAAGTAGTAGTTCGATTTTGTTTCTCACGAAAGCTGAAAAGACTTACCTAAGTTTTTTCCATGCAATTTCTGACCCAACTGACAATCGAGGATTTTGTTTAATCGCGATATATTTTTTTCTTCACGATAATTTTTTTCATCGCGATCTGCCGATATCTCGATGATCTAAAAAGTTCTCGATATCATAATCGCGTAAAAATAATATCGCGATATTCGATATTATCGTGTCATCGCCCAAGCCTAGTAGAAGGGAGAGCTTAGGTGTTCATGTATGGTATAATAGAATAGTGTCCTAATCCCTCAACTTTGATCGAGCCGCTGCCGATCCATGCTTTGATTTAATTCATGACTAATGTAGATTTTTAAGGTAACGCCCATATTCTGCATATATTTAAATATGCATGATATAATGTACTCGCCTGTGGTGCGCCAGCAAGAGTCACAGACCACCATGGATAGACAGTGAGAGGTAAACATTGTCTACACATTGTTGGATCAAATACCCCATTCAATCCCCAACACTTAATCAGTCTGAATAGATTTCTTTGAGTGGCGGTGGATTATTAAACAACACCCTGTCAGGCGGCTCCTTTGTGATCTGACAGTCGGGTTTACTACAGAAGTAGTAGTTCGATTTTGTTTCTCACGAAAGCTGAAAAGACTTACCTAAGTTTTTTCCATGCAATTTCTGACCCAACTGACAATCGAGGATTTTGTTTAATCGCGATATATTTTTTTCTTCACGATAATTTTTTTCATCGCGATCTGCCGATATCTCGATGATCTAAAAAGTTCTCGATATCATAATCGCGTAAAAATAATATCGCGATATTCGATATTATCGTGTCATCGCCCAAGCCTAGTAGAAGGGAGAGCTTAGGTGTTCATGTTTTGCCCCGACATTATTATCTCATGTTATTTATATGGATATTCTAGGGCAAAGGAGACAGATGTTAAGAACACCCAAGCTGCTTTGCAGAGAGTCCGAGGCCAACTGGCGACTAAGGAGGCTAACAGAAAAATGATCATGTAAGTGATGATTATAACTTCCCTACAATGTCAGTTTATAAGATTCCTAATGCAACAATGATTTGATAGTCAAGAAAGAAAGGACTACTTTCTTTGAAAAGTAAAATTCTTAGGAATGTTTCTGTTTATAGTCATGAATGTGCAAAACAAAATTGATTGTAGGAACCGTACTGTGCAGAAACGTAGCATAAAAAATTATACTTTTAGTGATGCCTGCTATAAATGCATAGATTTGATAGGTACTGCACATTGATGACATCATTGTATTGAAAGATTGTCATGGTTTTTGTTGATTCCAGGAATCAGTTGAAAATGAAAGAGGAAGAGTTAAGAGGTTACAAGAATCGTCTCCTGCAGGAATGTGGGAGTCAAGATGTGACTACTACCCTACAGGAATATCAGCAATCAATCAACAACTTACAGAGGTATACTATAATTAACCCTAACCCCCTAGGTATTCCTCCAGAATCCATTAGTGCACTTTTGGAAACATGCCCTTATCTTCAAAATGCACTATGCATTTTCATTGATATTTCATATTCAGTGCTTATGGCCTGTACTTCTTACCAGGTAGTAATTTTGCCCCATTTGAAGAGGTGAAAGTACCAGTTTCTAAAAGTGCTAAATTTTTCCCAAAAAGTGGCCCTTGGAGGATTTTGATGGATTTGGGGTGGTTAGAGTTAATCTATTCAACCAACTTTCACTTTCATT
The DNA here is from genome assembly GCA_029582265.1 of Zoroaster sp. YZ-2022. Lineage (NCBI taxonomy): Eukaryota > Metazoa > Echinodermata > Asteroidea > Forcipulatida > Zoroasteridae > Zoroaster > Zoroaster sp. YZ-2022. The sequence goes on along the minus strand of CM055833.1, from coordinate 26,332,635 downwards.
CTTTTTGCCAGACTAAAATCCTCTGTTTGTTATTTTCTTTTAGGCCCCCAAAAAGTCTCTGGTTTCTGGTCTCCATACACATCGCCTCAGACCCACGCGTCGGCATTTTTAATTTCCTTTTGTTGCTATGAAACGATGTCCAATTGCATCCAAAATTGCTGGATCGATTGGAATTCTGCCGTGCTGTGTTTTAAACGACTTTTTCACATAGGGGTATGAATGTGAGGCCTCTCTTAGCCACCATAATAATAATAATAATAATGTGTGGATTTATATAGCGCACGTATCCACCAACTAAGTGGTGCTCAAGGCGCATTATATTATTATCCCTGCTCATAAGGCTCATAA